>OU753568.1:21200000-21800000 GCA_916701695.1 Agrochola macilenta
TCTCACGACATATCACCAAGGAGGAGGAGGGTATAAAAGTGGCCTAAAAACCTTACGTAATTAGGGGATGGCCCCAATAACCATATGTAAACACTATGACTGCAAAATATAGAGTAAAAGGAAATTGATAAGCAAAGCGCGCAATAAAATTGCCTTTTTTTTGAGTGTGGGAAATTATCAAATAACTTCTCCCGCTCTGGGCGGAGCGAGAGGGAGTGTCAGACTTTTACTGACTAAAACCCATCCGTGTTCCTTCCGTTGCCTGTGTGCCGGGGCCGCGATATCCCTTTCGGACAAACTCGCAACCCTGGCAGGCAATAAAATTGCCTAGTGTTGTATTATTAAAATAATGAGCTAACATAACTACTTCAAATAGATGTCTCTACTTTTGATGCACCTGACACTAATAGGGCAGGTAATGGCTTTGAAGTCTTTAATAAGCTAATAGGCCTTTGACAATTGAAAAATAATAGCATAAGTCGATAAAATCTAAAGAGAATGCAAAATAACATAAAATTAAATTCCTTTGTAGTATTTATTACAGTGCGTTTATTATGACTTGTACCGTAACACGATTGGTAGCACTGAATTTTGCAGTCATGTGATTGGTAGACTGTTCTGTCACTCGCCATTTTGAACTCTATTAGTATTGAAAAAATTTGTATTACCATTCGCGTCACGGGACAAGTTATCATGAACGCACTGTAGACGTTCGCACCGCGTCTCAAAATGATGACAGTTACGTTCAAGTAGTTCCCTAATAGTAGGGCTGTCTCGTCTAATCAACACATGTGTATCCAAATTATTCAAAAATAACCCTTGCGTACAAAAATAATGTTTGAACAAATTGTCGGTCAATATCACTTTTAGGCCATTACGGTTGAGGAACCACTTAAAAACCAACAAAACTCGAATGAAACGCTCGAAAAAACATTATTAACATCAAATCTGATCTCGTTATCGACCAAAACGTGGTTGCTGACACGGAACCACGAACCGCGGAGCAACCAAACGATACACGAACTAAACAGTGTAATCTGCATTTCAACTATTTCCTAACATTACGTATACACAATTAAATGTTTCCAGCATTTTGAATAAAAACAATCGGATGTGGGCATCTCATTTTGAAAAAATGCCAACCCTACTTCACACCTAGTACCCACTGACAAATATCAATACCACTCTTATTTCTTTCCCTTAAAGTTCAATATTCTATGTCGATTGTTTCAGGGATGGCAAATAAAGTTGGTTCATATATTTATGTAGATCATTTGACACGCGTCGACAAGCGAGCGTGCGCGCAGGGTTAGCGACCTCCGAATCTATGACCTCAGTATTGTGATGTACAATATTTATTAGTTAATGGCTTAATGATTTAATGGTAGGATTATGTTAATTAGTTGGTTAAGTTCGGTTTAGATTTTGTCATCATCAGTGATTGCAATCTGGCTAATTGTTTTGTTTTTTTAATTGTAGTTTTATACCCGATCTAGGAGATTTTCTACGCAAATGTGGGATTAAATGATGTTGTTACTTAACTAACAAACAGTTAAATGATGATCATAAACGTATTATTGACCGCAACATGGATTTATATTATAGAGATTTGTCTTTTAATTAGAGTCATGCTTGCTAAGTAGGATAGCAGTGACAACCCAGTGGTGTGACCGTCGCACTGCCAAGTCTCGAGTTCGAATCCAAGGCACGCACCTCCGGCTTTTCGGATTCATTTGCGTATTGTATAATTATCACTGGCTTAAAAACCGGTGGAGGAATTTTTCGTGAAGAAACCGCCATGCCTGAGAGATATATCTCGACGGCATGTGAAGTCAAGTCAAAGGCCTACGGGCAGCTTTAAAACTCTGGCACCAAGTTAGTCACTAACCACACGAAAAGAAGCAGAAGGTTACAATCAGATACTTTCACCAAGAATATTTTTACAGCTTATCCTTCCTATGAACTTTTATAAAAAATATGGCATACATTGATACAACAATCGATAGTTCCACTGCTGAACAAGAGACTTCCAAAAACCGCTAGAATTAACGGTAAGCGGAACGTATTTCCATAATTACCAAGAAAATATGCGGAACAAAGATTTCTGGCATAAACAGACATGCGGAAGAAAGCCCAAAAGAAAAATCACCTGTCTTAGCAAAAAAAGTAGTTCAATAAATTCATCCTATCTTCTATCTCTGCTTACCCCAATATCTCCAGCGTGAAGTTATGTTCATAATTATCTTATAATTAGCGCCACAGGCTATAAAAGATCTTGTATACACCTCAAATCTTAATTAACAAGATTTAAGTAAGTGTAATATCTTGATAATACGCCAGTGTACTAATTTACGTTCTAACTTATAATAACTTTGATATAGTCATCAACAGTTAGTGATAACATTACGATTGTTAAACAAAGCCGGCAATTAGGTAAATGTTAGGCTGGGTGCACGTGAGCGACTTAATTTCTATGGACGGCGACTTAATTGTGTAATGTGTACTGATTTGATTCGAGGGGCAATTTTTAAACGTATGCAACATGTAATTTTTCAAGCATAAACTGAACTTAATGGTAAATTTCTGCTAATAGCTTGAATAATGATTTAGGTTCAAAATTTTGCTGATTATTTTGTCACAAGACCTACTTCGGTTGCTTTTCTATCCATCTAAACCAAGATAACATATAAAGAGAATATATTTGCATTTTTGTTAGCAATGATAAACTCAAAAACTACTGGACCGATTAAAAAAAAAAAACACCAATAGAATGCTATTTTATCGCTGAGTAACTTAGGCTATAATTTATAAAGATAATAGCTTTCACCCGCGGTTTCGCCCGCCAGGAGGTCAGAAATTATACCACGGGAACGTACCACCGGTATAAAAAGTAACCTTTGTGTTAATCCAGGTTACAAACTATCTGTGTGCCAAATTTTATACAAATCCATTTAGCCGTTTTTGCTTGATTGAGTACCAAACATACAAACTTTCACATTTATAATATTAGTAGGATAGTAGGAAGTAGGATAATATTTGTAGGATTATGCGGGCGAAGTCGCTGGCGGGAGCTAGTATTTTATAAATTCTTTTAGCAGCTATAAACACATGGTACATAGGTAACTACTGATTGTGTGAATATCTACCTATGACAATCAATCAATCAGTTTATTTGTGACATAGGTGTTTACATAGGTGTTTACATAAATAGGGGGTGCGCTATGTTTTGTCATAATTAAGACATACTTTATGTGACACATTAGGTGTCATAAGATTAGGTGACTAGAAAAAACAATATTTTAAATTAATTCATTAAATGAACAGAAAATAAAAAAATCACATACAATAAAATCAATAAATAGTCGTATTACATAATATCAAAATGCATTATTTTATGCATTATAATAATTGGTCGTTAAAAAATTCGTCTACAGTTTATTAACATTGTCAATTAATAATTTAGTGAGAGCTTTTTTAAACTTATAAAGTGTCATGCTTTTTATGTCATCAGGAATTTTATTAAACACTTTAGGTGCCATACCAAAAAAACTTTTTCGCATTAATGCTGTCTTACATTTTTGAAAACATAGTTTATTTACGTATTGGGCACGAAATGGCGTTTTTCTGGTGTAATGTATTTTTCAAATAATTGTGTGTTTCTTGCACAAACAACTCAGTTTCCAAAATGTATAATGCTGGAAGGGTCAGTAGTTTTAAAGACTTAAAATAGGGTCTACAGCTATCCGTTGTTTTTTTATTACACATTGCTCTGACACATCTTTTTTGCATCCTAAATATATGTGTCAAGCGCGAATTCAAAAAACTTCCCAGAAGTACGATGTTAGCCGTTTCATTCTAAAACTACTACAACAACCGACAATATAAGTATTATGATTAAGTACCATCTTACTTTACTAACATGTAGGTAACCATAAAAACCATTTTGTCCTAGGATCACATCTACAAACAAGTCGCACCTACTGTAGCCAGTCTAAGGTCGAGATCTATAAACGTTACGTAGCACGTACTTAGGCTAAGCGTTTCCTGTCCCTGTCACACTACATACAAGATATTCAGAGACAGGAACATTTTTGCAGTCAAAGCACGAGCTAAGTAACTTCTGTAGATCTCGGCTTAAACCCTAACAAAACTTTAACAAGAAATGTCTCACCTAGAATTATGTAATTAAGTTGACAACTAGCGCTAAGTTAGCTTCAAGTAATGCTAAGTGCGTGGCCGAGCTATTACCATTGTTGCTCGGTCAACGGGCTACATCTGTCTGGCTAACTGACCCTGCGGTCAATTGGTCAGGCTATTTTTAGGATGGGAGTTGGAGAAATATAGTCATTAAAAACTGAAAAAGTGTGGAGTTAGTCAAGTAATAATAATATTGTGGGATGTGGACTCAGCGATCAATGTGGCGATAGTCGTATCAGCCAATGGCCTAGCCAAGAGCCTCGACCAACACCTAAGGAGGCTCTCGTTGGGCAGCTGGATCAAGGGCTTGATTCAGAAAGCGGTACTCCTGGACACGGCTCGCATTGTCAGGAGGTTCCTCTCTCTGGAGCCCTGACCGTAGCTTGGACCCTGTTGCCAATACCGGTGGGCTACTATTATATACTATATTAAATTTAATTTCTATGTAAATAGTGAATTATACGATATAATAATAATAATTCCTTACCAATCGTTGTTTTTCTCATCATAATTTAGGATACCTAGATAGATTTTTTATCGCGACTAGTGTCTCGTATCTAAATCAACGTTAGAATAGATCTCCCTGTTGGGTATGGTTCACTCTCACCACGTTAAGCTTCAAATTAATTTGAAGGAAAAACTGGAAAACTAGTAATGTTACTGAAATACTGATCACGTGGAAGTACCTGTCTCATCTGTATAAAATACCTAAAAATATCACTGTAACTACATATTATGTACTATCGAAGAACTTCATATCTAAGCAGTTTGAAAACAAAATCCCGTGAACGCGATGACCACATGTGTTACCGGTCCGGTTCTGTGGCGGCCGAGCGCTGCAAGCAGAATTAGTCCTTACGGTGTATAGATATGAACTTCTTCGATGGTACAACTAGCGACCCAGCCCGGCTTCGCTCGTTTTCTACGACTTGACAAAACATCAAATATTTCTTCATTATACGTAAGATAAATATAAATGTATTATACATATTGGAAGGGTCTCATGACCCTTCCAATATGTATAATACATTTATATTTATCTGTGTCCCGTACTCATGTACGGGATGTCAATCGACAACGAAACGCAAGTGTGAAGTTGGCGCGCTTCGTTAGAGTCTAACCTGAAGTTCGGACGAGTCGATGAGGGCTCTGCGGTAGCGAGGCACAGTCACAGTCCCTTTTACCATCGGACATCGTACACACGGCTACACATCAAGCTATACATTTCCAGTTTACGCTGGTCTCGCATTGTATAAGATTTCCGTACAATGCGAGGTCAGCTTATACTGGAAATGTATAGCTTGATTTGTAGCCGTTTGTATAGACAACAAGTGTCTTGAAACTGTCCAACATTTCGTTTTGTAAATATTGCTAAGTTCAAGTAAACTCTAAAAACTAATAATCAACTTCAGATTTTTCCTTCTCGCCCGCAACACATTTACGCCCAGGAAAATGTTTAATGGTGAAGATTCAAGGTTAAATCGGCCCCCGTGTCCTGATATACAGATATAAGCCTTACGGAATAAATTCTCTAAATTATGGTGAACGCCGCATCAAGTTCCGTTGCCGTATATCCGTTCCCAAGTTTAGAAGAACGTTACGTTCATTTACCGTTGTTAGTTTGAAATGTAATCAACAATTCTTCCGCTAGAGTTCAAATTATTTCCAGCCATTATGAACGACTACCAAAAAAACACAACCAGTGATTGTACAATCAGCTATCTATTATTTAATAACATACAGATGCACCAACAAGGAAAATGGTTTTTAAAACGTGATCAGAAACTGCTCATCAACAACGGATGTGCACTAACAGGGACAAGCGAGAGGAATCTTGATCATGAAATATTGTGGAGAAGCTAGTTAAGTGAGAGCTTATATTATGTGTTACTTTACAGGATAATATAACACAGGACTATATTTCTTGACTGTCTCGTTGATGTAGTGTTCGATTCCCAGATTGGGTAAAGTGTTATTGGGTTTTTCCATCAGGACTTTCTCGGTAGCAGCCCGGAGTCTGGATTTGTGGCCGGTTGATGGCAATAGGCTCGCCCCCTATTACATGGGACTTAAACATAACTGGCGACATGTGGGTGTTCTATAGGTGCACCTCTGCCTAACCTTTCGGGGAATACAGCCGTGATGTTATGGTTATTTACCTATATTTCTTTAAAAGCACTCAGGCTCGTTTGCACCACAAATCACTAAATTCGTTTAGCGCTAAACGTATTTGTCGTCGTTTTGTTCTGTTTCTGTCAATCGAATTGGAAGAGGATAGGGCAAGATGATGTTTAGCACTGAACTCATTTAGTGATGTGTGGTGCACTTGGACCTAATTATGACTACACCAGCAGTGAATTACATAATAAACTTACAATGGCAATATCTTTTATTTCGACAGATAAAAACATTCATCACGCTATTTAAATTGTCAAGGAGATGAATTCTTCAAACATATGAAGCAATGAATTAGCAATTTCCTTTTCCAAAATCTTGTGAGGCTGTGATTGAAACTGTGTTACACAATTAGGATACTGATCAGGAGCTGAGTTGTGACTTTGCGAGCAACTATTTCTTAGTGCACAGGCTCATCTCTACAGCTTACAAGAAGCTATCTTAGAAATCTTGTTCTTATGTTCTGTATTCAGTTAGTTTTTGTTTTGTCTGTTAGTAAGACAATCAGTCATTCTCGAATCTGATTGTTCC
Source organism: Agrochola macilenta (assembly GCA_916701695.1). Taxonomy (NCBI): domain Eukaryota; kingdom Metazoa; phylum Arthropoda; class Insecta; order Lepidoptera; family Noctuidae; genus Agrochola; species Agrochola macilenta. The sequence goes on from OU753568.1 coordinate 21,206,904, forward strand.
AGAAAAATCATTCAATGTATATTTTATAGTAGCACTTACTTTATGCTACACAATCGTTACTTAGAATAAAATATTAACGAAGTCAAATTAGTAGGTACACTTTTTTTTAAAGTATTCAAATACTTAAAAAAAAGTATTTTCTACGACGTGTGGGAACGAGTCTGATGCCGAAAACATAGTTTTTAGAATGTTTGTCTGTTTATCTGAATGTATGTTCCAGATTGGCGCAAAAACGGCTGAACGGATTCGAATGAAATTTAGCACACAGATAGTTTATAACCTGGATTAACATTTAAAGGGTGCTTTTAATCCGGGTAGTATAATCCCGTGGGATATTTTCCAACATCATACAGCAACATTTCCATCAACATATAGCGTGGGCAAAAGCTAGTACCCAATAATAATTATTTATTTACTACTTTTATTAAACATTTTCTACCATAAAAGTGACAATTTTGTAGCGTCCTCCCTAAACGAACCTTAACAATCGATTCGAATAGCGAGTCGAGCGGTTGTAAATATGTATGCTGTTTCCGTTCTCGTTAATTAGTTTTCAATTAATAATAAGGTAAGTAATAACGAATGTCGTTGTCTTCGATAAAAGTGACAGGTACTTAACTTCTAAAAGAATGCATCTATTGTCATAAAGACACCATTAAATAGCCACTATTTGGTATTTCAAAATATTTGGTATTTTGTCCGTAACTGCCGCATAATTCGACGCCGCCCTTTAGAAGTTTATTAAAAGGAAATTACAATTCGATGCGAGTAGATAACTGCTTCGGTGAAAGTGCGAAATGTAACCGTCAATTTCCGAACAGTTTTTGCTACAGTTAATTGGCAATTTTTCAAGGTGGGAACTTTTGTAGTGGGAACATTCCTTGCGATGTAGTCCGTTTGCGAAGCTATACCTTCTACTGGAGTACAAGTCGTGCATAACTTTAAGTCTGAGTCTTAACTGTAATGGCACGACCTGTACGTAATGGTCCTCCAGACCGAATCATGGCCATGGCGGCCCTTCTCAGCGAAGACTAGCCATCGACGCGGGACACATTATAGTTTACGAATCGAGTGCGCAGTCACAGGTGCATTCTCTCTCTCCTGACTCTCATAGTCCAATGGGACGGCAATCCGATACGACCGGAGAGAGGTCAGGCGCAATACCAACAGCTTGACGTGCTTTCTGGGGCACGGTGGGATCACACCGCCGTCTTCCAAACTCCGGGCTGCTACTGCGAAATTCTTGATGGAAATACCCAATAACACTTTGGCCGACCTGCTACAAGAATACTTAATACGCCAAGCAACCGGGAAGCATTGCTGTACCCTTGCACATTGGAGTAATTGCCAGCACATGCAGTATAGCTAATACCGCGTTAGTTTTCAGGACTTGTACTCTTATTGCGTAATACACGATCAATCAGAATCTAAATCGTTTGAAACAGATTGCTAATTCATTGCTTCAAAAGTTAGCAAAAATATCTGCGCAACAACGTAATTAACGCAATGAATGTTGTTGAACTGTCAAAATGAAACAGATTAGTCGTATCGTTTACGAAAATGTGTTGCGTAATAAGATATGTGCATATATGTATTTGTGCCTAGGACATCAAATTCAAATATTTTGATCAACCCTTAAGTCTTTGAACCATTTTAAACCAATCGATGAATGTTTTCATATCGGAATCCTCAAATGATTTGTTTGCTACTTCAACTGACTAACTCTCTACAACATGTCTAATATGAACTTTTTAATAAGTACAGAGGCCCATGGACGGCTTTAAAACTCTGACACCAGGTTAGTCACTAACCCCACGAACAGAAGAAGAAGAATAAGTACCTATAGAATTTGCGTAATTCACTGCCTCGTTGGTCTGAGTTCGATTCCCAGGTTATTGGGTAATTCCATCTGGAATTTCTCAGTAGCAGCCCGGGGTTTGGATTTCTGCCCGATTGATGGCAATAGGCTTGCCCCCTGTTACATGGGACTTAAACATACCTGGCAAAATGTGGGTGTAATACAGGTACACCTCTGCCTTACCCTTCGGAGATTGTTGACGTGATGATATGAATATGTTTATATTGGAATCCTCAAAGGTTCCTACAGTTTCTCTGTACAAAATTGCTTCAATGAATTTTTCTTCACATAATAAGTTTTGAATGTATGAAACTACAAGCTAACGCCTGCGGTCTCGCCTGTAGCCACTGTTAAAAGTTTATTGCGGTAACTAATATCGGTTACCTTATAGTTTTATAACTAAGAGTACTTAGTAGTTTTTATCCTGCTCAGAAATGCCCTGAGGAAGTCAAGTGTGCATGTTTATGGTATGAGTAACATCACTACGTTAACTTTATAAGACAAGGCAGAATGTAAAAAACTTATTAAAGCTAGGTTCATGGTGCTCAAAGAAAAGTTGATACTATAGGTTAGTACTACCTACTAAACATGGGCCGTTTTGTAAATTAAAACAATCTTCTTCTTTTCGGGTCGATAGCACAGATACAAATATTAAATTGTGTTAGATGAGTTGGGCCGAGGAGCTCGTGGCTAAGTAATAACTGCCGCACGGGTCGATCCATCAGGTTAAGCTACGCTTGCCGGAGTTGGTCTGTGGATGGGTGACCATCTTTACATACCGAGACTCCTCCGTGCCTTGGAAAGCACGTTAAGCCCAACGGCTTAACGTGCTTATACGTGCTGGTCCCAGCTGTCATTCGTGGATCTTTGACAGTCGTTACAGGTCATCAGAAGCCCGAAAGTGTGACAACCAGTCCTTACCAAGGGGTATCTTATTACCCAGTTACTGGGTTGTGGAGGTCAGATAGGTAGCCGCTCCATGTAAAATACTGGTATTCAGTTGGATCCGGCTAGACTGGAAGCCGACCCCAATATAGGTGGGAAAAGGCTAGGCAGAATGATTGAGTGGGGCCGAGTAGGAGGCCACGCCTATCGCGATGCCAGTGGCGTTTTTTAGGTCCTCAGAAGTGCAGGTGTATCTGTGTACTTCGGACACGCCAACATATGGGTCATGGTTTGGTACCGCATTCGCACTGGGTATCAGTTGGGTCCATAATCCCTGGATGAAAAGCATAAAAGGCACAAAGAAAATATTGCTGAAACAGGTGATCAGTAATCCTTAGTGTCTCGCTAAATGATTTACAAATATTAGCATAATATTAGTTATCATAATAAAAGTTTTAATTGCTAGTATCCCTGGATAGGAAACCATTTAATACCCAAGTCAGCCTTAGACCATAAAAATAATTAATTGGTCTTGTTTAGACTATCAATCAGTCCAACTCACCCTGGCTAGAATAAGCAGCTGGTACACAGAATTAATAACTCGGAAATAAACACTAGACGAACACATGTCAAAGGTGTGCAATAAACTGCGATATACATCAAAACTATTTAACAACTGTTACCACTTACATATTTTTTTTATACCACTCGTACAACTCCATATTTTTATCTAAACTCTAAACAATTAATTCGCAACCCTTATCTACCTATTCGAAAATTCAAAACATCCATTCATATTTTTCAACGGGATCATTCAACTATGAATTGACAATGTCATACACACGTCAAAATCAGCTGTTTTATGCCAGATGCAAGAACCGTTACATTACTATACTGCTCATTCAGAAAATTCGAATTTTAAAATTTCGTGAATGTTGCCGTAGGGCAGCGGCTGCGTGCGCAGGCGATTACGCATCGTAGGTAAGGGTAGTTTGGTATAAAATGGACACGTTAAATTGTGGATTATTTATAGTTTGAAAATAATTTAAACGGCTTTTAATATTTTAAAATGTTATGGCAAACCCTTAATATTAATTTATTGATTTGACGAATGCTATTTTCAAAGATAAAAACGCTGATTGAAAGCAAGACTATTAAGAATTTCAAAACGAAGGGTTTAAAGATGGAACCTTAACCGCAAGTGAATGCATTTATTACGCTTAGCATTAATATTTTCTTTTGAGTGATTTACGACAAAATAATCGTGTTAGTCATGGGATGTAAAAATAACAAGACAGTGAATCAGCGTTTCACGTCACGTCGTCGCTCGTAACATAACTATTGATTTCAGGTATTCATTGTTAAAATGAGTGCACCAAATGCTTATAAACTAAATACCTTAGAACTTTTCTTTAATTTTAATTTTACATGTTTTTAGTATCGCAGTGAGATTTTGCCCTCAACTAGTTATCATTACATATTTCAAACGACTATAAACCGTAAAAAAATATTAAAACAAATAAATAAAATCTAATTACGAAAAAAATATACGCAATAAGTAATATAAAAACTCCGTAACACAATACCTAATAAACAAACCCGATTGCATTTAAGACAGCACCAATATAATTTAATTACAGACTTATAAACAGTAAAAAGAAATGGCCACCGTAGCCGATTACGCCGCGCCTCCTCATCTCTACTCACACACATACAAATTGCACTTGTCAATCGACGCGCGCGCACCTGGAGCAGGTGGTGGCTTATATCAGCTGTGAGACCGGCTTGTGCCAAACTACTATACCGCATATTTGTTTTGTAAGTCGGTTAAATGACCTAGTTTTTGATCGGTGGATTAATTGTTTTTTAATAAGGATGTAGATATCATGAAGGTCTTCCGATGACTAGGTTTGTTGTCAGATACAGACTTCTGACTTTCTGACTGGCAAACGAGAGTTGATAATTTTTTCTAAGGATCGGAATTAAATTAATTATGTAAAACAATCACATATTCATAAAAACTACAAAATTATTATCATAGCAGGTGGCAAAAGAAAAGTAAAGACTAAGGAACTCTCTTTACCGAACAAAATAACAATGATATATTTATTTATATATAATTATACTTTATTGTACCCCAGAAAATACATAGTAAATAATAAATTGAACACTACAAAACATACAATGGGCGGCCTTATCGCTTTCTGCGATCTCTTCCAGGCAAGCTTGATATATGTATTATACGAATGGCCGAAAGGTAGACTATATAAGCCTATTCGATTTATTATAAGCTGCTTTATGCTTATGGCATAACCAGCCTATAAAATTCTCACTGCTGGGACAGGCCTCCTCTCTACGCGAGGGAGCGGGCTGTAATCCACCACGCGAGCCCAGTGCGGGTTGGTAGATGTCATGTCGAGATAGATCTCTACGTATTTTTTCTCTTTAAGTCAATCTGCCTAGCCTTTTCCCAACTATGTTGGGGTCGGCTTCCAGTCTAACCGGATGCAGCTGAATACCAGTATTTTACATGGAGCGACTGCCTATCTGACCTCCACAACCCAGTAACTGGGTAATACGATACCCCATGGTAAGACTGGTGTCAGACTTTCGGGCTTCTGACGACTCGTAACGACTGTCAAAGATCCAAGAATGACAGCCGGGACCAACGGCTTAACGTGCTTTCTGAGGCACGGAGGATTCTCGGTATGTAAAGATGGTCACCCATCCACTGACCAACCACGGCAAGCGTAGCTTAACCTGATGGATCGACCAGTGCGGCTGTTGTTACTTAGCCACGAGCTCCTCCTCCTCCATTTTTTCTCTTTAAGTGTACGTGAATAAATAAAGAATCCATAACCATAGAATCATACATGTACCTATTCCCCGAAGGCTTAAGCAGAGCTTGAGGTATACCCACATATTGCCAGTTATGTTTAAGTCCCATGTAATAGGGTATTCAATAATAATGAACCAATTTAGATTAAAACACTTTAAAAATTAAAATTAAACTTCCTTAATCCATTTCACACGTACCTACAGAGCAATTAATTCTGTAATCGTGGAAGTAGTGACACTACTGCCATTACTGCCGTCCGTCACGCGAGGTGCACGCGCCCACGCCGCGTGTCAATCATCCACTCACTACTATTAAGGTGTCATTTAGCCGCTGTTTACCACATAATATTGTTGTATGTTGGTGTTGGTACGTTTTAAAGCTTTTAGAGTCACGCTATAAAAATCGGCAGTCGATTTTTTTTTATTATTTCATAAACTTAGTCAACCTATACCTATCGTTACCACTGCTGAGATACAGGCCTGCTCTCTGTGAGAGAGAGAGTATGGTGTAATCCCATAATTAAAGTGCCAGCCAGGGTATGAACGTACGCACTACGACTCATAGTCGCAGTCGGATCAACTGAGCCAAAGCTACTGAAAAAAAATTGGTCAGAATCAGCCAAAAGTTGAATGCAGTTGATGTATTTTATCGCGATTATCTTACTTTCTAAGAGATAGATGGTAGTTTGCTTTTATTCCCAAATAATTGAGCTTAGAAATGATTAATGATGGACTTGAAATTCAAGGAGAAGCTTGGTGGCACTCAATGTGAGCTTAATAAGCTGTGTTTAAATATTGTATTTATTATTGACACCTCCATTTGAAAAAAACATTCGAAGAGTGTACTTAATCAAATATGTAACGTATTTATTAAACGGGAACAAAATTCATTTTCATTGAACTACTCGTATACCCCATTTGAAATAAGATTAGACATTAAACAAACAAATCCTTTTTACAGTCCTTTCAACTGATTCTGACTTTTATACCGTAGGCATAATAAGGATGGCATTAAAAGCAAGAAAGTGGTTACAATATCAACTATTTACGGCAGCTGCCATTTTTCATGCCACCAACGCAATAGAAGTCTCTTCTCTTATTCTCATATCTTATTTCAAATGGAGTATAGTTCAATGAAAATGAAGTTTGTTCTCATTTAACAAATACTGACATATTTTATTAAGTACACTCTTCGAATGTTTGTTAATCCTAAACTCATTTAACAAGATTCAAACTATAATTTTTCATTATAATTTATAATCTAAAAAAAGCCAGCTTAATATAATGCTGTTTCAAAACGAAAAATTGTGTTTCACATTTTTAACATTATTATAAAACGCAGAGAAAGTGCTGCAATAAATTAAAACAATTATTATCCTTTTCAAGCAGCTGGCTAGTTACTAGGCCTATGTAATTTGCCGCTGGGAATCGAACCTAGGACCAGCAGATGTCGGGTTTAATAATTATGTTACTTTAGATTAGATATTTTATTGCTTGTTTCTAGTTAGTTATGTTAGTGTTTTCATGACACTTCGGTTTTTATTAGGTCTTTATTTTTAAATGTTTGGAGCAAGATGCTCATCGTATGGGCATTAAATTTATTAAAAGACCTGAACGCCCTAAGTGAAAATAAGTCGGCTATGGCGTATAAAATAAACTTGTCACCAGATCAATTAGATCGTTTAGTTTGATCAATAAATTATAAAAAGAAAGAGGAAGAAAGTATTGACTTTCGTTGCCGACGGTACAAGATTTATGTTTTACGTAGTAAGAACATAGATGCACGATTAAATACTTATATTTACCTTTGTAGACCTTTTTTCGTAGGTGCTCTAGAGAAAGAGCACATTTAGAAAACAGTATTTTCAAAGCCTTAATAATTCGGTCTTCTTCTTTCCGTGTGGTGGTCAGTGAGACGGTGAAAGTCCCCTCTTTGAGGAGTGGCTAGAGAGGTGCCACGGCGTCCTCACCTTCCGCCTGACGCAGGTCCTCACCGGACACGGTTGTTTCGGGAGGTTCCTGTTCCGAATAAGGCGGGAGGAAACGCCCGGGTGTCTGTGTGGATCGCCCGGAGGACACGGTGGAGCATACGGTAGCATACGGTCTGCCCTGCTTGGGTGGAGCACCGCTGGTTCAGGCCATGGTCCGGAGCGAGAGTGCATGGGAAGCCGTCACTTCCTTCTGCGAAGCAGTAATGCTCGCGAAGGAGGAGGCGGAGCGCGCGAGGGAAATGCAAGATGCGCGCCCTCGCACCCCCAGTCGCCGCAGGAGACGCCCCGGGCGTCGGGAGTCGCGAACCGACTTCCGGCCACCGTAGGCGTGGGCTTGCGGACGGTGGGCAGCTGGTGGGCAATGGGTAGCTCGCCGTCCGATTAGGACGAGGCCCGGGTCGACGGCGCGTTGTGTTCCACGCGCGCCTCAAAGAGATGTCAGCACCAACTGACGGGGTCCGTAAGGGCCAATGCCTGCCAGGGTTGCATCCAGCGTATAGGTAGTTACTCTTTCTATTATTAAACGTGTACGATATCTTCTCTTTTTAGAGAACCAAATATAATTGGGGTTATGCATTTATGGCGGCATCTACATCGTCACATGAGAACTGCGCATCAAAGACCTGACGTCACACAACATGCTGACGTCACACAAATCCTGTATCGCGCAATTAGAGTTTACTGCGCGAACACCATAGGGCACAGGAAGGACCTGCTGGGGTTGCGGGTTTGTCCGAAAGGGATATCGCGGCCCCGGCACACATGCAACGGAAGGAACACGGGTGGGTTTTAGTCAATAAAAGTCTGACACACCCTCTCACTCCGCCCAGAGCGGGAGGAGTCATTTGATGATTTCCCATCCAAAAAAAAACAAAAATAAGTGAGACGGTGAACAAACCGCCCGTAACGACGGCCGAAACTACGAATTTCGCTTAGGGAGTAGGCCCCCTGGTATCAGAGTATTAAAGCCGCCCCTCTGACTTGGCTTCACATGCCGCCGAGAAATATTTGTCAGGTATGCCGTTTTCCTTCACCGTTTATTCAGGTGCGTATTGTATAATTAACATTTGCCAAACCATATGGTTTGGCAGCCTGACGGGCACACTACTAAGCTACCACTGCAATAATTCAGTGTAGATAGTCATTTAAAACAGCCTGTTTATAAATTATTATTAATTAATTCTTCCTCGTTGGTACAATGGTCGCAAGCGCTACTGCTAAGCATGAGGTCCTGGGTTAGATTCCCGGGTCGGACAAAGTGTTATTAGGATTTTCCATCTGGAATTTCTCAGTAACAGGCCGGAGACTGGATTTGTGCCCGGTTGATGGCAATAATAATAATAATAATAATAATAATAAGCCCCCTAAACAACCACACGTCCTGATTGACCATCTAATCACGTGGGGGGCGGACACACGAATGAGAAATTACTGGCGTGGCTAACGTGGCTCTGGAAACCCACTCAAAATGGAGACTCGTTCAAAAAGAAAACGTATAGGACCGCTGCCCGGGGGCGATCGCCGGGGCGCACCTGGAGCTGACGCTGGGTGTCTCAGCATGCGAACCGTCAGCGGTGAGGAGTTGAACAGGCGGGCTCCCACCGACAAAGATGCTACAGCCGAAGCCGACGATGGTGATAGACTGACAAACAGGACAGACACCCCTGTAGAGCCTTATAGTCCAAGTACAGTATCGTACGCACCTTCAAGAACATCATCACCATCAATACCATCTTCACCCATACCATCGTCACCTCCCATAACTAGTTTTAATACAGTTTCACCCACTCCGACCTTGAGTGTTGCGCGGGAGGTATCTACCTTCTTACCCGCGTCCACCAAGGCTGGAAAAGCAAGAGTTCGCATGAAATGGAGCAAAGAAGTTAACCTATTCATCATGCGAACTTATCTACACATCACTAAATTAGAGACCGACATGACCACGTACAGACAACAACTGCATGAACGATTTTCAAGTCAATATCCTGAGATTTCCGTTTCAGAACAACGAATTTCAGATCAACGAAGAACTATAGTTAGGAATAAACTCTTATCACAAGTTGAATTAGATCAGTTAAAAGAAGAAGTACACACACAATTGCGACAAGAATCAGAAAACTATGCAGACACTAACACTATCACACTAACACAAAACACAAACGAAAATATTTTGCAAGAACAACCACAATCGCTCACTCAATTACATCCTAATAGTCAGCCTCTAACATATAACCAATCGCAAGGTTACACACAAACAGCACACACATCCACACAAACCGAATCCTTAACCCTAACGCTTGAAAATGATATTGAGACCTTAGTTGTCGCAGATCAAAACCAAACCACAGATACTTATATCCAAGAAATACATAACAAATTTAGATCAACAATTACACAATACTTTGGGCTGGATCCAGCAGTCCGACCAAAACTACCTAAACTTAAATACACCCCTAACCTATTTCGTTTAGTTAATTTATTTAATGAAAATATACTCATCCAATTTATATCTGATGACACACAACTAATAGACATAAATTTACTTGTATATTGCACAGCTGTAGTAATATCTGAAGAACTCAACTATAAAATCACTAACCACACAGGAACCACAAAAACTAGTCGTATTGTTAAACCAGCTTGGCAACAGAGATTAGAAAAAGATATTGAAAAATTAAGAGCGGACTGTGGTAGGCTCACACATTATATCAACGGCATTAGATCAAATAAAGTAGTTAAGCGAGTTGAAACAATATTTAAAAATTATTCCAATCACACTAGACACGAAAGTAATAATAGAAAACCAGAGGAGTTTCTGGATACATTAAAACAGAAACTAGCTCTTAAAGTTCATAGGCTTAGGAGATATATGAAGGCACAACAGCGCAAAAATGATAATGCAACATTTGCAATGAATGAAAAAGTATTTTACAGAAACATACAGAAAACACACAACGACACAACAATAGAAAACAACACAGACACACCATCAAAAGAACACCTAGAAACATTCTGGTCTAGCATATGGGAAGAACAAGTGCAACACAATGATAAAGCAACCTGGATTACAGAAGAAGAAACAAAATGGAGATTAATAGATGAAATGGAATTTAAAGAGATAACAGAGCCTGATATTACAAATACAACAGCTAAATTACATAACTGGAAGTCACCGGGTATAGATAAAATACATAATTTTTGGTACAAAAAACTAACGACACTACACAAGTCTATAGCAAAAAACTTTACAGCTATTATATTAGGACAATAGAACATACCCGAATTCATTGCAACGGGAATAACATACATGCTACCTAAAACTACATACACAACACAACCTTCCCAATATAGACCAATCACATGCCTCCCTACTATTTACAAAATATTAACATCAGCAATCACAACAAAAATCAACTCACACATCGAACATCACAATATTATAGCTGAGGAACAGAAGGGTTGCAGACGGGGCCACATGGGATGTAAAGAACAGTTAATTATAGATTCCACCATTCATAAACATGCCACCACAAAAAATAGAAACCTTCATTGTACCTATATAGATTACCAAAAAGCGTTCGATAGTATACCACACTCCTGGCTCATAAAAATTTTAGAGATTTACAAAATTAATTCAAAAATAATAGATTTTTTGCGTATCATAATGCCACATTGGAAAACAACACTACAGCTTAATAATCGCCACACTTCTCTTATAACACGCCAGATATCTATTAGGAAGGGTATCTATCAGGGAGATTCCCTGAGCCCTTTGTGGTTTTGCCTCGCCCTTAACCCCTTGTCTCACTTGTTGCGCCACTGTCAGGCCGGGTACAACTTTAAACATAATACTGAAGACACAGTTATCTCACACCTCATCTATATGGATGACATTAAGTTATATCCGAAAAAGAAATGAAAAAACTTATAGAAGTCACAACAGAATTTAGCCAAGATATAAACATGAAATTTGGGTTGGATAAGTGCAAGACATTACATATCATAAGAGGTAAAATCAAACCTGGCAGCTATACAATTAACGACACCGACACAATTGCAGCAATGGAACCAACAGATTTATACAAATATTTAGGATACAAACAACTTAAGGGACTCGATCACACAGCAATTAAACAGACACTAAATACAGAATATCGAAGGAGAACTAACGCAGTTTGCAAAACACAATTATCAGGAAAGCATCTTATTAAAGCCTTGAATACTTTTGCCATACCAATATTGACCTACTCATTCGGAGTAATAAAGTGGTCAAAAACTGACATCGAACAGTTAGAGAGAACCACGCGCACAATACTCTCAAAACACCACAATCTGCACCCTAAATCTGCGATTGAACGACTCACCATCAAAAGACAGAATGGAGGGAGAGGCCTAATCGACATCCATCACCTCTGGCAAAAACAAATCACTAGGCTAAAAACATTCTTCTATTCAAAATCTCGCACTAGTGACATACACAAAGCTATTTCTCTAAATGATCTTAACTACACCCCACTTAACTTAAATGAACAAAATATTCAAGACACAAATAACTCTGACCCACAGAAACAAAAAATTGAAAACTGGAAGAAGAAAGTCCTGCACGGTAGACACCCTCATGATTTAGAACAATCCCATATTAACATAGTGGCGTCTAATAAGTGGCTTAAAATAGGAAACCTCTTCCCTGAAACAGAAGGGTTCATGATAGCCATACAAGATCAAATAATCAACACCAAAAACTATAGGAAATTTATCATTAAAGACCCTACTACAACAAATGATAAATGCCGTAGATGCCACATTCAATCAGAAACCATACAACACATAACTGGAGCATGCACAACCCTCACACAGACAGACTACACTCACAGACACAACCAGGTTGCAAACATTATTCATCAAAAACTAGCACTCAAACACAGTCTCATACAAAACTCTAACACTCCTTACTACAAATACACACCACAAACTATACTAGAAAATGAAACACACAAAATATACTACGATCGCGCCATACTTACAGATAGAACTATCCACTACAATAGACCAGACATAACCCTACAGGATAAAATAAGAAAAATCACTTACCTTATAGATATTGCAGTTCCGAATACCCATAACCTACAAAAAACGATAACTGAAAAAATTAGTAAATATGCTGACCTTAAAGAAGAAGTCTCAAGAATCTGGAGACAAGAAAAAGTATACGTTATCCCTATAGTTCTCTCAACGACGGGCGTTATCCCGAACCACCTTCTCCGTAGCCGAAATTAATAGATTTAGAAGAATCCGTTTATATCAACCTACAGAAAGCTGCCATCCTAAACACCTGCAGAATAGTTAGGAAATTCATGCAGTTGGAGGAAGAAAACACACCCTCATCTTAAATACACACCACACGCTGCATTTACTTGGCTTTGGCCCGTAAATGTAGCTAAAACCAGCCTAACAGCTGAGAAAAAAAAACACTCCCCAAAATAATAATAATAATCGTTTATTTGGACTTAATAAAATATAGCCTAATACAGTTAAATTCCTAGGGAACAAATAATGTAGGTGAGTAGACGGCAACTTTATGAACTCTGAATTCCAAACTAGGTAAAACCTGTATCTTGGAAATCAGTGCACTTCCGTGCAAAATTAGGTGTATAAACTTACAAATCACATACTAAAATTAAAAGAGTTAGACTATGAAAGAAAAAACTTGACGGGTTAGTGAGCTAAGTGAGTGTGTGTAAGTGGTGAGTGTAGTCAGTGTAGTGTAGGTATAGGGTGTGGATTTGTGTGGTGTATATAGTGTAGGTATAGGGCGTGAATATCTGTGGTGTGTGTAGTGTAGGTATAGGTATGAGTGTGTACGCGAGCGTGTAGGGCGTGCTTTCGGTATGTTATTTTAAAATATCCAGAACTTTTTCCGTATTTATATAATCAAGACTTAGGAGCCATTTGGTGACCACTATTTTACATTTCTGTTTAGCTAAAGGATATATTTTTAGGATTTGATTGATTTTGTTGTACAAATTTCCACCTAAGAAGCTAAAAAATCTTTGCGCAAAATGAGTGTGACAAGCTTTATAAACGCAGACTGTATATTTCCTACGTTTCTGCTGGAAAGCTGTAGGGTCATACGTCAGTAAACTATGCATTTTGAGGATAGTGTGAAGTATGAAAAGTTGTCTCACCGATAATACCTCGCAGGTCCTCAAATATATATATTAATTTTCGAACCCTCGATGAAACCAGGTCTATGTGGGGAGCAAAACTAAGTCTGCTATCTATTAGGACGCCAAGGTACTTAATGGCGCTCGTTTGAACAAGCAAAGGACAGTTACAGGATGTTAGACGACTACACATATGGGAGTGCGCAAAAATTAATTCTGAATTACTATCAATCGATTGTGGGACATTTCGGAGAGAAAACTTTAAGTATTTCGTTTTGTCAACATTTAATGTTAAGAGGTTACATCTCAGCCACTGGTTAACGGCATCAAAACCGCATTGAGCGTGTTGAAACGTGCTGCCCCATGAGTCACCTCTAAAAACAAGGGCCGTGTCGTCTGCAAAGGCAACAATCTTCCCATTTTGGAGTTCAAGGTCACAAAGGTCATTAATGTAAATGAGAAATAGAGTAGGTCCAAGGACGCTACCTTGTGGAACTCCATATAAATATAATAGGCCAATACTAATACGCAATAGGCCTCTATTTGGCGAAATGTGGGTAGATATACTAAAGGCCCAACCCTTCGGGGAACGCAGGCATGATGTGATGTTATGTAATAATTAAGATATGTTAGAAATATGAAACACCCTGTTTATAACTTATTAATCAAACTCTCCTTCGAGCCCTAAATCGATGTCATAATGATAAATTACTCTCATCGAAGCGGCGATAGTTCAAACAGTTTAACTTACGAACTTGATCGGAAGGTTATAAGTTCGATCCTGACCCTATTGACCCCTCAGCACATTTAACTTGAGGGTTAAGCGGTGCTAGTGATGCATCACGGGTTAACAGTGATCTTTGTCGTACTCCTTTAATTAGTTAAGTTAATATTCTTAGCAGATAGTTCGTCAAGTAGGTTACAAAACAAAGGGGTTTATTTGAATATGGATTGGCTAAAGAAAACTTTGAACATTAAAAGGACATTGCATATTATTAATTTGTACGTTAGCTAATCTATTATTAGGTTGTTCCTGGGTTCAATAGGGATGACGACAAAAAAAACTTTTTGTCCGTTTTTAAGATTATAAAAAAAATTTGGACACGTATTTTTTCTTTTTTTACGTAATCTAAAGATTACGGCGATACATTGAGGTAAAAGTGCCATGACGTCATGAGTACGTAGATTTTATAGATACAGACGTAGCGACCCCCACTCCCCAACTTAAAATGCATTTTATCTAAGTAAGTAATTTATTATTAATATGATAAAGCAAAAAATACGTGTCTAATATTTTTTTAATATCTGACTAACGGACTAATTAGTTTTTTTTTTTTACCCAGGCATCATCCCTATTTTTACATCTGGAACTTCTCTGTAGAAGCCCGGAGCCTGGATTTGTGCCTGGTTGATGGCAATAGGCTCGCCTCCTATTACATGGAACCTAAATATAAGTAACGAAATTTGGTGTACTACAGTTACACCCATTGGGATTGCATGCGTTATTTTATATGGAACAAGGAAGGTTATTTTTTTTAAATAATTTCAAACATTGTGATCATCAAAATGGTTTTAATGAAAATCAGAACACACTTAAGAGCTAACATTAAATAAAGAAATCAATACAAACAAAAATATTGGAGGCAATTAGTGCAAGCAGGCCGAGGGAGAAAAAACAATAGGGCCATGAAACCACCAATTTGTTTTCATTTTTTTAAAACATCATTATTTGGAAAATTCATTATTATTTAATTCAAAATTCAAAATTCAAAATTATTTAATAATGAATTTTCCAAATAATGATAATAATGTTTTAATGATGTTTTCAGCTGAAGTCAATTAGCCTAGCCTTTCAGTCTAACCGGATGCACCTGAAGACCGTATTTTACATGGAGCGACTGCCTATCTGTCCTCCACAACCCAGTAACTGGGTAATACGATACCCCTTGGTAAGACTGGTTGTCAGACTTTCGGAGTTCTGACGACCCGTAACTACTGTCAAAGATCCACGAATGACAGCCGGGACCAAAGGCTTAACGTGCTTTCAGAGGCACGGAGGAGTTTCGGTATGTTAAGATGGTGACCCATCCACAGACCAACCTGGCAAGTGTAGCTTAACCTGATGGATCGAACAGTGCGACTAACATCCAGAAGTCCAAACTCAAGGTCTGCCAACGAGGAATGGAGCGCAGTATAAGTACTAGACGTTAAATTAACTGATCTTGTTCGACACAATCCTGCTCTCCAAAACTAATATAGCTGACGTGGCTCAAAAGGGTGCCTTAAATTACTCTTATTGGACTGGGCTGGACATATCAGCCGCATGCCAGACAAACTGTGGGCACAAAAAGCTCAGAACTAGTGCCCTGAGGCGGAGTCGCAGCAGGCCACGTAGGAGATGGCGGGATGAACTGAATAAGTTCTGTCTGTGGAAGGAGGACGCGCGGGCTCATGAAAGATGAAAAGATTGGAGGGAGGCCTTAGCCCAGGAGAGGGACAGCGCGGACTATTAAAAAAAAAATTACCTACGAGATTTATCATTCAAACTCTCCGAGCGTCATAAAAAAAAAGAAGTATTTCCTTTACTTAGTTAAACTTATTTCTCTTCCTTTAAATTATTTCATATAAATACACTTTATTGGTACTTATCCCTATTAACTCTTGTAGAATCTGCCACAAAAATGGTAAGTAGGTAAGTACAAGAGCATCGTGGTTCGCTAAGTAGCTCACAAATACGTCGCTGTTTCTCGGCTTAAAAACCCGCCGTTTTCATGGCCACACTAAAGATTCGTTCCGGAAATTATTTCATCGAGATTACCACTTATTCTCAAGTACCACCGGAGAGCCTCTTCTCATTCTGTTTGCTTCATTTTTCTCCTCATCGTATTAATTTCTTAGATTTTTTTATAAACACTCACTGAGAGTGTTCTGTTGTGTTGTCTACTCGATATAAACGAATATTGGATTTTGAAAGCCTATTTTAATAATAAGGATGATAAGTGTTGACTTCTATGTTAATGTTGATTATTATTTTCGTAGACCTTTGAAAGTTGTTACGGGAAGTCTGACAACCAGTCTTACCAAGGGGTATCGTGCTACCCAGTACCAAATTGGGTTGTGGAGGTCGGATAGGCAGTCGCTCCATGTAAACTACTGGTATTCAGCTGCATCCGGTTAGACTGGAAGCCAACCCCAACATAATTGGGAAAGGCTAGAGAGATGATGATGTCGTTTTAGTAATGAATCAATATTTAATGAATGGGTCAAGTCACAAGAGCAAACGTAAGATTTTACAGGAGATTTACGATCAGAAACAGGTTTTAAGTATTTTTAGATTATAATAGATAAATCATCAGCACAACACAAACCCGCAGTTAAATGATAACTAAGTACGAGTACATGAATATAAAGAAAATACAAGGTGCCAATGTACAAAAAGCACAAAAAAATATGTTTGTATTGCTATAGTAGAATTACATTTTTTTAAATTTTATTATTAGAATAGTTAAAAAAACAAAAAAAAAATATTATTATAAATTTTTTGTTTGTTTGATTCGCCTCTTATCACATTTTTTTTTCTAGAAATCATCATAATTTTTATTTTGCATATAATTTTAAGAGATATTTTACATTTGTTTAAGATTTGGCTGACATCATTGTGTTTTTTGTACATTGGCACCTTGTATTTTCTACTACATACTAATCATTATCATCATTAATTACTTAAAACATGCATACTTAATATAGGTCGAGGTAGGGGTTTCTTAAAACTATTCTATACACACAATAGGTCAGATAATTAGGTTGTAATAACATCTTAATTCTAAACAATCGTTATGAGCTTTCACCTACATTTAATCTTAAGATACCTACTGCCATCTATTGCATACTTTGAGAACTATAAATGTAAACAAAGATAATTTTATCGATTAAATCGGTTAATTCTGTTCAAAAACTATATTTGTATCATTACTTATGTAAGTTTTATTGATTTAAAAACTTTGAAATGCGTTTAGTGACACAAAAAGAAGTTTCTTGTTTCAGCACAACTCAATCGATCTACAGGCAGCGCCCTCTATCAAATCCAGAGACAACTATTTCTGATACCGTGCTACTGAATAAACTAAATTTTAATCAGTAAACAGCGTGCTTGCTTATCTTGTCTTTAAAAAATATTTTAAGAGGGCTGCAGTGTACTCTTTTTTGTCCATAACAGCGACACACTTAACCAACGCGTAAAATCAATCAATAAATCTGTGGTGTGGATAATGACAATATTCTATTCCAAATTCTTTACATAATATATTATAATCAAGATTTTGTAACTTGTATAATTATTAAAGGAGCATTTTAGTTCGTTTTGGTACCTAAGTATAAATACGGAGTCACATTAAATGAGGTAGCAAAACTTCATGACGTGAAGGGTATCGATATCCAAACATGATAACATGAAAAAAAAATATTGATGGTGTTTTTTTTGGGGACTAAATTGACATTGACAAACTTGAATCTGTTAAATACGAGGCTTTTGGCTACTTTGTATTAAAGTGATTATTTTATGTATTTTTTTGTAATGTGCGTTTTGTATCTTCAGAACAAGTTCTGGTACCAAGAAGAAAATTTAAAAGATGATTTCCTTTTCCGTAACCCTTTAACGGATCTCAAAATATAAAGTAACATCTTAATGATATTTATTGCACTTAAAGCAATAATTATCATTAACAGTAACACAGGAAGTCATAATATTGTAGTATTAATTACAACGTTTTACTGGCGTCATTTATAACCATTTCCTTTAGTTAATGTTAATGGCTCTGCTATGTGATCAGTGGTCGAAAACACAACTGCTGAGTTAAGGTCCTAGATCTGACTCCTTCTTTTGTTAGGAAAACCGCACTAGCTTTATTTTAGCTTAATTTCTTGTTTTAACATACAATATAATATATTGTATAATATAATATATAATATATTTTATGTGCACAAAAAATTAAGCTAAAATTGTGCTAACAGTATTGCCAAGTGTCATGGGATATTATCCTATGACTATGTAGCTGTTTGTATGTATTTACGAAATCAGATCAGTAGTTCCGTAGTTCCTCTACATACAAACTTACAAATACCTGTTTATAATATTTTAATATTGATTTACAATTTACATAGGTTTTAATTTTTTTTAAATTTTTTTTTTCCTTTTTTTATTTTTTTTATTGAGAACTTTATTATTATTTAACTATGAAACAATTTAAAAACTGACAGACTTAAAATAATAATAATAATATGTACAAGTATATAAGAAAGGGGTGGGGGGGAACAATCATAGGGCAAATATAATCATAGGTTTTAATTTGATATAAGTAGATACAGTCAAGGTAAATAATTGTTAAGCAAATTGGTTATGTATTGACTACGTCGATTTGCTATGTTATAACCATTTTAAACAACTGTAAAAGAATGACAGGTGGGATTTGAATATACGGACAATTTAACTTGGTAGTCAATTTGCTTAAAAATTAATTTCCCTGACATTAGACCACATATCTGGATCATTTCTCTGCCTATTGTCTAGCAAATAAACTACAATTGAGTTGACCCAAGTGTAAATCTATCTCTTTTACCAAAAAAATTCATGTCGTTCATTTCACATATTCTTCGAAAGTTATCTGTTCGAATGAGGTTTACTCCGAATTGGATGCATTTACATTTTAAAATTTGCTTGGATCTGATGGATTTCGAGGTCGGTTGTTAAAAGTTTGTCTCACCTTTTACGAAGTGTTGTGTAAATCACATTAATTATAATAGTTTAATCTTTTGTTTTCTTAAGTTTGCTTGTACCTAATTAAGTTTTTACTATATTATTTTGTGGATAACGGTGCTGGTTGCGTTATTACCTAAATGTTTTATAATTTATGTAGTAGTATTAAGCATTATTACGCAATTGTTTGTTGTCCCAAAGATAAAAAAAAAAATCGCCATTTATTTTTTATAGCGTCTGAGCCTATTGCTGTTAAGGCTCAAATCCAGACTCCAGACTGCTATTGAGAAGTTCCTGAAAAACAAAACAACACTTTGTCCGACCTGGGAATCGAACCCGGGACGCGTAAAGCCAGTTCCATATTAGCCAACACTGGATGGTGCTGAATAGTACACAGACATTGTCCTGCACAATTTTGAAACAATCATACAAATCTGTTTCGAGCCAGCACCTTAGTTGATTGGTTTTTACCGCACAGAATAGGGGCTCATATGTTTGCAAAAGGACAATCATGTTAGCTCTCAACACTTTTCTAAAGCTACGCGCGATACCGCAACATGATGGTCCCTTAGAGAAAGTAAGGCGTCTAGGAATAAATCTGTGCCGAATATGGAGTGAGTTAGAGCGAGAGTATTGCATTACAGTTTACCATCCGTTTGTTATTATTAGAATTTTCGCAAAAACCCTAGGGATATTGCGAAAACACGGATAATTACAAGCAACTTGGAAGTAGCGCTCGCCCGTCATTGCCACGGCACCGCTCGCTTCGCTCGCTCGGCTCGCGCGCGCGTGGTCACAGTTCTACTCCAATTGAATGAAAGGAATTTTAAATCTTGTATAAAACGCACACTATGCTGCCAAGCATATTATAAGTTGGGGGATTACATCGTTGACAAAAATGCTTGGCTCAACGCTGGTCCAGCTCCACAAGGCGCATAAACTAATTGATTGGCATTCGAAAATATTGTTGGAGCTGCTGAAGATTGTAGGACTATCTTTAGACTGTATAAATTCAATTTCATAGTATTATATAATTGCATAGCACATGTGTGAGCACTATGTACCTATTTTAAAGCTACCATTTACTGGGTACGTCTTTCATTGACCTAAATGTGCCCTTGCGGCTGAGAGTATGTCATGCTCACTCAAATGTCTCGCTGGTGGTGGCGTGTGTGTTGGATCATAAAGTTCCCTTCAAAATGGTTGAGCTAAATGGTGCTGATCCATGCGTCATGTTCGTGAACGGGCGCCGTCAGTGGGGACTGGTCATCTCTTAGCTGCCAAGGCTTATTTTGAATTAATTTTAATTTTTGAATTGTTTTTTTTTCTTTATTACTTAACTTGGCTTTTAACGTGCACGTCTCTCTACATTGTTCTCACATGTATAATTACAACATGAATGATGTAACCAATATTTTGTAACAATATTCTGATTTAAAAGAGTGTCCGTGGAGTTTCTTGCCCGTTCTTCTCCATAGGAACCTACTACGCGTTGAAATGGGCAACTAGCTTCATATTTCTGACTGAGCGACCCCTTGACAATTCAAAAGTGCCTGTAATTGATTTATTTGAAATAAATGCTTTGAGTTTGAATTTGAGTTGAGTTTGAGTTTGAATCTAACCTAACCTATTTCACCCAGTTCAATATGACGAATCATACAATCTGCCTACGACTTGATAATTCGACAAGTTTTCGCAATATCCCTAGAGTATCCCTAGGGTATCCCTACTTCCAAGTTGCTCGCAAAAATGTTTTCACCATTGTCTAATTATCCGTGTTTTCGTAATATCCCTAGAGTATCCCTAGAGTATCCCTAGAGTATCCCTAGACAAAACATTTCTGCGAGCAACTTGGAAGTAGGGTATCCCTACTTCCAAGTTGCCGCAGAAATGTTTTCACCACTTTCTTACGTTTTCGCAATATCCCTAGAGTATCCCTAGGGTACCCCTTGGGTTTGTTTGAAAATTTGAAATATCAAATTATCCTACGACATATAATATCAGAAAGAAAATGCAATTAAAATGCGTTAAACCCCATTAAATAATATTTTCAGTACTCGTATGTCAACTCAAACTCAAAGCATTTATTTAAAATAAACCAATTACAGGCACTTTTGAATTGTCAAGGGGTCGGTCAGTCAGAAAAATGAAGCTAGATGCCACTCCAAAGCGTAGTAGGTACCTATGGAGAAGAACGGGCAAGAAACTCCACGGACACTCTTTTAAATCATAATATGGTAACCATGAGTTAATTCGTAACATATTTGTCAATTAGAAAATTCATATCGGGGACGCATAATATTGCGACTCAACGCCTAGACCGCTGATTCATACACAGATATTGGCTTCACGCACCCGAGACCACGAACAGCGTCGCGCTTACCACCACAAGACTCAAAAGTTATTCTATTTTCTACTATTGAAGTACTTGGATATTCGTTCGAAGTAATAACTATTATCTACCAGTTTCAAAACTACTCCTAACATTAGAAGGACACGTAACATTGCAACACAAATCAAAGGGTTCAACTAAATCAAGATTACAAAGAACAGCTTCATAGCCTATTTCTCTCACAACAATCTATGTATTAAACTGCATAGTACGAGTTATGATAATTCGCCTATTCATCGACTCGCCCTATAGAAACGCACAAGCGGCTCGTTTCAATCAACTCGCGCATTCGACACGCTTATCATTCTGTCACGTTTAGGGGCCACACACTTATTGTCAATAGGGTTGCCACGGGACCTTTTGTGATTTGATATTTTGTTTTGGTAACCTTGGCTTTAAAATCAGTAGGCTCCATTAATTTATTAGTTGTATTAACCACCAAACGAAACAGATCTTTTTGGTTATAACTCTGATCTAGTCGTTGTAAATCGTCTTCATAAATAACTGTCAACAGATGCACCCTTTCGAATGTCATTTAGTTCATAGAAAGACTTTCAGTAAGAAAAATATTGGTAGTCCGTTCTAGTAATAGAACTAACACATCCTGATAAGAAACAGCTTTCTGAATAACCCCTCAAAATCAGTCTAAACACTTTCACTAGTTACTGAGATAGCAGCACACAAACAGACACATGTACATCAAGGACATTGCCAACGTTCGACAACCCTACTCATTAGGCACGCTACTCGACGCAAAACGTTCTATAAGCGTGACACACAACCGGTTTGTTGTGGGGTGCGCAGAACTTAAGGGTGCCTCACAAAGCGGTGTGAACTGTGGTGCTAGTACTTGAAGATATAATAATGTATTGTATGGACACTATTCTTTGGACTTTTATTCTGATTTGTATAGTGTATCTGTCCCACCGCTGACCGGCTTTGAATTATAGTGGGGGAGAAACTGGAGTGATGGTCTCATTTTAATCAGGAAACTTTTATTAGCTTTGATGACATAATAACTGAACAATAATTGTTCAATTTTAACACACATATCATAACATCACGCCTGTTTTCCCCAAAGAGTAAGGCAGAGGTATACCTAAAGTACAACGAGCGAGATTATTGCCTTCAACAGGGCAGAAATCAAGACTAATACTAATATGAAGAAGAGTTTTATACCGAGGAACCAGAGCACAGTGCTATTACCTATACAGGGTGGCAGGGACATCGACGCGAAGCCGGCCCTGACACCCCGTATAACACAGTACGTAAACGCTATTCTATCTACCATTTAGCTTACAAAATCAAGTGAAGTAGATATCAATCCGCTACATAAACACTAGAACGTCAAACACTCAGTACATATCCCCGATGGTGGTACAATAAACATTGTTATTCCACACAGGCGTCTCCTTAAAAGCTGCCTCTCGGCTTACCGCGGTAAACTGCCGTAAAATGTTATCTTGACACATTTGTCTGTACCAGAGTAGATGGTATATCTTAGAGAGTACATAAATGTGTTTATTTTGTGGGTGAGACGTAGCAAGTAATTGGCATCTTGAAAGAATCAAGCTTTAAAATCACGGCCTTTTATGTAAAAGCATCTACAGTAATAAAACTATCTGCTTCTTAATCATACTATCACAATAATAAGTTAATTGAAGCAACAAGTTTCTAGCGCCCTGTTATTTGCTCACTGAATCACTGAAGGGCATAAGAAACGAGCTTTAATTTTTTATTGGCAAGTTCGCTCAATGCCTTGTCAGTTCTAGGACTAGATTCTATTTACTCTACCGTAAGACACAGGTAAAACCTGGTGCAGACGGGCGCGACCCGACAACGGCGCAACACAACCCAGATAATTCTTCTACCGTGAAGTTTTCTTAGAAATTGTTTTGGTTAGAGTCGCGTCGCACCGTAGCATCGCGCCAGTCTGCACGAGGCTTAATTCCGTCTAAAGAAAAAACAAAAAAACAAAACATGTAACTAATAGTCTAAAACCGTTGTCACGCAATGCGGAAGAAAATATACCAATTTCGTAAAAAAAAAACTGATTTATTTACCTTCAGTGGGGGACAATCACAAAATATTTTGTCATTTACCTATATATACATGTTACTGTAAAAACTCCACAAATAATTAATCTGAGGACAGGGTGCGCATTAAGCTGGGCGAGGACCGTCAGGAGTGCAGTCGTTAGCGACCGGCCGCGGGCTACGTCTGACGACGCTAAGACAAACCCTTGTCACGCCCAACTTTGCACAAGTGCCGCACATAGCGACTACGTTTTGTTGCTTCTTTTATTTTTTTAAATATGAGACTAGAGGTACTTTTCTGGTGTAAAATTTGCGTTATTTATCACTGAATTGGTTGTGGAAAAGAATTGAAAAGAAAGATTTAAGGGGTTTCGTTAAACCGACGAAGCCTAGGTATCTGCCAAGCGTAATGATTCTCTTCATAACATTATAGAACTGTAGACATACAAAAGTTAATGATTTAAAAAAAAAAAACTGTAAAAACTGACACAGATTGGCGTCTTTATAACGTACGTATTAGCTGACTTTTAGAATTTACTGTTGACTTTGCTGCCCTTCCGCCATTAGCTTCTTCTTGCCCATTCTTCTCTATACGAAAACTACCTTTTGCAAGGGGGTGACTAGTTTTTTTTAATTTTTTTATTGTGACGTTCAAAAGTGACTTGACTAGCCTACGGTAAAAGCCGCAATCTTTTAAATAATCATTTGTCTACTTCGATCGGTACAAATGATTCTGGTCGTACAGAAAAATAAAAGCATTGATCATCACACTTGCTCATGCTCACTGCAATTGAATTGATAATGGATCATTTATTTGCGCAACTTATGCTTTTTTTGCGCTAGCCATATAATTCTCTCCGATTGACAACATGCACCGTGCAAAATATATAGAAAGATCTACGCAATAATATAGCTACATACATAAATTACTACTGCCCAACATACGGTCGTCACAGGTTCACAGGTTAGGTGATACGTATGTGCCACAGGGATATCACTTCAAAGCCTGATTCATATCTAATATTGTATGTAATGTGTACCTTATATACCTACTGAATGTATGCACAAACAAGCGTGTTGAATGTAATTGGAAATACCTGGAACATTACCGTACGTTATTAATAGCAGCTTGTAAATCATGTTGGCAGTCAATCGGGTGGAAAGCTTGTACTACAGCACTGTGAACAAATGTCAATGGTAAATGATTCAGACTGTGTGCTTCAAATAGATCTGCAATTCATGAATCAAATAATACCGATGAATAGCTGTTACTTGCAGAGAGAGAGAGATAGGGCTAGAGCTAGAGAGCTCGTGGCTTAGTGATAACAGCCGCACGGATCGCCGTGCGGCTGTTATCACTAAGCCACGAGCGTTACTTAGCACGTGCTTAGTAATAACAACCGCACGGGTCGATCCATCAAGTTAAGCTATGCTTGTCGGGGTTGGCCCGTGGATGAGCAACCATCTTTACCAAGACTCCTCCGTGCCTCGAAAAGCATGTTAAGCCGTTGGTCCCGGCTGTCTTTTGTGGATCTTTGACAGTCGTTACGGGTTGTCAGAAGTCCGAAAGTCTGCCAACCAGTCTTACCAAGAGGTATCGTATTACCCAGTTACTGGATTGTGGGGGTCAGATAGGGAGTCACTCCATGTAATATACTAGTATTCAGCTGCATCCGGTTAGACTGGATGCCGACCCCAACATACTTGGGAAAAGGCTAGGCAGATTGATTAGCTGTTACTTGCAAATTCGATCAAGTACAAACTTGAACCGTTCAAGGGAGGAGTTATCTCTGGAGCAAATTTGCCTCTCTATTTCCATTTCCATCCTCTGCAATGCTGTCCGCCAAAACCTTTAGTGGCGACCGACCAGAAAATCCTCGATGAAATGATTCAACTGTCATGGCGTCACAGTGAAAATAAGCTGAAATGAAAATTGGACGAAATAACCTACAGCTCTCACCGGCGTGGAGTTAACAGAGAAACCTACCTCAGCTTCTACAGCCCCATAATCTACCGGGACAGAGTAAGCCATGTTCCTTATGATAGGTACAGGATGTCGCTATCTTAGTTAAAGATTGCATAGTCTTTGCATACAAAATCATTATGCCAGTTCATCAATAAGTTACCTATAAATCCAATTCCACCCCAAACTTAAAGCTACCTAAACGCATATTCAAAGCAGTCCCTCAATATTGAGTGCGGTAAGTTGTACACGTAGCTACCATAGTTAAACTAATTACAATACAGGTGGCAGCGGCATCATAACATGCGCTAAAGAGCACACGCGCCGCTAACTTGCTCCCACAGAAGTTTGGATCGCTACGGGTTTTTGAATGGTGTAAGTGAGGAGATTTTGGCGAGTGCGATATTATTGGGGTTGGGGTTAGAGTTTTGATGAAGGATTTGCTGAAGTTCATTGTGAAAATAGTATTCCGTTTCTTAATTTATAATGGTTAATGAGGTATGTGTTAAAAGAGGTTTTCTGCAACACAGCTTGGCAGATTATATTCGGCTATTAAGCCTAAGCTTAGGTAACTAAAAATATTTACTGCTTTTATGTATAGTCAAAAACAGAAGTAATGAACTATTTATTTATTAATCACTTGAATTAAAGAAGTCATCGAAAACTACTTCAAAGTTATGTTAATGAGAAAATAGATTCACATTACCGTTCTTCGAGTATATTTCTCTTTCTTGATTCATCGAAATAGAAAAATATTGAAAATCAGAAGATATTTTTCGCAATATTGTAATTATTGGCAAAATACGAATGCACCGTCCAGAATTGCAGCTTGTCCATCTATACATATTATAAAATAAAGTCGCTTTTCGTTTCTGTCTGTATGACCGCGTTGTTCTTATAAACTACGCAATGGATTTTTTTGCAGTACATTATAATAAAGAAATATCCAAGATTTGTCAAATCGTACAAACCGTGCGAAGCAGGGGCGAATCTACTGATTCACCCCTGCTGCTTCTAGTATATTGAGATAACACAGTCATTAAATCGCTTTCTCTTCCAGTTTACGTCATCAATTAACCTAACATATTATTTAAGCAAATATGAAAATTGCCGAACTAATATGACAGGCCGCTCACGTGTGGATCCGTTCGTCCGTCCCACGGATCTGTAATTAAACTTACAAACGACACGCTGAATGTTTTACAGAGATTGCGACGCGATTCTAATACCATTCTTAGTTTGTAAACGGCTTTATTTTGGAGTTCGGAATTGGTTTTATGTGAGTTCTAAAGTGAGGGGCTGGAGTAAAGAGTTTCTTTGCGGTTACTGCCGTGAGGTGATTAAGGGATGAGGATGATGTTATTTGAATTTTAATTTGAAATGGTGGAAATTTCTATCAATTTTGGAATGAAACATCTATTGTGGGTAAGCTTTAGTTTCCTGGGAAAGCGGAGAACGGTCACACAATAAAGGATGTCCAAATTCAGAGCGTTTTTTGACACCGTAATGAAAATATTTATTTATTCAACTTTAATTCAGGTATATTACCCATATTTTGTTACTTAAACTATATAAATAATTAAGAAAAACATAAACAATTAAAAAAACAATAACAATAATACAACACAACTTATAGAACGAGAAAATGATGGTGAAAATGACAGATTTTCATGACGGACGTTATAAATGTCCGCTTCACTTCTTTTCCAAAAAACGAATACTTACCTATTTTTAACCGACTTCAAAAAAAGGAGGATCTCAGTTTGTCGGTTTTTTTTTTTCTTATATGTATGTTCCCCGATTACTCGAAGACAGCTGGGCCGATTTGGATTTTTTTTTTGGTTTGTAAGTGTATACTTCCCAGGTGGTTCAAGTCAGGATCTGATGACGGGATCCTGGAGAAAACAAGGTAACTCTTCAAATATTATAGGTACCTACACTTATAGCGATTTAGGTATTTTGTATAGTAACTTGTGAATTTGCTCTCAGAAAGCACCATTTGGTGAAGTGGAACTGATGGTGAAGACCACAGATGGCCACCGGAACTACTCAACAATAAGTATTTCACGGGTTGCGTTTCGATTTCTTTAATTTTCTCTTCCGAAATGTTAGTTATTTTCACTTTATAGTGGAACTCGGTTGTCTTTTTTTGTGAAAAAGTTTTTATTACTGGAATTATTTGTTCAACGCAGAAGTCGATTAATTGTAGTTTCAACAAATCTATCAGACAATGTTGAAATGTTTCACGTTTTTGGCACTTTCATATCCTTACCGCTGTGCACTGCTGTAAGTGACGATTTCACAATAGCTAAATGTTTAAGTAATTTTTGTTTGTGTATATTTTAGTGGGTACCGAAGTCGTGGAAGTGCCATATCAATAAATAAATATCCAAATACGGAAATAAGTCTTGGTGGAAGAAAAACTCTACTTTTCTGGAAGAACTTTTCGTAAAAAGACTTAGACTTAGTGGTGGCTAGATCTAAAAAAAATATAATTTCATGAAATTAATGATCATCGACCACTGGTTACATCATGATGTGGCCTGGCCAAATCATTGAATACTCAACGTTTAACGATATGAACAGTTAATCGCACGACTACTTCATGATGTGGCCAAACATTAGTGATCATATCGTAAAATAGTTAGGTTATCCACCGGTAGAGGCGTGGATGTCGCTTTGTTTTTGTTGTACATCATGGCGGCGGCATACAACAAATCAAACAAAGTAGGGTGACCACCAAAAAAAAGTCAATGGACTTTTATTGGGTTAGCACTTAAAATTAGATTTTAAAAATTAAAAAATTACGCTGCTTATGTGGCAAATGGTAACTAGGTTAGGTTAGAACTGCGACCAAAGGCGCGCGGTGCCGCAGCGCTACTTTTAAGTTGGTCGCAGTTACTTGGCTATTTTTACTAAACCTTACACCATGGATACCCTACATTAATGATACGGCCAAACGTCGACTGACATATCATGAAACGTTGACGTTTAAACGATATGGCCAACGTAAGCTGGCGATTTGAAATGGTCCATTTCTAAGATCTTCCGACGACATATACATACATAAAATCACGCCTTCTTCCCATGGGGATAGGCAGAACCTACAGAACGTCGCCTGCTACGATCCTTACATACTCCTTTTGTCTTGTTTACGTTGATACATCTGGTCATACACTCACGCCGGTTGCGAGTACTATGCACCTGACCTTTCTGAAGAACTTCACCAATAAGGTCACTATATTATGTCCTCCTAGGGCGTCCTCCCACACATCTGCCTTTTGTTAACCGCCTTTCATACTCACTTTTTTATTCTGCCTAGCCTTTTCCCAACTATATTGGGGTCGGCTTACAGTCTAACCGAATGCAGCTGAATACCAGTATTTTACATGGACCGACTGCCTATCTGACCTCCACAACCCAGTAACTGAGTAATACGATACCCCTTGGTAAGACTGGTGTTAGACTTTCAGGCTTCTGACGACTCGTAATGACTGTCAAAGATCCACGAATGACAGCCGTGACCAACGGCTTAACGTGCTTTCCGAGGCACGGAGGAGTCTCGGTATGTAAAGATGGTCACCCATCCACTGACCAACCCCGGCAAGCGTAGGTTAACCTGATGGATCGACCAGTGCGGCTGTTGTTACTTAGCCACGAGCTCCTCCTTTCATACTCACTGATTGACTTTAACACTAAACCATCTATAAATTGTACAAACTCAATATCAAACCAGTGTTGTACATAATGTACACAAGTAAGCTGTGTTGAGTGACCCCATGTATTAGCACAGCCTGCAGCCCTGGGCATGTAGAGCGATACCTTAATTAATTATTAATACCCACTGTTCCGTAATGGACTCTATGAATATTTGCTCGTACTGAGCAAATTGTAATTAGACGTTTAATTAGCTTTACTCTTCATGTAAATAGATGTTATGTACTTTGAATTTGAGACGGTAAATGTCACTCTGATAACATTTCTCATTCATGGGGTTCGTGGTTAATTAAATAATAAATAGTACTAAGATTAACTTGTATTTCTCTTGATATGTGAATTGTATTCTTTTTGAGGAGTAAATGTCTTAAAACGTCAATAACAGCCGCTCCAACCCGTGCGGCTGTTATGCTACGCTTGTCGCGGTCTGTTAGTCTATGGTTGACCATCCAATACATATGGAAACCCCTCCGTGCCTCGGAAAGCACGCTAAACCGTTGGTCCAGTCGAGGGTGTCATTTGTAGATTTTTTACAGTGATTACGGGTAATCAGAAGCCTAAAAGTCTGACAACCTCTCAAAGTCTGTCTTATCAAGGAGTATCCTGTTACCCAGTTACTGGATTGTGGAAGTCTTTTATGGAGTTGCTCTATGTAAAATACTGGTATTCAGTTGTATCCGGATAGACTGCAAACCGACCCCGAAATAGTTGGGAAAAGGCTAAATAGATTAAAATGTTATTCTGATAGTCATGTGAATAAATGGTTTGCTAGTGAAGACGACTTCTAGAGAGGTCAACATCCTGAGTCAGTGGCCTTGGGATTAGTCTTCTATAAACCTCATCTGAGTTAAGATTGTAGCTATGGATGTATATTGATGTTGTCTTTGCAACGCTCATTGATAGTCGGGTTTAGTTAAAGCACGCGTTGTGAGGATGTTTCTCTATTTGGACATACGAGTAGTTCGTGAAACACAAAATACTAATAAAAAAGTGGGCCGTCACGGTACACCCGGTAGATGTGAAACATAAAAATGGATGGTTATTGAAAGAGTTTGTAATCAAACCAATAAAGGGGGGAAAAATAATTCTATTTTTCTGACATGACGGCATACGAGTCAGTTTTACTCCCAAGGCGCACGTCTGTTTCACATCAAAAACTCCCTTTTCCTAACCACTGTTCGGTACCTTTAGGAATGTTACACCTAAACCACACCGTCAACGGGACGTCAACGAGACCGAGATGCCGAGATGACGGCGCCGAAGTAGCGATACATTTATCTATGGCCGCTTGTCCACCGCACACCACCGCCGCCGGGAGGCCACTTTTGGTTCGAATAATCTCGTTTCTCGTTGACGCGCCGTTGACGACGGCAGTGAACAAACAGGCCCATCGTCCATGACGCTAAGTAATGCACCTCTCCTCCCACTTTAAAAAATTCAATATTCAAAAGTCATTTATTCAAACTACGCTGAGAATCAGCACTTTTCGAACGTCAAAATTACATAAGACAGTCCCCCAAAACGCCCACCCTTCACCACTTCCTAGTGCGTTAGCTGGGCAGAAGAAGTGGCGCAACAAACTCCCCAGCAGCACAGCTGTCTGTTTAGTTAGAAGAAGTCTGTTTTCACCGATTCCCACCGTCTTTCAGGTTGCAGCCTCAAACTTCTCCTTACCTACTTCAAAGTACAAATTGTCTCTAATAACAGTAGAATATAATAAACAAAACGTGTAACAAAGTCGAGCCACGTCAAGGATGCTCCTACCTTGACGCATTTCCACGTCAACGTTGACGTTACACCATTAAAACTTAACAACATTTGTGAAACTGAGTCCTGCCTGTATACTAGTGATGTGTCGTGAAAGATATCGAAATGTTATACTTGTAGATAAAAAAAATCTTCAACTATCTCTTATGCATGGCAAATGCCTTCTTTAATACCATTAAGGAGTGAGTATTGATTACCATGCTTTATCACTGCATGTTAATTAAAGAAAAAAAAAAACGGTTATTTGGCACAGAAACCATTGAAGTCCAGGTTTCTTTAACCTTTTTCACTCTAAATGCAGGTGTTTAAGATAAAGTTGAACAGCACCTATGCATTTAAGTATTCAATAATCTAGGTTTAGAAACTACTACCCGGAGCTAAAGATGACAACTTTCAGTAAAATTTTCAATGAACATAAGAACAACCATCCCTGTATCAGTAACGATCACGGAAGTTGACGTCGCCGCGTCGTGTCCCTAATACCAGCCAAAATATTATGTTACTAATTTACCAAGTTCGTGACATTAAATGTTACTTATAACTTGGGTCCAACTTAAAGGTTTATTCTAATTTAAGTATTATCGCGACGTGGATCCTTTTAGGGGTTAGTAGATATATATAATTATGGTTATTGTTTTGTATGTTTGTGATAAGAGTCATATCAAAACTGCAACTTTGGCTTCCAACCCACGGCTAGTTCGACAATAAAGCCATTGTTTAAATAGTATTAGAGCTACAAAAAAAAAAAAAAAATACCATTCCCCCAACTTATCTCCGAAACTAACGAGCCAAAAATATTAAAAAAAAAATTGAAAAATAAGAAGTCTATGGTCTTAAAATAACAGGGTAAATCTCTCATATTGTGCGTACAAGATTTTTTTTTTCAACTACAATGTTAAGTTTGTTCTTAGGGATAAATTCATCCCAACTACGGAACCTGTCATTGCGCGGCGTGGTCCGACACGCATTTGTCCAGATTCTTTTTTGTTCATATTTTGATAAATAATTATGCATAAAAATGTGAAACGTTAATCGAATTTCGTTGCTGATCGTACCTACTACAGTTCTAAAAAAATATTTTACGATTTGTCTGTTAAATTCAAACACAAACATTGTGAATATTACAATATCATCAAATGAAACTTTCCTATGATCTTTCGCACAACTCAGTGTAAAGTATTTTTCATTCCGCAATAAACAAACTAAGTCGATAATAAACATCAATATGTAAATATATCAAAGACGCCATAAAAAGGACGTAACGCCACATTACCATTAAAAACACATGCACTCTTTTATATCCAACATCTCTTCGAGCAAAAAATTGTCAACTTCAAAGAAAGGGGAGACCAATAAAATTATCATTACGAATATATTTTTGTCTGTTTCTATCTCGGAATAGATAGGGAATGGAGTGATAATGCGAACTCGATATAAATGGTTACAGTGTACTTACTGATAAACATGGCCCTCTCTCAGCGCTTCATTGAACGTTCACGGTGAAATTGATATAATAACAGGAACGAAACGAAAGGGGGTAGGTGTTCAGATTTAGTACTGCATGTTTTTGTTGCTGAAAATTACACTGTAGATTAAAAGATAATGCAAATATAAATGTTATTATTTCGGTAGACATATTGTCGTGGTAGGTTATTATTTTGGTCGTGATGCATATAAGATTTCGCAGCTGTCACGCACTGTTTAGATGCTTATCACTCCATGTGCTAGCTACTCCATGTCTCCCACACAAGGTCCTCTGTAGCCAGGGTAACGGCAGGGTAACTTCGGGGTACGTGACGGGTACGTGCCTACATTGCTACAATAACGGTTGATAAGGAAAAATTCACCAAATTTTAGTAATGACGCAGACACAATATAATGGCTCGTCTAACGAGGTCGCTTGATACGATTTTACTGTACCTACAATTGAGAGCAGAAAAAAGTGTGCAGTTTCGAGTTTACAAGTTGAGGAAGTGAATTAATAATAGAGTTGTGAAGCGTGTAAATGTGACTTTTTGTTTGAAATTGCTGCCCTTTTAGTCCAGAAAATGTTGAAATTCAGGAAAGCTTAGGTTAAAATATTAAACGTAAGAAAAAGTCAGTTACTTTTAAGCTTGACTTAACTTTTTTTTTTACTCTACGACTGCCCTTATTACGCCAATGCGGCTTAACCCAAAAGAAGGGTTGTAAAAAAATAAAAAAAATGATATCTGTAAAGGACATAAAATAACCATAAAAATGTAATCTCATTTTTCATATTTAATTCCGCACTGTAGCCTTTTCCCTGTCCCGAGCCACCGGGCTGTTAATGTAAATCTAATAACGATTGTATCGTCGTATCTGGTGGCTTGTCTTCGTACAACAGATCCCTGAAGCGTCCCACGTCCAACAAAACAGATCTTTTTATCAACAATTATGTACGGTACCTATCTTTCATGGAGGGTATATAGTAAGGCCATGTTTTTTATCTGTGGTTAAATGGTGAAGTTGTTTCGATTTGCTACAAGCTAATTGATGCGATTAATATTTTCAGACTGGAAAATGATTATGACTTAAGTAGTCTTTCAGCTTAATTATGTCACCTCTGAGGTTCTGAATAGGTGAAAGATAACAACACTGCACAACAATTTTAAATCTCTCTCTCAAAATGCCCATCACAAACACGCATTAAGCAAGTTCATTCCTTCTCTATATGCGAAGATGCCTAGCCATTCAGCCTAGACATTCCCACTGCTGGGCAGTGCTGGGACACCGGCCTGCTGTTTGTGAGATGCACTGGGCCGTAATCTACCACGCGGGCCCAGTGCGGGTTGATAGATGTCACGTCTTCGAATTTTTGGTTCTAGGATAAGCCGGTTTCCTCACGATGTTTTCCTTCACTGTTTTGAGAGCACACAGGCTGATATTATTATGACCTATTTTGCTAAAGCAAAGCCATAACAAACAGCTAAAAATACTCTTTTCAAAACAAGAATAAACTAATTTCGCAGTCCCTGTGCAATAAATTAGCAAACTAATAAAGACTTCATCCTCCCAGAAAATCAAACGGCCTGTAAGAAATTCGACAAAAAACGGAAAATAGTAACCGAAAAGAATAAAAATAAAATGACGAGATAAAAACCTATTTAGCCAACATAGGGTGATGGTACAAGGGTCGTTAAATATTCCTTTATATTATCTCGTAAAGGGGCAACCTTGTGTGTGCGTATATCTCGCGTATTATACGAAACTCTGCGAGATACCAATAAGTTGATTTTAGCTAGCTTACTCGCGAACATAATTTTGTTTGGATGCTATAAAATATACATTCTGTAGGTTTTAGGGTTACGTTTAACATAATGTTGAGGAAAATATTGATTGAAGTAGCGATTTTTAGCAGTTTTTCCGAAATTCGCAATGTTTCATTTAGCTACATCATTATTTGTAATACCTACACTCGATGGCTTAATTCATAATGAATAGGGAATTACCTAAATTAACAAATTTAAAAAAAAACCGTCAGCGTCATTAGTCAGTTGTTCAATTACAAGATGTCTGTCATGCATTAAAAAAATAATATGCATGCCTACAATTAAAAGTTCTCAACAAAGTAAAAACATTAAACCTAAATTTCCTTTTTTACGTATTTCAACAAGCATTTTTAACTCATTCTAAGTCAACAGAAATACAAATAACATTTTTCACACATTTCTATTATTCTTTAAAAATATAACACGGATTCCCGCAACAGCTTCCATTTCGCGCTTGCCAACAATTTTTATGATTTCACGTTGAAAGTGTACAAAGCGGGATCCATTAGACATCGCGAGCGACTTCCATCGACTTCCACAATACGTCGTTATGCTGTTATTAGTGTGTTACACCCTGAACACAGTGTTTACATCAGCCTGTATACACGCTCATCGGGGAAAGAGAATGTTTAGATTTAAGGATGCTTGAACTGGTTTCTTTTGCGTTTACATTTCATTGTTTTTAGTTTTAGAAGACTCCTGTGTTTTAATTATAGGCTCTTGAGACATTCAAACTCAATTAAACCACTTACAGGCACTTTTGAATTGTCAAGAAGTAGGTCAGTCAGAAAGATGAAGCTAGTTGCCCATTCCAAAGCGTAGTAGGTTCCTATGGAGAAGAAGGGGCAAGAAACTCATCAAGTTTCATTTCATCCGTTTGTTTCTGGGATGCCAATGCTCCTGCGATTGCTTTGGTATTGCACTTAGGTATCATCAGGTGGCCGCCATCTTTTGTGCCACCCAATAACACAACAGTAAAAAAACGTTAATATTTTTACACAATGTTTCTGCGAAATTTATAGTATTGCTAGTCTAAGTGGCAGTGCGGCATACCTTTGCTTTTCCCTTCATTCAAAACTACGGTTTTCTAGAAGAGGGATGGCCGCCACTTAACCGCCCTAGTGACGGCTGTCATGAAAATGGTGACGGGTTGGATTTTACAGTGTCAAAAACGCTCTCTAGGGAAACACACCAACTTACTGTCATAAATAATGTTTCAATGACGTCAATTGACGGTAAATTGCGGACGCTATGTGGCGGCTACCGCAGTCTTAAGGGTCCACGATACGATCAATTGCAATTGTCCATTTTTACGTGACTGATACACATTGATGCGCAAATTGATCGTCTACTAAATGCAATTGATGCCACTGACAATATTACTACAATACAAATTGATGGCAATTTATCAATTTCAATTAATCGTTTGCTTAGGAAATCCTTGCTTTAGGCCCATCATCCAATATTCTACACCAAAATAACGTGTTACAAACTCAAATCACCAATGAGTAGCATAATTTTACAGCAATAGTAGGTATTTCACGATATATACACGACGCGATTTACTACCACATTATTAGTTTGTGATTGGTTGGATTCTAGCGACTCATTGGTTATTAAGTTTGTAATGCGTTACTTTTGAGTAGCGTCGTGGACAGAGGGCCTAAATGGTCTAGTTTATGTCCGTATTAAACTGCTAGATTTAGAGCCTCTTCCTCAAACAGTCAGAATATTTGTAGTATGTAATTGATAAAAATAACAATGATTTCGTCATCGCTATGCTGATCACAAACACGCACACTGATAAGATGCTGATCACATCATACTGATAAGACCGAATGCACACCCCACCGGTCCTAGCCTATTGATAAAAATGGCCGAAGTCATTGTTATTTGCTTGATTACTATCATATTTTGGATAAAGATCAATGCCACACGTAGGCGTCTTGATTGGAGGTATCGACAAAAATATAAGTAGATACTATGATACGCCCGCAAAAATAATACACATGCAGATTATGTGGTTATTAAGTACCAACATGCAACCCAAACTTATACTCGACACGTGCTTATATTTGCGGGCGAGAGGGCTTTCCAAGTCTGGATCTACTTATTGCGGAATTAAAACTAAATATGTTTGCATAACATATTACTGTCATGAATTTCGGTAAAGTAACGCCTGATTCCATAACATATCTCAAGGAGTTTAATTAACCATGATGATTAACATGACCTGACGCTACGTTGGACTTGAAACACCATTGCAACATATTTATTGACAATTATTATTCTTGTTTTATTGAGTAACTCTTATTTTCACTCGCTTGTTATTTGTTACGTTTTCAGACGTAGAATTATTATATTTTCTTTCTTTTATCGTCTGCCCAACCAAAATGCGGGTGATTTTAACTGCGGTACTGTACTGTACTTGTATATTACTCCAAATATCCTAAATGTAGACCCACGGTCAGATCTAACGATGATACCTGGAACTGGCTCACCCTGGATGGAGAATCCACACAATTATTTTAATCAACCCTTTTATCTAAAACAAACAGCAAACCAACCCTGTCCCCAAAGCTAGCCCATACACTTTTACAGCCCAACAACCCACCGCTTGATAGTCATACAAAAACACTTTTATTTCGGTCTCTGCCGTTATCCCGTAGCTAAAAAGCGTGATACATGGTAAACGGCCTTAACAGCTATATCGAAATCCAGCTTTGAGTGTGTACCTGGTCGTAATCGGGTGACCGGGCTTGGTTAAAAATGAAGGATGAAGCGAGTTGTACCTATTAAGGTTTTGTTGACTTTCGAACCTCTCCCGTAGCACAAAGATGAGTATTCAACATTTCATAAAGCCTATTTTCCGAACGGGTCGAATATGGTGTACGGTAAATCTATATTTCATTTGTTTAAAGTATTAAAGTCCCATGTAATATGGGGCAAGTTTATTTATTGCTATTAACAGGGCACAATTTCATATTCCGGGCTGCTACTTAGAAATCCATATAGAAATATCTGATAACGTTTTGCTCGAGCAACGAGGCAGTCAAGGACACAAGGATTAATACCTGCCACATTGAATTAACACTACAGCCCTCCCGATAGCTGAGCATTTTTCCACTGTCAAGCACGATTAATGACTAACAAATGAAAGAACGTCTGATGTCCAGAATAGGTCGCCGTATGCGATAAGAGCGAGAATTTCGCAATTTAATGTTTTAATTTAATTTAACATTGTGACACTAGTTGTGTATGAATACTACTGTAGTCCTAAATATGCTCACAATACGGCTTTATTTTAAATGTCCAAACATCTGTTGTTTGCGACAGTATCACGGTGACAAAGCTACTTTGTTTGATTATCGTAATTGAAATTATGTCATCCGTTATTTATTTTTAGTGGCGATAGCGATGTGTTTTTAAATTGTTGGCCTTTTAAGAGCGTTTATTCTGGAAGTGCGTCGCAAATAGATGTGAAATATTTCGCTGTTTTGATTAATTTGGCAATATTACTGTATGGAAATACGAAATGTTAAGGCTAACTAGCGAACTAGAATATTAATAATGAATTGCAATTAAAACACTGAATTTGAAAAACAGGTAAATATTTGACAGCTATTTGCGACGTTCCCACTTTTTAGGATAAGCGATCTTAAATCGTTTATCTTTGTTTGTTGTAATAAGCTAGCAAATGATATTTGATTAGAAACGTGGATACCTAACATAATTTAAGCCCGAGTGAATTTGTAAAATCGATGTTTTGGGTTCGAAGTTACATCGGCATCGTCTAAATTGCCTTAGAAGAGTTACGTCATTGGTTCTTAGAGGCGGACCACCTCTAGAGGGGCATTAGACAGCTCTTTATCCGCATATTTTCAATTTTGTTAGTACGTATTTCTGTAGGATTAAAAAAAAAACTTGTTGTCCTTTATGACCAGTAAATAGATAGTGTGTAACATCGCAACGTATCTAGTGATGAGTTATTCTTACGAATCTGGAATGATCAAGTAATAACTAAATTACTCTCTGATTAACAAAAATATTTCTTTATTTTTATTGTACCTACTATGTACTTTATTAACTTTCATGAGAAACAATTTAATGCAGAAGTAAGAAACTGCACAAAGGCGGACTTTTTTATTGTTTACTGTTAAATGAGTACATTGTCCGTTCGACGTCAAAACTAGCCTATCCTACAAGTATACGTAAAAATAATAAATTTACTTATTCATGAACAAAAATTTGCTGTGTAGATTCTTCATAAATGAATAGGTACTATAAATAGTTTCCTTCCTATATTTTATGATACCGATGAACAACTTTAGAATAATAGCGTTATACAGACAACGTCAACTCCACCCCTCATGCATTTAAACCCGCTACCTCTTATGACCTATCCCCCCATCAAAGGTCCACCCGAAATGGGCTCTCACAGTTTTCAGCGCACATTTGAATGGGAACGACTTTATTCAGATAACTACCCGTGATTTTATCTTCCTATATTTCATGCTCAGATTACGTGCTTGCCTCCCTTTGGCTTTGTTTTTTCACCGTCAAAACGCCAGCGTTGAAATGAAATTAATTGGTTCGATATTTGAATGTTACTGGTAATTGGATGGGGTTATGTAAGAGGGTGGAGTTGTTTGTTTGCAGGTTTTTTTTTTTTTTTTTGTTAAATCAAATTATTTGAAGATTGTAGTTGTCATTGTAATTAGCCCATCGAATATCCGGAATAAAGTGTCTTTGTTTTCGAACACGAAAAATTTGTCATGACCGACAGCTCCGCTACTGCCCTTCTGACTGGTTAACATTTTGAGCACGGCATGAGATAATTTTACACATGTAAAATACAAAAATGAATGTCGTGATGGCCCAGTAGTTAAGGCCTCGCCTCTCATGCACGAGGTTGTGGGTTCAAATCCGGGCAAGTACCAATGTGACTTTTTCAATTCATATGTACTTTCTGAGTTTATCTTGGACATTACTGACATCGGTGAAGGAAAACATCGTGAGGAAACCTGGACTTACATATAGTTAATATAAGTCTGAAATCACCAACCCGTCTTGAGCAAGCGTGGTGATCAATGCTCGTGCCTTCTCTGTATGAGAAGAGGCCTTTGCCCTGCAGTGGGACAGTAACAGGCTGGTATTATTAAAATACAAAAACTACATAAAATACTTCGTTTGCGCCGATTAAGTTCACTCATACTCTACGTATAGAAAAGGAAGGATCCTCCGACCAGGCGGGTGTCGTGTCTGACGGGCAACTGCCCAACGATTGATGTCGGGGAAGTTATATACATAAATGGTGTTCGCGCAGTAAACTCTAATTGCGCGAGGCATGATTTGTGTGACGTCAGGTCTTTGATGCGTAGTTCGCATGTGGCTATGTAGATGCCGCCACAAATGCATAACCCCAATTAAATTTGGTTCTCTAAAAAGAGAATATAGCTTACACGTTTTATAATAGAAAGAGTAACCTACACGCTGGATGCAAGTTACAACCTAACAAGATAAAATAGGTCTTCGTCATGCCACGAATTATTAATCCAAACTTTACGTTGTAGGCATAGTCATCATTATTGTTATAATTTGCAATATTTTGTAATATACTAACATAACATAACATGACACGCCTCTAACCCTCGACTGGTTAAGCAGAGGTGTAGGTACCTATATAGTACACCTACATTGCATTGAACAATTTTTTGCGTTATTATTGAAGAGGTTAATAAATAAATCAATGATATAAAACCGTTGGAGTCATCACCATTCTTCACTTCCACGTAAACCTTTACATTCACACTATGAAATTTAACACCAATACCACTACACCACTACTATCCCTATTAATATATCTTGGTACTTGGGTTATCTCCGTTGAGATGGCCGCCGTGACCGAAATTCATTTAAGAGGATATTAATGTAATCACACTATAGCACACACAACGATTAAAATATACAAAACTGTTGCTCTGATCACTAACCTTTAGTTCCGTCCAAACATCGACACCGTCATCATGCCGATCAAAATATATAAAATTGACCTCAGTCCACCGTCTCGCGCCGCCCTGATGGCGGCTGAACTGCTCAAACTTAACTATGTGACCCAAGACGTGGATCTTATGGCTGGAGAACACAAGTCACCGGATTACTTGTCGAAAAATCCTATGCACACCGTCCCTCTGTTGGAAGATGGCGATTTTTTTCTCGCTGACAGCCACGCAATCATTATATACCTGGTTTCCAAATATGGTAGCGAACAACAATCGAAATTGTACCCTAGTGACTTGAAATTACGTGCGACACTCCATCAGAGACTGTTTTTCGAGACTTCAAACGTCGCTGGTGCGGCCAGAGAGGTTGTGGTTGGACTCATGACCGGCCAAAATGCACCTACTGCGAAACACATCGAAAATTTGAACGAAGCGTATGGAATTTTGGACAAATACTTGCAGAAGACAAAGTACGTGGC
Source organism: Agrochola macilenta (assembly GCA_916701695.1). Lineage (NCBI taxonomy): Eukaryota > Metazoa > Arthropoda > Insecta > Lepidoptera > Noctuidae > Agrochola > Agrochola macilenta. Next base: position 21,248,038 of record OU753568.1, read on the forward strand.
ATGTGACCATATGACGATCGCTGACGTGTCACTAGTTGCTGGTATCTCTTCTATCAATGTGTTGGTGCCGGTGGATGAAAAGTACAGCAAGGTGCATGCGTGGTGGAATTCGCTGAAGGAGGAAGATTGGTACAAAAAGGCAAATCTACCTGGACTGGCTCAGTATGGAAGTTTCATGAAATCAAAGTTGAAGTAAAATACCTCTATATCACTTCATTAAAAAACTTATAATACATTAATGATCTACACTAATATTATAAAGAGTAAAGATTTGTATTTTTGTTTGTAATGATTAACTCAAAAACTACTGGACCGATTACAAAATTATTTTACCAGTAATATAGTTTTTTATAAAGATATCAATAGGGTGAAGCCGCTAGCGAAAGCTAGTTGTATTAATAAAATAATGTACGAGTATATTTAGCTAAATATATATATCAATTCTGTGTTTAATTTTTAGTTACAAATTTTCGCAATAATAGTAACATACCAAAGCTTTAGGCAAAATAATATAATAATAATAAATAAGAACGTAAGGATATTGTGAGCCTCTCTGTTGAGCGAGTTATTGAAATAGCTTGCATTGAGCTTGAGCAGTTCATTGTAATGAGCGTGTACAGGCCCCCATGTGCTTCATATGATATTTTTGAGAAATATATGGAAGAAGTATTATTAAAGACTTCTAACAGTAATAAAACAGTTGTAGTCTGTGGAGATTTCAACATTAATATACTGGAAAAATCTGCTGTAGTAAATAAATTTGTAACTTTATTAAAGTCATATAATTTGTATAATACATTCTTTGAGCCGACTAGAATAACTGCCACTAGTGCTACCTGTATTGACAATATTTTTACAAACTTAAGACCTTCTAGCCATTTAATTATAAATGAGTTGGACTCTGATCACTGTGGCCAGTTAGTCACTTTCCCTCAGAAAACAGTCAGAGCTCAAAGAAAACTTGTGAGTTTTGTTCCTGTAAATAAAAGTCGCTTAGGACATTTTAAAAATAATTTAATGGAAAAGCTACCGGGTTTGCCTTATCATAACGACCCGGACCAAGCGTATGCTTCATTATTTAACCTCATCAATTGTGAGTTTAGGAAGGTTTTCACCGCAAAAACATTGCCTGTTTTTGACCGCGTTATATTTAGTGATTGGGCAACACCAGGTATTTACAAAAGTAGGCAGAGGTTATTTGAATTGTATCATGAAAAAACATATAACCATGATGAAACTTTTAAAGAATTTGTTAAGAAATATTCTAAAACTTTTAAAAGAGCTTGTTCCTCAGCAAAAGCCATACACATTAAAAATAAAATAAAATCTTCTGGAAATAAAATTAAAACAACTTGGAATATTATTAATTCAGAAACGGGAAGAACGACAGTACGGAATCGTGACTTCCATCTAAAAATCAATAATGTAGATATTAAGGCAGACGTGGAGGTGGCAACTGAGTTTGAAAATTTCTTCACTAATATTCCCATTTTAACAACCAAAACTCTGTCATTGTCGTCCTCCACTTCTGCTTACTCAATACTTAAAGAATGTGTACCAGAATGTGACAAACTTTTTGAATTTACAATTATTACTGCTAAAGACATTATAGAATCTTTTAATAAACTTGATGTAAAAAAAACTGCTGACCTTTGGGGATTATCAGTACATACCATGTCTTCAATAATTGATGTTATTTCACCCTTTTTAGCAATCGTTTTTAACTCTTGTATTGCATCTGGTGTATTTCCTGATTTGATGAAACTTAGCAAAGTGATTCCACTGTTCAAATCTGGCAGCACAACTGATCCCACAAATTTTCGGCCTATTTCGATATTACCTACATTGAGTAAAATCTTTGAAAAATTAATTTTAAAACAAATGTTAGGACATTTCAATGCACATAATTTACTTCATTTGAAACAGTTTGGTTTTACAAAGGGTCGTTCAACTACAGACGCGGGCGTGGAATTACTGAAGAGCATATTCGAGGCCTGGGAGAATTCGCAAGATGCTCTTGGCATTTTCTGCGACTTGTCCAAGGCCTTCGATTGCGTACATCATGATACTCTTATCAGGAAACTGTACCATTATGGCATGAGGGACAAGGCTCTTGACCTTCTGACTTCTTATCTGAATAACAGAATTCAGAGGGTCGATGTTAATGGCAAGAGATCTGCAGGATCTGCGGTCACCATAGGCGTTCCGCAGGGTTCAATTCTAGGTCCTTTCTTATTTCTAATTTACATAAATGACTTACCTTACTACATAAGGGATAATCACAAGATCGTATTATTCGCAGATGACACTTCCCTCATTTTTAAAATCAAACGTCAGTTAGTTAACTTTGAACAAGTCAACGATGCACTCTCTAAAGTTGTGCATTGGTTTAATGTAAATAATCTTCTCTTGAACGAAAAAAAGACTAAACTCATTAAATTTTCAACGCCAAATGTCAGGCAGCTAACTACCAATGTTCAAGTTAATGGAATAGAGTTGGACCCTGTTGAGTCAACAGTTTTTCTTGGAATAACTATTGACGGTAAATTAAAATGGGGCCCACACATAGAAAAATTGTCAGGAAGGCTAAGTTCGGCCGCCTATGCTGTTAAAAAAATTAGACAGATAACTGACGTAGATACAGCCAGAATTGTTTATTTTAGTTACTTTCATAGTCTTATGTCATATGGAATTCTTCTTTGGGGAACCGGTGTGGACATTAATACTATCTTTGTTCTACAGAAAAGGGCTGTTCGAGCCATTTACAACCTAGGTCCAAGAGATTCCCTTCGAGATAAATTCAGAGAAATAAATATTCTGACTGTAGCCTCACAATATATTTTTGAAAACCTATTGTATGTACACAAAAATATATCAAATTTTAAGAAAATGTCCGATATTCATAGTTTAAATACCAGGAATAAACACAACCTTGCTGTACATCGCACACGTCTCCACAGAGTAAGCAACTCGTTCATGGGTCAATGTATACGCTTTTACAACAAACTTCCCATTGACATTCGAAACTTACCCATTAAACGATTTAAAAGCTGTATTAAAACCAAACTTTGTAAAAAAGGGTACTATAAAATTTCAGATTATTTAGAAGATAAAAAAGCTTGGGATTGAGCTGCTCGCTCTGCTAAGCCTTGTGAAAACCATAAAACTTGACATTTTAATTATTCATCACAATAAACCAGTTTTATATACACATTGACATTGTTGAAAATTATGTTCAAAATGACACGATTACTTTGTAAAGTATTATATTATTTTAATCATTGTGAATGTGAGGACTATGTGGATATTTTTATTTTCCCTTGTCATTTCTTTGTTTCTTTCTCAGTTTTAATGATGGTCTGGCAGTTTGAGTAGTTGATGCGGCCTACCCAAATATCCTTTCCTTGGTATTGTTCGTCGAGTTGAGCTCCTTAAGTTCTGAGTTGAGCTCCACGATTACTGACAAATGCTTGCACTGACTGGACAGGTCCACTCAAATCTGTGTGGTTCTTTCCTCAAAAGACCATTTCAGACACTAATCTACATGGTCCTCACATGACTTGACCAAGATTATGTCTGGACTTTAAAAGAGACTGTGACCTCTGAGTTTGTTTCGGCCTTTCTTCTCAGAGTAGTCAGATAGGAAATACCGACCTCACCAAGCTTATTTTTAATATTTTTTTATATGACGTGTAAAAGTGATTCTGATATCCTATTTACAGAATAAAAAAAAAAAAAAAAAAAAAAAAAAAAAAAAAAAAAAAAAAAAAAAAAAATATTGTCGAGTAAGTTAACACTTGTGTGTTCTTGCTATAATAATTATAACATTATAAGATGTGACTAACACTTTCAGATTGTGTCTCACATTTTTTTATATTTTTTATTTCAAAGTACTTTTAGTAGGTATTAGATTTAAAGTAGTGTGTACAGTTTACACTTTACTTCTCTGAACCGTGGAGTAAGTGTATAAAATAGGCCAATCAAAACATACAACGGTAGTCATCAACATCAGTTAGGTACTCTTAAAAAAGATGAAAGCTGAGATGAAGGTTGAGTTGAACAGAACAAAAGACATGCAGGCCGATCCCACATACATTGGTATAAGGACAAGATGATGATAGTATAAATATAACTGCAAATGGTAGAGTTGTAAGATAGGACGTTAAAAGATTCATACTCGTTGAATGCGCTCAGACGCAACAGCAGCATGCACTCCACGTTCACGTCCCGCTCGCCAGCAGTCCAGCACCACGTCACCGTGCTGTCACGTGTGCTGGGTAATGAGTAATGACCACGAAATGACTACCAAAATACAGAATGACATTTTAATTCTACTTCATTATCTCCTCTTATCTCGCTTCATAGCGATTATATTATTATGCATATTTAGTAGATATAAATCGTTGCAGAAATTTTGCCTTTAGTTCAGTGCAATCATCGAAATAGTCAACATGCTGCTTAAAATATACAAAACAGACGTCAGTCCGCCCGTCCGAGCCGTGCTAATGGCGGCTGAGCTTCTCAAACTAAACTATGTTCAACAAGATGTGAATATTCAGGCAAAAGAACACTTGTCACCGGAATACTTGGAGAAAAACCCTTCTCACTCCGTCCCTCTGTTAGAAGATGGTGATTTATTTCTCGCTGACAGCCATGCAATCATCACGTACCTGGTTTCCAAATATGGTGCTGAGCAGGGAGCGAAATTATACCCTAATGAATTGAGTTTAAGAGCGATCATAGATCAGAGACTGTTTTTCGACACTTCGATCCTATTTCCCACCAGCAAAAAAATAGTGCAGGCAATGATAACTGAAGGACTGAAGACTCCCACTCAACAACAACTTGAAGAAATGTATGACGCTTACGGAATTCTGGAAAAATACTTGCAGAAGACAAAGTACGTGGCAGCCGACCATTTGACAGTAGCTGATGTGTCATGTGTTGCCAGCATCTCCTCTGCGAATGTGGTGATCCCTGTGGATGATAAGTACCCAAAGTTGAAAGCTTGGTTGAGTACACTGGAGCAAGAAGGTTGGTACGAAAAAGGAAATCTACATGGACTAAATATTATGAAAGAGTATTTGAAATCAATTGGAATACAAGTAGTGTAAAGAGTAAGAAAATTGTAAACAATTATTTGTACAACATAAATGATGATTTATTGTTATATAAAATTTTCTCTATTTCCGTGAGTTTGAGTTTCTAAATCCTATACTATTGAGCAATATTTGTATAGGTCGCATCATGGCTGGCCAAGATGCGAAGCATTTTTTTTTTTTTTTTTTTTGGGTGGGATATCATCAAATGACTCCTCCCGCTCTGGGCGGAGCGAAAGGGAGTGTCAGACTTTTACTGACTAAAACCCACCCGTGTTCCTTCCGTTGCCTGTGTGCCGGGGCCGCGATATCCCTTTCGGACCAACTCGCAACCCTGGCAGGCATTGGCCCTTACGGACCCCGTCAGTTGGTGCTGACATCTCTTTGAGGCGCGCGTGGAACACAACGCGCCGTCGACCCGGGCCTGGTCCTAATCGGACGGCGAGCTACCCATTGCCCACCGTCCGCAAGCCCGCGCCTACGGTGGCCGGAAGTCGGCTCGCGACTCCCGACGCCCGGGGCGTCTCCTGCGGCGACTAGAGGCGCGAGGGCGCGCATCTTGCATTTCCCTCGCGCGCTCCGCCTCCTCCTTCGCGAGCATTACTGCTTCGCAGAAGGAAGTGACGGCTTCCCATGCACTCTCGCTCCGGACCATGGCCTGAACCAGGGCCGGACGCGAGAGATCGCCGCTGCCGATCGCCTCCGTGAGGACACGGCGGTGCCCTGCCCAAGCCGGGCAGACCTCCACCGTATGCTCCACCGTGTCCTCCGGGCGATCCACACAATGGTAACACCCGGGCGTTTCCTCCCGCTTTATCCTGAACAGGAACCTCCCGAAACAACCGTGTCCGGTGAGGACCTGCGTCAGGCGGAAGGTGAGGACGCCGTGGCGCCTCTCTAGCCACTCCTCAAAGAGGGGCCTTACCGCCGCAATTGTGGCGTGCCCAAGATGCGAAGCATCGGGTCTTCTTCACGATCCGACATAGTTTAGGTAGGTTAATTTAGTGATAATTCGAATTTAAAATAACTTTAATAAACTATAGCGAACGAAACAAACACGTGCGTTGGTACTGAGAGTTTGCCAAGACTGACCGAGGTCGACTGTCCACTGTAGACTGCCGCAACACTCGGTCTCCCTGCCAGTCATCGCTGCATCCCCTCCACCGACGATCGTGTCCAAGCGGTGGCTCGCTTGCGTTTCCGATCACATGATTATTCGTTTAAAATAGTTAGATGGCGCTGTCCACTGTTCTGTGGCGCCATCCATCCACGTCATATACAGGGTGTTCGGCAGAAGGTTGAACATACGAAAATGGCGGATCCGTGGGGCCGTCTACTACGTTTTTAGGCCCAATAAACCCAGACCACAAGGATTTTTTTTTATGATTTTTTAAATTTTTTTTTCGTAATTTGTCGTTGCCGTTCTAATTTTAGGAAAATAACTTTGGTTCATGCCTAATCTAACGGTATGCAATATGCACAATTTCTTATAAAACAACTAGAACAATTCGCCAATTTTAACTGCCTGGGACTTTTTTCACCGAAAGAATTGCTAAGGAAATTTGCGAAGAGTGAAATTAATTAATATACGAGCCAATTTTTTTTTACATATTAGATTCTACAATTATTCTAGAAAAAAAAATTAAAGTTTTGTTGTTTAAAATGAAATTATTGACGTTTGAAATTTGAGCAACCACAAATTTCCTTTAAATTTAAAGGAAATTCGTGGTTGCTCAAATTTCAGTTTTTTTCATTTATTCCAGTTGTTTTAAAAGAAATTGTGCATATTGCATACCGTTAAATTGGGCATGAACCAAAGATGTTTTCCTAAAATTAGAACTGCTCTATCACTGTTAGTTTTTTTTTTTAACGCAGTTCAAAGTCGGGCTTTCGGTATTTATTTTTTATTTGTTTGTAGTTTAAGGGCTCGTATTTACTTTTCTAGCAATCATCTGCGTCAAATACTAATTTTATAAGATTCTACAGTTACTTTAGATGGAAATAAAAATAAAATGTTGCCAGTTAAGTTGTTTTTAAATGAAATTATTGACGTTTGAAGTTTTGGCAACGACAAATTCCATAAAATAAATAAAATAAAAAATTTAATAAAATCCTTGTGGCCTGGGTCTTGTTATTGGGTCTAAAAACGTAGTAGACGGCCCCACGGATCCGCCATTTTCGTATGTTCATCCTTCTGCCGAACACCCTGTATAAGTATATACTCGTATGTTTGTAACCACGTTCTCGAAAACGGCTCTAACGATTTCGATGAAAGTTGCATTATCGGGGTTTTTACGGTGGCAAAAAATCGATCTAGCTAGGTCTCATATCTGGGAAAATTAGTTTTCTCCGTATTTTCACCCGAGCAGAGCTCGGTCGCGCAAAGTTTAGAACAAGATGGCTACCTTAGAATAATGACAAGAAATTGTGCATATTGCATACCGTTAGATTGGGCATGAACCAAAGTTATTTTCCTAAAATTAGAACGGCAACGACAAATTACGAAAAAATTTTTTAAAAAATCATTAAAAAAAATCCTTGTGGTCTGGGTTTATTGGGCCTAAAAACGTAGTAGACGGCCCCACGGATCCGCCATTTTCGTATGTTCATCCTTCTGCCGAACACCCTGTATAAGTATATACTCGTATGTTTGTAACCACGTTCTCGAAAACGGCTCTAACGATTTCGATGAAAGTTGCATTATCGGGGTTTTTACGGTGGCAAAAAATCGATCTAGCTAGGTCTCATATCTGGGAAAATTAGTTTTCTCCGTATTTTCACCCGAGCAGAGCTCAGTCGCGCAAAGTTTAGAACAAGATGGCTACCTTAGAATAATGACATTGCAGCGTGGAATTAGTAAGTACCCACTATCATGGCAGCATTTAATTTGTAAATACCTGCTATCACGGCAGCATGGAATTAGTATGTACTATACATATAATTAGTATGAACTATTATATACTAATAAATGAGCATTCTCTATTTTCACCCGAGCAGAGCTCGGTCGATCAGGTACTGAATCCTTATCTTGATCATTGTCAACAAATCAGCAGTGTAACATGCTCGCCGTGTCCACGTCACGAAAAGCTGGCTATTGAGTAATGATCAAAAATGACTACATACACACATAAACTCACGCCTTCGTTTTATGGGGGTAGGCAGAAACTATAGAATGCCACTTGCTACGCTCTTTATATACTCCTTTTGGTTCGTTTACATTCATACATCTAGTCATACAAGTACATGCACCCCTGGTGTGAGTACTACACACTAAATGACTAATGACATTTTAATTCTACTTCATTATCTCCTCTTATCTCGCTTCATAGCGATTATATTATATCTACTAGATATCAATCGTTGCTGTGATTAAGCTTTTAGTTCAGTGTCAGTGTTCTGTTCAGTTCCATAATCGAAATCGTCCACATGGTGCTAAAAATATACAAAATGGACGGCAGTCCGCCCGTCCGAGCCGTGCTAATGGCGGCTGAGCTTCTCAAACTAAACTATGTGCAACAAGAAGTAGATATTCAGGCCGGAGAACAGTTGTCACCGGAATACTTGGAGAAAAACCCCTTACACTCCGTCCCTCTGTTAGAAGATGGTGATTTATTTATCGCTGACAGCCACGCAATCATCACGTACCTGGTTTCCAAATATGGTGCGGAACAACGAGCGATATTATACCCTAATGAATTGAGTTTAAGAGCGATCATAGATCAGAGGCTGTTTTTTGACACTTCGATCCTGTTTCCCACCAGCACAAGAATAGTGAAGGCAATGATGAATGAAGGAATAACTACTCCTACTCAACAACAACTTAAAGAAATGTATGACGCTTACGAAATTATGGAAAAATACCTGCAGAAGACAAAGTACGTGGCAGCCGACCATTTGACGGTAGCTGATGTGTCTTGTGTTGCTAGCATCTCCTCTGCGAATGTGTTGGTGCCTGTGGATGATAAATACCCCAAGTTGAAAGCTTGGTTAAATACACTGGAGCAAGAATGTTGGTACGAAAAGGGAAATCTATATGGAATAAAGAAAATGAGAGAATTTTTGGAATCAATTGGAATACAAACAATGTAAAGAGTAAAAACAAAATAGGCTAGTTGAGGGATTTTGAAAAACCCATACATCCAAATGTACAGGCATTTAAAAGTTATGATAGAACAAATAAACTACTGACACTACATACATAGTGAAGCCTGATAACATTCCTTTTTTGGCCGTCGTGTAATTAAGCAACTTGGATCTTCTGATCCAAGTTGCGTTATATAAAAATCATGTCAATATCAAAAGTTTTTCTATATGAAGTAATACCGACCACTAGTGGATCATCATGTCCACTTATTTTGCTCGTTTCATAAGTGCACAGTCATTGTATTATCTCTACTAGATATAAGCCGTTGCTATCATCACTGGCCTTCAGTTCCGCGCAAACGTCGAAACGGTCAACATGACGATCAAAATATATAAAATGGACGCCAGTCCGCCGTCGCGGACTTGCGTCATGATTGCTGAACTGCTCAAACTCAACTACGAGGCCATAGAAGTAAACCTCTTGACCGGAGAACACAAAACACCAGAATACTTAGAGAAAAATCCTATGCACACCGTCCCCATGTTAGAAGATGGCGATTTTGTGCTCGCTGATAGACATGTCATCGTTCCGTATCTGGTTTCCAAATATGGCAATGCTGAACAACGAGAGAAATTGTACTCTAGTGACTTGAAATTACGAGCGACAATCAATCAGAGGATGTTTTTCGAGAGCTCGACGCTCATGGCCACAGCCAGGGAGATAGTGCTTGACCTCATGGCCGGTATAAAAGCTCCTACTGCGAATCAAATTGAAAATATGGACGATGCTTATTCAATTCTGGAGAAATACTTGAAGAAGACAAAGTTCGTAGCATGCGACCATTTCACGGTAGCTGACTTGTTATTAGTTTCTGCTGTCTCTTCTACCAACGTGTACGCGCCTGTAGATCTAAAATATGGCAAGATACACGCATGGTGGAATTTGCTGAAGGAGGAAGATTGGTACAAAAGCATTAATCAACCGAGCGTGGATCTGTATAACGTGTTTATAAAATCAATGATGAAACAAAACAGTGATAGTGCTAAGTGAGTTCAAAAAATAATATATAATATGTTTATTAATTTGTTTTTAAATAAATGATTGTTTATACCTGATTTTACATAAATTCTTTACATGAAAATACCATTAGTATGCCACTTATAGCACGCTCAGAATTACTCAAAGTTCAATCGTATTGATCTTGAAAACAATAAACAGAGAACAAATATAAATTTGGACTTTTTAGGGTTCCGTACCAAAATACTGCAAAAATCTTGGTCGATGGTCCGTCTGTCTGTCAGTCACAGTTGCTTTAATGATGTCTACTTGTAGATTACTAATAAATTATGATTGCTCATATTCAATTATTGATACTTATGAAATACTTTCAAAGGAAATGGTTTTGTTTGCACGTTATTCAAATTCAAGTCAAAGTCAAATCATTTATTTCAAATAGGCCATTGTAAGGCAATTTTTAAGGAAAAATTTACAAAAAAAACAAAAAGATTCTAGTCGAAAACTACCTTTTGGAAGGGGTCCAAAAGGTAGTTTTTGTATATACTCGTAGAAGAATGGGCAAGAAACTCCACCATAACATATCATACAATATTTTGTATAGATACATAGTTATCTTCTTCTTTTCGTGTGGTTAGTGACTAACCTGGTGTCAGAGTTTTAAAGCCGCCCATGGGACTTGGCTTCACATGCCGTCGAGAAATATGTCTCAGGCATGCCGGTTTCCTCACGATGTTTTCCTTCACCGTTTTTGAAGCAAGTGATAATTATACAATACGCACATGAATCCGAAAAATCTGAGGTGCGTGCCTTGGGTTCGAACTCGAGACCTATGACTTGGCAGTCCGACGGTCACACCAGTAGGCTATCACCATACATACATGCATACATACATAGTTATATAATTTTAAGTGAAGACGATGCACCTAGAATAAAATTATATATAATAATAAATTTAAAAAAATATAATTTAAAATGAAGTAATAACAGATAAATTAGTTATGTGATAAATAAATGGTGCTCACATATTTACAAACATTGTAAAATTATACGATTTTCTTAAAATTTTACAATTAATAAGTCAGTGTGCGACGAAGTAATCACAGAATGTAAAACCAATGTCATATAATAAAAAATATTTTATACAATTAAATTAGCAACCAGTTTGATTTTGTCTAGATTCTAGATATATGTAAATATATAATTATGTCCTGCTTCATATCCTATGGAGCAGGACAAGCATTTTTCCAAGCATTCTTATCTTGGATATAATCCTCTAATTTGTAATATGCTTGTTTACAAAGTGTACTATTAATATGAGTTTTAAATTTTCTTTCATTTAATTGCAATATATCACAAGGTATTTTGTAACATTTAACACAGTATCCCATAAAAGATCGTATGTAGGTATGTACTTTAGATAATCTGAAAAAGGTTGATCTATTTTATCTTTATTTCTAGTATTAAAATTATGTCTATCACTTATTTTATTAAAAAGATGTAGATTTTTTCTTACATAGATAATATTTTCAAAAACGAATTAGCAAGGTACCGTCTTAATATTATTATTCCCATAATAATAATATTAAGACGGTACCTAAACTAAAAAGAGGAATGGACCCATTCCATTCCTCTTTTTAGTTTACATTCATGATTTACCCCAATTACTTCAAAATACACCGAAAATCGACTACTTCGAGAGGTTGCAAAAGATTCCAATGGCATCTTGTGCTTCTTCCCAGGCATTAAAAATGTTCTTTATTAGGATGACACCAGCGTCAGTGGTACAACGCCCTTTGGTGAAACCATACTGTTGTTCATGAAAGGTGGAATTTTTATTAAAGTGACGTAACATTTGATTGAGCATCAACTTTTCATAACACCTTACTGAGAACTAGTAGAATTGACACAGGCCTATAATTGTTGGGTTCTTTACTACAACCGGATTTGAACAATGGAACTACTTTACTGTGTTTCATGAGATCCGGAAAGACTCCTTTATCTAAACTGGTGTTAAATATGAAAGCTAAATAGGGCGCAATGGTTTCGATAATGGATCTACAGACTTTTACACACATTCCCCAGAGATTTTCTGTTGATTTAATTTTAAGATTTTTAAAAGCTTATAGTAGCCTGGGGGTTTGTATGCTGAAACCTAAACTCCAAAAGGCATGCCTTCATATTCTTTCTAAGTAAGGCAGCAGAAAGCGCGGGTAAGGAATTTAAAGCTTCATTCGTTTTAATATTAGAAAAAAAAGTTTTCAAATTCCTGAGCTATTTCTACATCTGTCTCTACGTGTGAATTGATAGGGTCATGTGCAGTATTTAAATTAAATTCAGTATTTCGCTGTTTTTTCCTACCTGTTTAATTATTTATTATTTGCCAGGTAGTTTTTATTTTATCATCAGCTGATTTTATTTTATTGCTTTGACTATTTTGCACACACTTTTAAAAGTTTTTGAATATTTTGCAACATACTTATGAAACCTTGTATTATTCATATGTTGATTTAGGCCATAAAGTTCAAATTGATTTTCCCTGCTTTTACGAATACCTGGAGTCGCCCAATCACTAAATTAGAACTTTGTGTAAATAATTTCTAGTCTTTAGTGGAAAAGTGTCGTTAAATTTCGTGTTTAATAGTGAAAAAAACTCGGCGTAAAACTCATTTGGGTCACCTATGTTATTTTGAACACATAATTTACTGGCCAAAGAATTATTTAATTTCTCTAAACTTTTACATGTAATTGGCCTAAACCTTTTTTGATTTTTTTGTTCAGGTATGTAGGAGCAAAATGTTATTATTTGTCCACTGTGGCAACATCATCTGATGGCAACTTGTTTACAATTTGTTTGTGTAAGTAATCACAATTACAAAAAATATTCTATACAGATGGCAGAAGAAGTTGTCAGTCATGTTGGTTCAATAAAACCTTTGACAAATCAAACGACCTAAAAAGGCTAAATAATATCGAGTAGTAGTATTCGAGTTATTTTCTAATAAGTTAATATTAAAATCATCACTTATGATTATTGACTTACTATGAGTTCTAGTACAATTCAAAGTACGGTGACAGGTAACAGATAGTCCGAAGATGTTTTTTCTTTCTTTCGATTTAATATAATTTTTTATATTAATGACCCGCCATGTATCATACGTTTTCGGCCGAAATAGCTAACTGCACAATAATTTTCATAATTAATTGACATCACTTGGTGATCTTTTAACCAATGCTCTGTTAAACAAATTACATCAAACTTCATATTTTCCATAAATAAACAATTCTATTTCCAGTAATTTGGAAAAGCAACCTTGGATATTTCGATTAAATAATTTTAAAGTATTATTATCAACTTATCTTTTCAATTCCTTTTTTTTTCACAAAGCTCAACTTACGATGAAAATGTATAAAAATATACCATTCCGCCTAATCCAATAAGTTTACATGGAGAAAAAATAGTAAATATTACATAAATATTAATAATTGAACTTAATTGTGTACCAATATTAACTGGCCATTCAATTTTTTTTAATACACTAACTTTTATGCTTTTACTTTTGAGGGACGGAACTCTCGTTGCAGCAATCCGAATCGCACTTGAACAGTTGTTTATCACGTATACCGACAAGCTTATCTCGCCGGCTCCGCTATCGCTATATGTATTATATACTCGTACTAGATATAAACCGCTGTTTTTAGCAACAGCCTTTAGTTGCGCGCCAACGCCAACATCGATACAGTCACCATGACTCTCAAAATATACAAACTCGACCTAAGTCCGCGCGCCCGCGCCGTCCTAATGACGGCAGAAATGATCAAACTCAACTTCGAACCCCAAGACGTAAATCTTATGACCGGAGAACACATGAAGCCAGAATACTTGGAGAAAAATCCTCTGCACACCGTCCCTTTGCTAGAAGAAGACGACTTCCTGCTAGCTGACAGTCATGCAATTATCACGTACCTGGTATCCAAATATGGTGGTGAACAACAGGCGAAATTGTACCCTAGTGACCTGAAATTACGTGCGACTGTCGATCAAAGACTGTATTTCGAGACTGCCAACCTCACAGCTGCAGCCAGGGAGATAGTGATCAGTCTCATGGCGGGAGAAAAGAAACCTTCTGCAAAACAAATCGAGAGTGTGAATGACGCTTACGGAATTTTGGACAAATACTTGGAAAAGACGAAGTACGTGGCTGGCGACCATTTGACGGTTGCTGATGTGTCAATAGTTGCTGCTATCTCTTCTGCAGCTATGATGGTTCCTGTGGATGACAAATACACCAAGGTGCATGCATGGTGGAACTTGCTGAAGGAAGAAGATTGGTACAAAAAGGTGAATGTACCTGGACTGGTTCAGTACGAAGGTTTTATAAAATATATGATGAAGTGAAACGGCAGTGCTTAATTTTAAGATGAAACCAATTAGTATTTCATTTTTTTATTAATTAAACGATTGTTTATACCTAATTATTGTACTTAGTTTATTATTTTGTTTGGTCAATATTTCCCCCGTTGCCTGTATTTTTTTAATTTATATACTCCGTGTGAAAAGAAGATGGAATTAATAAAATTGCTAGAATTCATAAAAGAGGCCTTTGCCTAGCAGTGGGCTGATGCTGGCTAATACTAAAGTAACCAGTAAATAAGTATTTTTTTAAATCTTCGTTGTAGGAAATTATGATAATGTACTCGTAGGTACCAAAGTCATTATTAGTATGTAATAATAGCGAATTCCGCTGACAAAAATCTGACATTTTTTTGACTAACCTTGGTTACGACTTATATAGTTTATGACTCACACGTACACAGCCGAACTAAACGTGTTCCAACCTGATCCAGTGGAGACTAACACATGCACAAACATGAACGAAATAGTTTAATCAGTTAGAACGACTTGCTTCTAAGTATTGGTCGCATCGGCCGCCGGATTCGCTTGGCCTTGAGACATGAGACACGGTTAGAATGACTAAAAGCTATGGCGGATCTGAAGGTCAATTTGATAAGGAATGGTAACCCATAACAACGCGATTTAAGTCTTTAATCAAACAACAAATATTTTTTTAGCATCTGACAAAATATTGGGAATTTACTAACTGGGGAAACTACCGAAATTACGACTAACGGAGAAAGGAAGAAGAAGATATGTTGCGCTGACTTCAAACAAATTAGGTTAGGAACTTAGGAGCAAGAGAATGATGATGCTGATGATGACAGCTCGTCATCATCATCACCATTGTCTTGCTCTATTCAATCTATAATCAGGTGATTAAAAATTGATTTTACACTTATTTACATACCTACTAATGTCTTTTCAAAATCGCAAAGTTGTCTCGGTAACTTTTAATCAAACGTTTGTTTTTATAATGTTGGACCGCGCCGGCGCGCTTCGTTTTGTAGACCCGGCCTTACACTTGAAAACATTTGTTTTGTTGACCTTGGCGCTACTTTTAGCATCTAGCCGGCTTTAAATGATGACCTTGGCCGGAACTAGCTCGCTTCTACTCATAGTATGATTTCCTCAAGTGTGAATTTGGCAATGCGATGCGTCAATTTATGCAACAATGTTATACAATAAAACATAATTATTTTTAAAGCTATTATTAAAAAAATAAAGAAAATCCTCAGAGCAATATTTGTTTTTGGAACGCAGTGTTTGTAATTATTATTTAATTAATTTATCACTTTATTATTTAATTTATTTGTCAAGATGGCCCAGTGGTTAAGGCCTCGCCTCTCATGTACGAGGTTGTGGGTTCAAATCCGGGCAAGTACCAATGTGACTTTTTCAATTCATATGTACTTTCTGAGTTTATCTTGGACATTACTGACATCGGTGAAGGAAAAACACCGTGAGAAAACCTGGACTTTATAGTTAATATAAGTCTGCAATTACCAACCCGTCTTGAGCAAGCGTGGTGATCAATGCTCGTGCCTTCTCTGTATGAGAAGAGGCCTTTGCCCTGCTGTAACAGGCTGGTATTATTATTATTATCACTTTAGTGTCAACCATTCGCCGACTACTCGGGAAACGAGTTTCTAGCCATATTTTTCTCTGTCTAGTCTGCGAATAGTCGGCTCTTTAATTTAATTCATACTAATTTATAGGTTTAAAAATAGATTGATTGATACAAACTACCTAACCTTTTTTGACAATATTTTTTATTGAAATTTTATTATAATCTAGGAATAGGAACTCTTCCTTGGTAAATCTCAACGAGAGCTCCTACAATTCTGAATAAAGAATGCGTAACCTATTGTTTATTACCTATTTATTTAAAAATGACAGTTTCGGTTTTCACCAAAGCAATGATCGGTTTGGCCGACTTGTCGATCTTTTTTGCACGGGACTAGTCGACCACTCGGCTATTCGGCCAAAGTCATGAAATATCTCCGTCTAAATATTAGTGATGGCCCATCTCTAATATTTTGCCAAAGTGCTTAAACTAACCCATCAAATCAATTATTAAATACGAATGAAACTTAATACGGTTAAATTATAATGGCTCGCAAACAGTTGCTCACAGTTAAATTCCATTGACCTTCAGAAATAATAAACATTGCACAAAACTTATTTACTCATGTCGCTATGTTTTATCACTTAAACCCGTCTACTTATATCGCTCGCTCAGTAGTCATCGTTTTATCACTGCGAAATATAAGTAGTTGAAGCGATTACCTGCATTCAATACCACGCTAACATTGAAACAGGCAACATGACGATCAAAATATACAAAATTGACGCCAGTCCTCCCGTCCGGGGCCTGCTGATGACGGCAGAAATCCTCAAACTAAACTACGAACCAGTGGACGTGGATTTCATGGGCGGAGAACACTTGACACCAGAGTACAGGGAGAAGAATCCTCTACACTCCGTCCCTTACCTAGAAGATGGTGATTTCCTGCTCGCTGACAGCCACGCAATCATCACGTACCTTGTCTCCAAATATGGTGGTGACAAACAAGCAAAATTGTACCCTGAAGAATTGAAATTAAGAGCGACAATAGATCAGAGGCTGTTTTTCGACACTTCGCTCCTCTTTCCCCCAATAAGAGCGATTGTGAAGACAATAACAAGTGGAGAAAGAACGTCACCGACCGAGCAACAAATCCAAGCTGTGAATGACGCTTATGAAATATTGGACAAATACTTGCAAAAGAGCAAGTTCGTGGCAGGCGACCATTTGACTGTAGCTGATGTGTCAATAGTTGCTAGCATCTCTACCTTAGCTGCGATAGTGCCAGTGGATGAAAAATATACCAAGGTGCACGCATGGTGGAACTTACTAAAGGAAGAGGATTGGTACAAGAAGGCAAATGTACCTGGGCTAACTCAGTTTGACGGGTTCATAAAATCAGTGATGAAGTAAAACCATTTTTGTGTACCAAGTTTATTTTATTTATATTTTTTGTGTAACATTTTATGATTTCAATGAGTGCAAGTGATTAATTACTAAATGAAGTTATACTTTTTTTTTTGTGTATTCAATAGGTACATGACTGTTTAGAACTTACGTAAAAGTTTGTATTAAAGTTTTGTTTTTTTATTAGTTTTATTTTTAATCATTAGTCACGGGCTTAAATCTCAGGAGACAGTAAGGGTGGTTTTATAAGTCAAAGTGTTTTCGCTGACGTACGGATGTCCATACGAAATTGCGCCCGATTTAATCTTTGATCAGTTCAAAAGTATCTTACTCCCTGAAACTGTAATATCGATTTTGAACGGGTTCAGAGCGGGAGTTTCAAAAATGTTAATACCTCCGCCATATATAAGCTGAATATTTATTGAATAAATGAAGCCAATGAAGGACTCAGAGTGGTCGGAACTCAAGCTTAATTTTTTTGGAGAAAAATAGACAAAACACGCAAAGCAAATAAAAATATTTTTTGACGCCTTATTTATGGAAAATAATCACTTCGTTATATTGATATGACACACACACACTACTGCACGCTTAGCATTATGCTACGCGTGCTGGTCAAAGTTCAATTCTATCGACCTTTGAAATAACTGGTTATGCCACTATTTTTAATCACTTACCTCGCTCGCTTCGTGCGCACCATAGTTATCACTATTAGCTGATATAAGCCGATGTCAAGATTACCAGCTTTTAGTTCCGTGCAAACATCGAGACAGTGAACATGCCGCTCAAACTCTACAAAATCGACGGCAGTCCACCCGTCCGGGCCGTGCTGATGACAGCAGAAATCCTCAAGCTGAACTACGAGTCACAAGAATGTAACATCTTGACCGGAGATAACTGGAAACCAGAATACTTGGAGAAAAACCCATTGCACACCATCCCTCTGTTAGAAGATGGTGATTATGTGCTCTCTGACAGCCACGCAATTATCACTTATCTCGTTTCCAAATATGGTGCTGAACAACGAGCGACATTGTACCCTAACGAGTTGAGTGTGAGAGCTACAATAGATTCGAGGATGTATTTTGATACTTCCATCCTCTTTCCTAACATCAGAGCAATAGTGAAACCAATCCTGACTCAAGGATTAAAGGAGCTCACTCCGCAACTAGTCGCAGACGTCAACGCTGGTTATGACATTTTGGACAAATACTTGCAGAAGTCAAAGTTCGTGGCAGGAGACCATTTGACTGTAGCTGATTTGTCATGTATTGCTAGCATCTCTACGTTATCTACGTTACTGCCTGTGGATGACAAATATGCTAAACTGAAAGCATGGTTCACTTCACTGCAGGAAGAAGATTGGTACCAAAAGGCAAATGTACCTGGACTGGCTCAGTTTGCAGGAGCTGTATCATCAAAATTGAATTAGTGGCAGTGAAGATATTAAAGTATACATAAGACAGCCCTATAGTACTTTTACCGACAAAAAATTGTACAATAGTTTAAAAAAAATGATTAAATAATTTATTTTTATATAATTTTTTAATCAAATTAATCTTACCAATGCATCTTTGTTTTTTCTTGTGTTTTGCGTTTTGAAAAAGCAAAAGACTGACGTAATATTTTATACCTGTGCTAAATTGATAATCATGGATTGTGTCAACATGGTAGTGTTATCAGCTACGTGTGCAAATCAATAGATTTTATCATCGTCCGACAGTTACGTAAGTAAAACACTTGTGCTATTTTGGTTGGCCCACATCATTCAATTGGTGGCAAAGTACAGGATCGGTTTTAATTACGCCGTGTTGTTGCCAAGGTCGTCATGTGTAAAAGTAGATTTTGTAAACAGGATAGCTAGAAAGATTTTACCATCCTGCTTATCTCACGGGCTGGCAACCATCTTGAAGTTTCGCCAAGCTGTAGTGCAGAACCTACCATTCGTCGTACAGGACTTTACCTATGTCAAGCAAAGTACGTACATTGTACGATTTTACGTCAAAACTGACCCAGTCAGTCATCAAGCAAATCCTCTGGTAGAGATCGACCCGATAAATACATACAACAGAATGAAGTCTTGGTCACCAACTTGCTCCACACTACAAGTAGTTAATTTTCCTTACATAGGTACATATGCCCTATGCGATAATGAGGAAAAACTTATAGAATAATCAATGAACAGTTAATACTGCCATCAAGATATTTTCTGACATTGCACAATAATGATAATGAGGAACTTAAACAATATTTATTTGACGAGATTCCTTAACAACAAGACTATTGATAAAGTAAGTAAAGATTTTCAAAAGCTACTACTTATTTACATATAGATGTAAGATAATGGATAACGGGTTAACGATACTACTGAAATGTCGTAAGTAATCGTGGGCTTATGATGATAACGATGGTGATTAAATAGAAATTACCAAACTGAACATGAACAACTTAATACACTGAGTAATCTTTATCGGTTCAGAAAAGAGCCATCAGAGCAATATATGGTCTCCGCAGACGCGATTCTCTAAGGGAACTGTTTAAAGATATTAACAACATGACGGTACCTTGTCAATATATCTATGAAAACATCATGTACGTTAGGAAAAATCTAAGTCTTTTCAGTAAAAGAGGTGATAGACACAATTATAGCACTAGAAATAGGGAACAATTAGTTCAACCGGGTTTCAGACTGGCTAAAGTAGACTCAACCTTCATGGGGTACTGTTTAAAATGTTACAATAAAATACCTCCCCACATACTCCAATTGAATGAAAGGAATTTTAAATCTTGTATAAAACGCACACTATGCTGCCAAGCATATTATAAGTTGGGGGATTACATCGTTGACAAAAATGCTTGGCTCAACGCTGGTCCAGCTCCACAAGGCGCATAAACTAATTTATTGGCATTCGAAAATATTGTTGGAGCTGCTGAAGATTGTAGGACTATCTTTAGATTGTATAAATTCAATTTCATAGTATTATATAATTGCATAGCACATGTGTGAGCACTATGTACCTACTTTAAAGCTACCATTTACTGGGTACCTACGTCTTTCATTGACCTAAATGTGCCCTTGCGGCTGAGAGTATGTCATGCTCACTCAAATGTCTCGCTGGTGGTGGCGTGTGTGTTGGATCATAAAGTTCCCTTCAAAATGGTTGAGCTAAATGGTGCTGATCCATGCGTCATGTTCGTGAACGGGCGCCGTCAGTGGTGACTGGTCATCTCTTAGCTGCCAAGGCTTATTTTGAATTTATTTTAATTTTTGAATTGTTTTTTTCTTTATTACGGACGCTTTTAACGTGCACGTCTCTCTACATTGTTCTCACATGTATAATTACAACATGAATGATGTAACCAATATTTTGTAACAATATTCTGATTTAAAAGAGTGTCCGTGGAGTTTCTTGCCCGTTCTTCTCCATAGGAACCTACTACGCGTTGGAATGGGCAACTAGCTTCATATTTCTGACTGAGCGACCCCTTAACAATTCAAAAGTGCCTGTAATTGGTTTATTTCAAATAAATGCTTTGAGTTTGAATTTGAGTTGAGTTTGAGTTTGAATCTAACCTAACCTATTTCAGCCAGTTCAATATGACGAATCATACAATCTGCCTACGACTTGATAATTCGACAAGTTTTCGCAATATCCCTAGAGTATCCCTAGGGTATCCCTACTTCCAAGTTGCTCGCAAAAATGTTTTCACCATTGTCTAATTATCCGTGTTTTCGTAATATCCCTAGAGTATCCCTAGAGTATCCCTAGGGTATCCCTAGACAAAACATTTCTTACGTTTTCGCAATATCCCTAGAGTATCCCTAGAGTATCCCTAGGGTATCCCTAGACAAAACATTTCTTACGTTTTCGCAATATCCCTAGAGTATCCCTAAAGTATCCCGAGGGTATCCCTAGACAAAACATTTCTTACGTTTTCGCAATATCCCTAGAGTATCCCTAGAGTATCCCTAGGGTATCCCTAGACACTTATTATAATAACCATGACTAAGGTAACAACATACTTTTAACTATAAACTAGCATCTCGCCCTTGCTTCGCACGGTGTATACGACTTGACAAAACATCGACATTTCTTTATTATATGTAATTTTAATATAAATTTATCATACACATAAACCTTCTGGAATAAATTTACTAAATAGTAGAGAAAACCGCATCAAAATCAGTTGCGAAGTTTAGCAAGAAACGCGGTCATACAGATAGACACGAAGAGCGTCTTTAATTTATAATGTGGTATAGATATGGATTTACAATATTAACACTATCAACATGCACGTACTAGGGATATGGCACTCGTTATCGGCTACAGGCTATACCCATCTTCCGCACATTTTCTGCTGCGTTTGGCAACAATAGATGTTAATTGAGGAAAATTGTGATAATGGTGCTCCTAAGACACACGTTGACAAAAACAATGGTATTATGTGGGGAGGGAATGGCCATATTAGGAATAAAAGAACTGGAAGCATTGCTAATGAGTGAGAGACAGGAGAGAGCACATTTCAGCACATCTAAACGCGTTCGAGAGCTGTCAGTGTCAAAATTATTTTGGAGTATTGTACACTGACAGTTCTTGAACGCGTTTAGATGACCTGAACGCGTTCAATTTCATTGGTGAAATCCGCACTAAGAAAAAGCCTTACTTTTTAGGTGAGTATTTCTGAAATAATATGACATTATATCTGACGTAACTTATGAGTCTAATATAAGTATTACATGACCAGAAATACTCAGAAAATTTTAAACATTCAAAACTGATTAAGAGATAGTCTTTGATATAGCAGCGGTGGCCCAATGGCGACGGCCCCGACTTACGCGTTGTAGGTCGTGAGTTCGAACCTAGGCAGGCGCTTTACTTAGAATAAAAAATTTCATCACCACTGCTCTAAAAACGGTGAAGGAAAACATCGTGAGGAAACTGGCATGTCTTAGAACCAAAAATTCGAAGACATGTGACATCTACATACCCTCCTCCTCACTAGGTTCGCTTGGTATAGATTATAGCCCACTCCCTCTCGACAGGAGGCCCAGCAGTGGGAACATTATTGGCTGGTTATACTTATGCTTAAGTATCTACGTTTTAGGTGGTATAGTGGACTATATTAGGTGGTGGTACAATAGTTAATAGCTCGGGTACCGTTACATGTCTGAAATAATATAAAATGATGTCAGGATTAACGTATAGGTACATATTTTGACTCATACGTTACTATTACAAGTATTTCAACGCCGGCAAAATTATGAGTTGGTGAGTACCTAAACAGGAAATTGGACCGAAGGACCAAAAACGGCCAAAAGTAAAAGTCTAATAAAAATGGCAATAACTTCATTTAATCTCGCAGCTCACCCGCTAATAAGCGTAAACAACGGAGCACCCGAATGTAAGGCCCCACCTTATACCGGCCAACGCGTATTTATAAAGGGAAAAGGGCCCAAATCGTAATGATATACGCAGTAGATTTATCCTGCCCGGTCCGTTTGTCAATGTTCACGGCGAAATTAATTACGGATCGGTCATGGGTTCGAATCCCGTGCCACGTATTTGAATGGTCATTTGGGATGGAAGTAATTAAGATAAAATATTGTTTTATTTGTCGGATTTGTATTGGAGAAAGGTTACCATTTTGCGGGTAAACGGGTTTCTGTGCCGTTAATTTTTTTGGCCAATATTGTTGATTTTGTTTACGAGTTATTGAATGGGGATTGACAAATTGATGGGCATTAAGAGATTAGAGTGGGTTCGATAGCGTTTGATGAAAATTGTGAATGGATCAAATGGAATGTTGTTCAATCGCGTTTATATGAGTAGCCTAATTGTCAGATCTTATTTTTTATTTGGAATAGCACATAAAAGAAGCATCTGTAAAGCAGAAGCACTGGCATTGTGAAAAGCCAATAGATAAAAAAACAGCTTATATAAAATGAACAAAAAAAAATGTTAGTAAAAAATCAGGCAACAATAAAACAATAGTCTTCAAGTTTAATAAAACTGGTAACTTCCTCAAAAATACCCAC
This sequence comes from Agrochola macilenta, assembly GCA_916701695.1. Classification (NCBI taxonomy): domain Eukaryota; kingdom Metazoa; phylum Arthropoda; class Insecta; order Lepidoptera; family Noctuidae; genus Agrochola; species Agrochola macilenta. Next base: position 21,271,642 of record OU753568.1, read on the forward strand.
AAAGCTATTGCTTAACAAGCCTGCTCCCCTAACAGAAGAAAATGTCCCCAGCCTAAAATAAAATGATTAAGTAACTTATTTTTGTTCATCCCTAAATTAGTACAAAGGCGGTCATAACAAGTTTTATAAAAAAAAAAATAGTAATAAAAGTTGTAAAAACGGGGCGAACTCAATAAAAGGGATGTTTCTACCCCCGGCGTTGGCACCCACCGGGATATTTTCAGAAACACAACCCCTAAAGGGAAAATCCTCGGGGAAAATCTAGTTGTCTATAAGTGGGGACACCAAGTAAAAATCTTTAGGAGGAAAACTCCTGATTGATTTAATTTAATTTGCATAAATTTTGCAGTAGTCCTTTGATAGAAAATAAAAAAAATCCTATATTTTAATTTAATGAAATAACGAAAAACCTGATCAGCGCAAAAAAAATTAAGCACCATACATATAATATTTTTGAAATTTTAAGGCCTGAATTATACTTTAGCACCCTGCCTATAGACTTAGGCTGGCGCCTATGTGAGCGACGAGGTTGTCTAGCAATGGACATCTTTATATGACAACAGCAGCAACCAGGTGTTGGCCGATGTGTTGGTGTTGACCGATTTTTATGACAACAGCAGCATCCAGGTGTTGGCCGATGTGTTGATGTTGACCGATTTGTCGATGATTGCCCAGCAATGTCTACCGCTTACTTAACCCACAAGGAACTGTCTACTACCACTGAAAAAATTATGGATCAAGGCTGTCCCCAAATCCAATAGACAACCACAGTCACTCTACGTATAAGTAACAAATATATCGTGCCACCTTTCTTTGTTTTTCGCACAAACTCAGCCGTTGGCCTGAGTTATCGTCGTCTTACCTTCGACACCCCTCTTCACCCCTCCCTGAGCTAGCCGCACCCCCCTGGTCATTTGTCATGCCTGCAGTTATGTTACGTTATTGATTGTTATGATTTGAGGACGCGCTGGTATCATGTGGGTAAGTGGTCAAGATTCTAGTGGGTTGTTTGGTAAGTAATACAACAATAGCAGGTATAAGTTTGCTGTCGGCAATTTTGGGTTGGTCCATCTAAATAAGTAGGTATAGTACGACACAACTTAAATGTAGCATAAATTTGAAAATGTTCATACGTTCATTTCAATTTTACGAATGTATTTGGTTATATGACTGAACAAGTTATTGTGTTTGCGTAAAGATCATTTTCACCTAAAGCAGTAATAAATATTGGTGATTTTGAAGGCGCACTCAGTTCAGATGGTGATCGGTTTTACGAATTTTGCCGATGCTACATCTAAGTTGTGTCGTACTATGTTTTTCTTTAAAACTAAAACGGCCTTACAGCTTTTGTTTGAGGAAAACTTAATCATTTTTTAACCGACTTCCAAAAAGGAGGAGGTTATAATTATGTTCGTCGCGTATGAATGTTTTTTTATTTTTTATGTATGTCCGCCGATTTCTCCGTCAATTGTGGACCACTTTTGTTTTTTTTATTTTTATGAAAGCGTATGCTCCCGAATTGGTCCCATATAAATTTTATTAACTTTCCTTGGATATTTTTTGAGTAAGCTTCAATAATACGTATTTTTCCCATTTAGTATATGTGGATGATTTGATGATAACTTCCTGTAACTGTTATTTATATAACAGGTAGTGGTATTCAAATTTGTGTGGGGTAGGAACCACAACTAAAAAACGAAAATTCAAAACCAAAGACACCGACTTCCGAAATTAAAGTTATTTTTCACTTTATAGTGTATTTTTGGAAGTCGGTTGTTTTTTTTTGTAAAAAGTTTTTATTCTAAATTTAATCTTCACCCACTGTCGAATATGCTCAGCAGACTTATAGGCACAGGCCTCTCTATTGCGCCAATCTGCACGCTTTTGAGCTAGACTCATCCAGGTTCGAAGACCTTATCTATGGTTTATTATTAACGTCTGTGTCTCGTCCTTTGAGATTGATGATCTAAACTAGGGCATACAAGTAGAACTAAGCTGGCCAATGCCAACTTGATCTAAAGGTGTGTCCAAACATTGAGCACCACGAGCGCGGCAGCAACACGCGGCCGCACTCTAGTTAGGACCAAACATTGAGCACCACGAGCGCGGCAGCAACACGCGGCCGCGCTCTAGTTAGGACCAAACCGACGAATGTTTGCGCGGCAGTACTGCGCGGCACATTCGAGACACGCCGCGCAGGTTAGTTGGCAATAGCAATCTGCCTGGCCTTTAATACGTCCAGACAAAATTATTCATGAATGTTTCCTAAAAATGTTTGTTCGCGGGAGGCGGACAGAAGCGTTCGCGCGCGGCAGCCGCGCACGATTGCCGCTCAATTTTTGGACACACCTTTAGCGGGTTTAATCAAACGAGAAAACCATAAGAAGGCTAGAATGCATAGCAACAAACCAAACCTTACCTTGCAAAAATAGCCAGCCTAACTGATTACCAGCACTTCCGTACTTGAGCGAACAAAACACAAATATGTTTGTCATAGTTAGCGACGGGGGGCGGCATAGAAATAATTACCTAATAAAGATTTCTGATACGATACTGTTACAGGGAAAAGCTATTATCTGGTCGGCAGGCTGGGCAGTGGGGGGGGGGCTGTCAGCACCAGGAGTTTTGATGAACACACGTAGTAATGTGCGACTGATTGTTTGGAAGGCTGTTGCTGCGATTTCTTGGCAGTTGGAGTAAATATTGTTTGAGATTCTTGTGATAGTGTGCTTTTATCGCCAGAAATACTCGTAGGTATATTCATGAAAAACAACTATCGGTTGTTTTGTTTGTGAACTGCCGCTGATATGACACTCTTCAAATGCTAAATAGAGATCGGAAGACGGTTTAACCTTATTTATTATATATGCAAATTCAAAATTCAAAACTTATTTCTTCAAACTAGGCTGAGAATCAGCACTTTTCGCACGTCAAAATTACATAATAGACAGTCCCCCATAAACGCCCGACCTTCACCACTTCCTAGTGCTTTAGCTGGGAAGCAGTGGCTCAATAAACTTCCCAGCAGCACAGCTGTCTGTTCAGTTAGAAAAACTTAATTCTGTACAATAGCACTTATTTATTTAGTTGCGTTATTTAAAATTAATTTAAATAACGCAACACAAAACATTAAATGAAATTATTTGCTATATGTCAGCTAGCACACGCCAATATACCAACAAAAAACGGGATTCGGTCGTGGTCCACCTGCTTAGTTCACCTAGGTGGACCACGGGCACTTTTTCTTGCCGGTGGATCACCTCAGTCCACCTAGGTGGACCACGGGCACTTTTTCTTGCCGGTGGATCACCTCAGTCCACCTAGGTGGACCACGGGCACTTTTTCTTACCGGTGGTCCACCTTTATAATAATATTGCAATCTCTTTCCTTTTCAACTTTGTTGAGTTATTAATAGAGGAATAATTGTCCTCCTTGGTAAGATGTCATTACTTTGATTGAGCTGTGACTAAACCGTCAATTAATTATTATTTATTCGTATAATACTTTTTTGTAGTCATGCAAAAACAAAAATTGGAGAGATAAAAGAATATTTTGGCGATGCAACATTCCGTGCTTGTCCTGAACTATTTAATCAGTTACACATCATTCATGGCGATATGGGAAGCACCATCACCAAAACAAAAACAGCACCATTAATTTATGCATTAATGCCAAACAAAAAGCAAGATACATATATGCTATTGTTTTCGAACTCATTAAACGAGAGCTAACTAACTTGAAACCAGATAAATATTATTGTGACTTCGAAAAAGGAGCTATAAATGCATTTTCGGGAGTTTTTCCACAAACAAAGTTAATAGGTTGTTACTATCATTGGAATAAAGCAATATGGAAAAGGGCTAAAAATTTAAAATTTAACAAAAAACAAAGTAAAAAAAACCAGTACCACCATTTTGCGCCTTCTAACTGAACTGAAGAGTCTTGAATCCAGACCTTCCAATAAAAGGAAAATCAAATATACAGGGTGTTTTTTTAACGCAGTTCAAAGTCTGGCTTTCGGTTTTTTTTTTTTTTTGCTTGTAGTTTAAGGGCTCGTATTTCCTTTTCTAGCAATCATCTGCGTCAAATACGAATTTTATAAGATTCTACAGTTACTTTAGATGAAAATAAAAATAAAATGTTGCCAGTTTTGTTGTTTTTTTATGAAATTATTGACGTTTGAAGTTTTGGCAACAACGACAAATTCCGAAAAAAAATTAAAAAATCATTAAAAAAAAATCCTTGTGGCCTGGGTCTTGTTATTGGGCCTATAAACGTAGTAGACGGCCCCACGGATCCGCCATTTTCGTATGTTCAACCTTCTGCCGAACACCCTGTTTAACTGATGATTACGATATAATAGAAATATAATTAGAATTGTTAAACAAAGAAATTTCTGTAGGACTCCCTTGGGAAAAGTTACGTTGATTGTCTCAACGATAAATCATTATTTTATTAATTAAAGTTTTTTTCCGTATTCATTTGTTTTTTCGATTTTCATTTGTTCTTTGGGCATTCATTTTTCAATTCGAGTAAAATGACAGAATCAGTATCAGGAAGAGTATTTTATTTCCGTGGAATTAATTTTAGGTGGACCATGGCCAATAGACATTTTTTATTTGCATATTCCTCATCAGTTAGGTGATCCACCGGCAAGAAAAAGTGCCCGTGGTCCACCCAGGTGAACTAAGCAGGTGGACCACGACCGAATCCCGACAAAAAACATAGAAATCCATACTCAAGCGAAAATAAAAACTAAAACGTTGAATGAAAGCCTCCAGGCTTAAAGGGCATGCTAGTTTACTTAACGCTGTTAAAGCTGTAACTCCAAGTTACAAATGACAAACTAGGACCATCGAAGTACTCGTAAAAATAAATAAACAGTTAATTACTAATAACAATAACAAAACCATGGCCAGCAAGACGACTGTCACCACAAGCAGCACCCGTTCACGAGTGTAACGCACAGATCAGCCATTATCCCCCTCACCATATTTGAGGGAAGGAGGCAACCCGACCCCCGACGCTACCGCAAGCAGTGACATCTAAGGGAGCATAACGAACTTGCTGCCGGTTGCTCAGGCAAGAATAATATGATCAATTTTTCGAGGTCGCTAGCTAACCACTTATTGCCATAAAACTCATAAAAAACATTGTAATGAGTAGATTATGTCAATAATAAATGAAAATTAAAAACTTATACAGTCAAATAAAATAAACTAAACAATTACATGAACTCATACAGTGTCACGTAGTAGTTGATTCTAAAACACTTGTTTGTTGCTTGTGGGGGGGTACATTAGAGTAGCTTAATTATTCCCTAATTGAAACTGGATTTTCTAACAACTGGTCATGCCTCACAATTGAACCTACGTTCTTGTGGTTTAGTAACGTTCACGGACCACTACCAAAATCTGCCTAGCCTTTTCCCAACTGTGTTGGGGTTGGCTTCCAGTCTAACAGGATACAGGTGAATACCAGTATTGTACATAGAGTGACTGCCTATCTGACCTCTACAACCCAGATGCTGAGTAACACGATTCCCTTATACAATTGGTGAGACTGGTTGTCAAACTTTTGGGCTTCTGACTACCCGATTAGGACTAATATATATAAATTCTTTATTTCGGACAACATAAGATTCACTGTGTTAGTAAATTTCTTATAATTAATGTTAGTAAATATATTATCTATATAAATTCAAAGTTATTATTTGAGTTCGCTTCATGTGGACGACGCACAGGCGAAAGGAAGTACTTTACTCGTTCATCACCCCCACAAGACATCTCAGAGTAGGAGAGTAGATGTTCTCCGCCACTGTCCTCAGAAATACTCAGAATACTGTTGTCACTGTCCCGCAATGTTATTATTAACGACGAGATTTTTTTTCGAATAACCGCGTAAAAGTCGTCAGTTCGATTCAGCGCAAACAAGACTAATAGGTCTGTCAAAGATCTACAAATGACATGCGCACCGGGACCAACAGCTTAACGTGCTTTGAGAGGCACGGACGGTTGGTCAACCCATCCACGAACCGACCGCGGCTAGCGTAGCTTAAAACTTTCGATCGACCCGTGCGGCCGTTATTAATTAATTAAGACAAACAGGGTTGATTGATCCTTCAGTACCCACTAAGGTTTCTGTACATTATAGAGTGGGGTATGTTTGAGTAATTCTTGACAAGTTTGGGAAACTGTAAATAAAGCGCTTTACTTCCATTAATTTGGAACATGACCATAATTATTAGAATTCTATAATTGGTACGGCGAGCAAAAATGATTGGTTAAAGTTGACAAACTTTGTATATTGCTTGTTTTTACTATTTTGTTTTACAACACTTTTAAGAAAATAGCAAATAATTACAACCTTAATATCCGTATTGTCGGCCGCGCTCCTGTAACGCCGATTTTGAAATGAATATAAAAATATTTGTCAGATTTATTGGCGATGACATACTGATCGGGGATTTGCATTTAACATTCACACACACAAAAGACTGAGAGTGAAAAATGAGAATCATTCATCATAGTTATTTAATCGCACCGAAATAAATTTACTTTCAATGCTGGAAAAAATATCGAAAAAATTAACAAGCCACTAACCTCTACTGAGAATTTCCATTAAGTAAATTAACCAATATTTTTAATCATAAAAAACATAAGCATGTTTTTTATGATTAAAAATAATGGTTAATTTAAAAAATAATGTTAATTTTTTCGATATTTTTTCCAGCATTGAAAGTAAATTTATGTAAGCACATAACAACAAAAAACAGTAGCTATGATATCCCATAACCTACCACATGTGTCTTGGTGTCATATTTTATGTTCAATTTTTTTTTGTCATCGCCTCTCTAGCTGTGCGGGGCAATTTAAAACATATGGCCATAACACTTTAACTATTCATTAAAGCAATAAACTTTATAATAAAACTGGTAATCTCTGATCTGTACTAACTACCGCCATTAAATTTATCACGTGCTGGTATTGAACAGTTAAGGAGCTACTGACTAAGGCTGTTTGCAAACCTCCAGCTGCCATGTTTAACTGGAATGATAGGCTTGTAAAATTGTGTTCAGAATATGACTTCAAATCATACATAAATTACCAGACTATTACGAAATCTATTAAGAACGATATTATTTTTCTCTTCGGAATATTTTTTCATGCTAATACTTATAACAGAAATGAAGCGTAATATTATATCTGATGTTTCTCGCTAAAGTAATAAAACTCGATGAAGGAAATAATTATTTATTATGGGCCTCGTGCCACGACTTAGGGCCTGTAATTCTTGAAATATGATTTGCGACCGTAACAAATATGACTTTACAGAATTATAATCATTAGAACCAGCAATACAACTCCCTATGTTAGAATCATCCTAAAATGTCATGATTTCATGAAATAGTCATTAATTATGAACTTAGAGAGTTGTATTAATGATTTTTATGATATAATTGATATAATTCTATAAATATATATTTGATATGGCCGCGAATCATTGAATGCGGGCTCGCGGGCTACTCCGACGAAAAGAATGAAGAAGTAATAAATTAATAGTTTCACATTATTATCATGAGGTCTCCTTTGATCCGACACACTTAACGGGTAAAATTATTTGAATTAAAAGGACCCGTTCGAGTTTACCAGAAATTAAGATAAATGAACAATAATTGATAATATGAACGAGTCGTTTAAACAACAGGGACAGACCATTCAACAATAAGAAAAAATAGGTAGCGACTACTAACATCAACAGTCTGTTATCGAATAACTCACCAAATGTTACTATTGATTAAAGGCCCCTGCAGACTAGCGCGACGGTAATTGTCCTACCGTGAATTTTCTTAGAAATTGTTTTATTACAGTCGCGTCGCGCCGGTCTGCAAGACGACGTTTAAAGATTTTACCTACATTTGTGCCTACCTACTATGTTCTTCACACCTTCAACATTACCATACGATTATACACAGAGGTAAGCCCTGATACAAGTTATAACATCATTAACATAAGAAATCGACAGGTCGTTGCATAAATCTAAGACCTATTAATTTATTTATTATCAACTGAGGTTGATGGTGGCGCCATCGAGCGGGTCTTTATTCAAATCCTATGAAAAATATTGTTTATAAATAAGTACAAGATTAATTTCTCGGTAATCTTGTGATCTATTGATAGAAAGATTAGAGATTTTAATTAGTTACAGGTACAAGATAAAGTGTATAACTGTAAACATGCTTTTATGTTTTTTAAGTATGTGTTGGCTCATTAATTATTTTCATTTCCAGGTGGACTTATAGTTATTGCTACAACGCTAAAAGATTATTGGGCGCGTAACCAACTAACGCCGCTATCATGTTTTGTATGTACAATTTCTGTGACAATTTCATAAATATTTACCAACAATGCCCCCCTGTTGATGTCAATCAGGCGCCAGAGGATCCGTGTAGCACTCTAAGACTTATAATTCATGTCAATTTTCATTTACACTATGACAGGAGCCTTCTTTATTGAAGACTAGCTGCGCTCCGCGGTTTCACTCGCATAAGTCTCGATCCAGGGATAAAAAGTATACTATGTCCTTTTCGAGGTCATGGTCTACCAATGTGCCAAATTTCATCCATATCCCTTTAGCCGTCTTAGCGTGAAAGCGTAACCAACAAGCATACAAACTCACCTTCGCTTTTAAAATATTAGTTAGGAAGTTAGGATTAGGATTGTTTTTGAGAACATTTATTTTTATAAGACGTCACTTTCAATAATCAAAAGTTGATATAAAATTCGCACCTCTTGCAAGCAGCCTACAGCTAAAATGCCGTCTGTCGACTCAAGCAACATGGCACCACAGTACAAAGGGCTTATTGTGATCATATTGCCGATTGCCACAGCCTAAGGATACACAGACCCTGCTCTACCACAGACTAACTTACTACTCAAACACGTGCTACCGGAGCTTAGGACCGAAGTCGTATTGGTCAGGGTGCACAAAGCACCCGCTTTTGATTAGTACCATAGCAATGTATCTTAACTAAAATATCCTTTCTGGTAACCTAATCAAGTTTCTAGTGGATAATCTGCTTGACAGCAGATTGACCTAGTTAGCTGTTGTGATTTTTTTATCAAAAAACTTTATCCAATCTTCTATAATTACTTGACAAAACATGTCAAACCTCTTTTAACTGTAGTGAACTACATAGGTGATCTAAAGCCCATTGATACACTACTAGATGATAAACTACTTTAATTTTGTCGACAAAATATTGCTTCTTGACGGATGCGGATCCTCTAGACAAAATCCCTGTATGTAAAGACGCCAGGTGAAAAGAATAGACACCTGTCACTCCAATTTGTAAATCATAAAAAGCACATTTTCTAAAAGCACCAACTAACGATGGTGCTATAACTAAGACTGTTAATAAAGGTAAGAACACATCAGCTGCGAGCTATTTCCAGTCCAGCTTTATTGTCTATAGCACTATGATCTGTGCCCATTTGTGCGTGATAATTCCCTTTTTTGATTATCTAGACTTGTTTCAGAAATGAAATGGAGAAAGCACCTTGCTATAATTAATTTTGAAGTTAATTATTATGATTGCTTACACAAATGATTTAAAACTTAATAGGAATCTAGATTGAATCTAGCAGTTACTTTTTATGGTATGCTTGTAACCCGATGGTAAGCAATTACAACCACATGCTACTTGTTGATTTGCTAATGTCTACGCTATGAGCTATTATTATATTAGGTACACATAGAGGATAACCATCGTAGGCAGATGGGTTAGCGATCGTAGAATAATAATTATGTTTAAGTGCAAGTGAAGATATATTGTGAAAATTGCAATGGATTGATGTAAACTAACCACAAGGCATCTGGTTTTCCTATAATCATGACAGAAATACATGACGCTTGACGTTTGACTTTTACATTGACAGCTCAGTTCGGGTGCCATGCTGAGAATGAATACACATTCCTCTCCAGAACTGCTTGTAGCGCTGATGATTTTCATCCGTCATAATAATATAAAATTATGATTTGTTTCCCAAAATATTCTGTCTGTGTAGATGTGGTAATTACGAGTATTTAATGTTCTTACAATAATTATAATATTTTATGCAATTCTATATTTTTGTTTGTTTCAGTCCAGTACTAACTCCACAAATTCTACATTAAGTTCAACTGTATCATCGAAGACTTTTTTTTTGCAATACACACTTTCTTTTCCAATTCACTTAGACATTGGCAGAATGGTCGCTTTGCTGGCCATTAGAAAAAATTGAATGGAATAGGGAATTAATACAGGCCTAAATCACTGCCTACACGCCTGTGTTTCCCGAAAGGTTTATACTCAATTAGTCACGCTAAATACATTTCGGATAACCACCGCTTCAATAACTCCATATTTGTAACAAAACTTAAACATAATAATAGTAAACAAAACAGCAATTACTTCAGATACTGATATACTACTTACACGAAATGGAAACATGATATAAAGTTGTGTCATTGAGATAATGGAAGGCCATCCCACTTTGAAACCAGAAAATAATACGACTGAGTCGGCTAAATCGATATCCATTACTGTCTTTGATGTAGTTGAGTAGATGGTCGTAGTTATAGGCAGGCAGTGGTTGATGTTATCGGGGTTATGGTAGCGTGATGGTCTGGTGGGTTAGGATCTATTACGGCGCCAGATGGCGGCCAATCGGCCGTCGATGTGCCACTGAAGCTGCGTTTGCGCAACTGTAATTTGTAAGGAGATTTTATAGAGTTGTTAATGATCATGATTGGATTATAAAAAGGTTCACTATTTATTCATATCTAGAATTGTTGAAGATCATTAATTCATCATTGAAAATTGATGTTTATAATAATTATGTTCTTTATTGAATTAATAGCCCTTAAACCCATGACCCACTTTGCCAAGGCAATTACGTATTTCCTTACCTGACTAGCTTAGCATTATAGCTATCTTGACTGACAGTGCACCTGTCCTCTGCATTTAATTAAGAATCTGGCTTCTTTGCAGGTGTTCCTAAACATGAACTATTTCATTAAATTAATAAGTAAAATACCAAAGTAAATAATAATTATAATGATGCAAAAAATACCCACAAGATATGCATACAAGCTAGATTTTGCAATCTCAAAATTAGATATGACTTTATTTCGTTTCCAACAATCTCTGTGTAATATACCTACCTACCTACTTACACCTAATCTGACTTAGGCATGATGTCTACCTAACAAGGTATACAATATCACACTAGCGTCTAATCTTACCTACTCACGTAGCGTAGGTAGGTACCTTAATCTCACGTGGTATCATCATTTCTAGAGCATGTGCGATCCGCCCGGCGCAGCCCAAAGCGTGACATTTAACACAACGAGTGTCTCAACTAAAACTTTAATAGCTGGCTACGTACTAACCTCTGTTACCTCTAGGGCTGCCACTTACATATTATTATTTTTATTGGAAATATAGATGTTTTTTTAGTTTTATTGTTTGAAATGGAGATCGTGCTGACATTTAAAGGGAAGGAAATGAACCTATAACATTGCTCAGTAGCAGCCCGGAGTCTGGATTTGTGCCCGGTTGATGGCAATAGGCTTGCCCCCTATTCTAATGGCGAAATGTGGGTGTACTATAAGTATACCTCTGCCTAACAATACAGGCGTGTTATTATGTGTGTGAAATGTACCTTATATACGTGAACTCATGTTAAACCTGATGTTCTACAATTTAGGTGCGATATGCACTTTCGATTAAAGATAAGGTGAAATAAATACTCATAAAAGCTCTAAAGGGGATTACCAAATGCATATTCATTAAATAGTTGGTTCTTTGAAAGACATTTTGTGTCCCTGATAGGCATAGATAGATATCCGTGCTGATAGGATTGTCCTTCTCATTGTTTTAATCTAAAATAATAGACAATTTCGGGTGCGTCATAAAAACTCCAACCTTTTAAGTAATGCTTAGTTAACCCTGCCATGTATATTAGAGAGATTCTGGCCTAGTATTAGCTGTCTGAACCTAACCCCCAAGAGTCAGAACTTTGACAGTTCAACCAGATAATAATATTATGTAGTAACTTTACAAAATCTGAACCTGCTTCAAAAGCAATCCGACTGGCTTGTTTTAAAACCACAAGGGTTTTGTATGCGAAACCACCACGTTAAAATAATAATATGAACTAAGACCCTTGTAAAATGTAAGTGGCATCAAAACTAATGATTACTTTGTACCCTGGCTATGTTCAGTGAGATAGAAGTTGGTGAGTGTGAGGACCACAAGTCCCCTGGTATGACCATAGTCAATTTGTAGGCACCTACTTACGTACAAGCTGCTAATTTTGATTGAAAGTTGTACTACACATTGACTTATGAATCAGGATATGATCCTATTTACATACATAAACTCACGCTTTCTTACCATGGGGGTAAGCAGAAGCTACAGAACGCCACCTTTTACGATCTTTGCATAGTCCTTTTGCGTCGTTTAAATCCATACATTTGGTCATACATGACTACATAATGATCCTGTAGCAAAAAAATTGCTTTGTTTCTTAACTGAATCAGGAAGACCAGAAAACATCAGATATTATAACAAATGCAACAAATGATAACCCTATGATGTCGCAAGGAGTTTGATGGGCAATGAAATTGGCAATAAAAATGTTAAATGCAAGATGTGGTTCCATGTGTTTTGGTGCAGTTTATAAGTACGTAAATGTACATAACTCAAAAAATATTGTATTTGTGTATTATAAGTTATCAGGTTGTTGAGTAATCAATATTTTTACGTTATCGTCATCATATTAGCTCCGAGAGACGACCACTGCTGAATGTTGACTACTCCTCTAAAGGTCGCAACTACGAATGGACATTTGTACCGTTTCAAGAATATAAACTTTACACTCATTTCTAGTACTTAACTATACTCCATTTACTTTTAGCATTATAAAAAATAACGGCGTAATAACGGCAAAGTAATGAATGACAGTTATTATGTAATATTGTTGAAATTAGAGTAAAAAAAAAGGAAATGGTAAATACATTGCTTCATATTTATTATAAAATAACGGAGTTTGTTATGTAAAGTTTGTATTGAAATAACGAAAGGGTGATAATCGTTATTTTTATAATGTTATAATAAATGGAGTAAGTATAGAATTAATTCAATGAAAGAAATGATCAAAAAATATATTTTTTAAACACGGGTTTATTTGGTCTTCAGTAACAATTCAGCTGACTCTCTACCATTTGCCATCGGCGTAGGTATAATAAAATTAAAATTAAATTCAGGAACTTAATATAAGTTATATAAATTAGGAAATTGAGTTAGGTAGTAAAAATTAATTATTATGAACTGCAAAAACATACACTCTTCAATCATAAAAAAATTTATTTTTCCTAGAATACAGTGTCCAATCCAAATGCAGCTTTCATTTTCAAACGATAGCGTGTCAATATCTAATTATGGTCTCTCATGTCACTAGTCCGACCGAGGTGAGTGTGGCAACCCTGCGCGCGCGCCATCAATCATAATAACTAATGTGCACCAGGGTTTAGTTCAGACAAGAGGTTACAGTTTGCACACCATTCATTACGGTGTTAATGATGTAATACTTAAAATTGGATGCGTAATTGATGTAGTGCAAGTATTGTTGGGACGGTAATTAGGAGTTACCGGTAGTTATTAGAGGTTGTTTTTAAATACCTACATTAATATGTAACGTCCTGTATAAGTAACCCTTGAGTTTGTTTCGCTATTTCTGTTGAGGGGTTGTCAGATAGGAAATGTCGATTCCGTTTACCTTTTTTTTTTATATGACGTATAAAAGTGATTCCGATATCCTATTTACAGAATAAACAATTACATTTCATTTCATCGCAAATGTTATAAATTTTATTATGTGAGTGTTTTTTTCCTCGCAAGATTATTCACACTGGTACTGAAGTTATAATACATCAAACTTTTAGGACTTTTTATTATAATTTTTTTATTGTAAAACATAGTAAACTATATGTCGGTTCGTTAGAGTCAACATTCTCGATAGTAAAATAAATTGATTGTTATGTTGGTAAGTATTTATTTTGCATGTAATTATACTACCTATTTATAACAGTTCAAATTGACAATACCTATAAAGCACTTGAGTATGACTTGAGTACCATTATTGCACAGTGCAATAATAGTACAACTATATATAAATAAAAATACAAGCAATATTTCTAAACAACTGCCAATTTGCCCACTATTGACATATGAAATATTTTACACTATAACAGCAACACATTTACTGACTTCATGTATGGGTTATGCTCAAAATATGTCCATCATTTCTATCGGTGTCCAATTAAAACAAAAATCCAGAACACCTCATTATATCATTCCACACGATTAATAAACGACTGTGTACAACTACGCTTAATACTTGTCTCAAATCTTAAAACTGTTGCTTTGTCACCCTCATACATCAAAACGACAAAGTTTACAAACTGCAAAACACAGGAAATTGAACCTTATTTCAACGGTGTAGAGTTCCCAAGATACGTGTGAATAAGTTTGTCCTTTCATCCCCAAATGTTAAACTTCAAATAGGAATTAGGAACATTCGTGACGTAACATATTGTCTGGAGTCACGGTCTCCTGTCATTTGTAGGGAAATAAATGTATTTATAGGTATCTACGCAGTTTAGAGCTGGGTGTGATTATGTTCGAGGTGATAGATGGCGTTGTTAGAGAACTGAAGGTGCTGGAATTAGTGCGGAACCTAACACATCATTGGCAGTGTTAAACTGGTTTTTAAGAGTATTTTAATGGTCATGTTTCTTTGAAGAGAAAACAGGTGATGACCGGCTTTATTTTCGAAATTTCCACACAGACGCCTTGAGTCACAAAGGAACACAATATTTAATAAATGAGGTGATATAAAATATACAGGGTATCAGGGATATCGACGCGAAGCCTGTTACCATGGATTCAGTACATGATTCTGAACCCCCCGCGTTGAAATTTTTCGTCACCTTCTGCCCGCGGTTCGGCCTCGTGGCTTAGTAATAACTGCCGCACGGGTCGATCCATCAGGGTAAGGTCACGGGTCGTCAGAAGCCCGACAGTCTTAGAACCAGTCTTCCCAAGGGGTAACGTATTACCCAGTTACTGGGTTGTGGAGGTCAGATAGGTAGTCGCTCCATGTAAAATACTGGTATTCAGCTGCATCTGGTTAGACTGGAAGCCGAGCCCAATATAGTTGGGAAAAGGCCAGGCACATTGATTGATCTTCTGCCCGCGGCTTCATCCTCATGTAATTTCTTGCGTTAACATAAAATGTATGACACTTGGTACCTAATACAGTAGTTTCCCATTAGTGAAAGAATTTTTGAAATCGTATCAGTTGTTTCGGAGAAGTAAAATTTGTGAGTTTGTAACCCTATATACAAACTCACGTCTACTTATAAAATTTGTAAAGATTAATCAAAAACTCACTTGAAGATAGAAAGATATAACCATTTCAACTTAACCGAAACACACAAGTACTTCTAAAGTTCAAAGCACATCGTCCTATAACAACAACAACATCTATCAACAGAGTCTGAAAGTACCAAGAACTTCCAAACTCAGTAGGTAGGCACATGACATATTGACAAACACTTTCTATACAAACATATCACCCGATTGTTGTTTAAACAAATAATTCTAACAAAAGCCCACTGGTTAACGAGCTAACTTCTGTCGAAATCGCCTGAATTTATTGGCTGATCAAAAGAAATTGTCCCAGATAAAACAACAATCAAAATTTTACCTCAGCTCCAGAAGCATAGGGTTGAATTTCATTTGGGTGGATATAAAATTTAAATGGAAACGAAATATGCTAACTAATGGCACAGTCGGTGAAATAAAGTGTGAACAATAAATAAGTAATTGTAAAATGTTAGGGTTTTTGTATTTGTGATTTTAGGTGGGTTCCGTACTTATCTTTATGAAAGTTTATCCTATAAAGCGCAAAAAGATTTATCCCATTACTTGGAGTCGCGGAACGAGTAACAAAGAAAACTGTATGGGCTACCTCCGTGTGGAAACGGAACCGGTGACAGGTTCGATTTAGCGCAAAAGCCGGTTTAAGCTGGTTTAGCCACTCTGCCAACAAAGTTATCATTGCGGATCCTAGACAACTAGGAGAAAGACAACTTATTTACTATAAATAATGCATAAGACGATTATAATAATTGTTAAATCCAAATAAAGAAACAAAGAACCTCAACAAAATCTTTTCAACTAGATCAACGCTATGTCTTTGATAGTTATTAATCTCACTATATTCTAATAAGCCGAACAAAAACACCAGATGTCAGCCACTCGACGGCGCCATATAGGTCATGTTATGCTTTCATCCTTACACCATTAGAAACCACTACCAATGATGTAGAACCATATACCCATACACCCATAAAGGTAAATGACTCACATGACCCCATTCTTCTATACTCTATAGAAAATAGAACCCCTCACTCAGCTCCCGAAAGATCCGATGATGTCAGTGGACATAGAATCCTTGGATATAGAAATAGTTTACTTTTCCTTTGTGATTGATATAGCTTTAAGAAAACGTGTGTCATGACTAAATAACGACGAAACTATTGCAACTGTATCTTTTCTTTTGTACGTAAGTTATAGAGGAGTTGCTGTTCAGGATGTGGGCAGCACAGAACCGGTCGAAGTAGCGGCGCTTGGGGGAGGCCTGAAATGATGATGATGAAGATAAAGAGAAAGACTTGTAAGTAGGTACCTACATACACTGTATAGTGTATAAGTCCTGTAAAATGTTTATGTAGATGCATGAATATAGAAAACGAATTGGAGTAAAGACAGGCGTTGCAGAACGTATCGTTCTGTTTGTTCCGCCAAAGACTATGAAAAAAAAGGCATTAAATAAAAATGTATGTTATTGTTGTATAATGTAGGTTTTCTAGCATTGCTTACTCGTACCTATCGAACTAAGTCCACTAGCAGTACCTCGTCATTTAAATAACTTAGTTTGACCCCCATTTAGACGCCAAACAAACAAATCAGCCAATGATTCCCTTATTCTAACTGAAAACAAATCACAGAACGTTCTCATTAAAAATCTGAAGACGTTGGGCGAAGGCTTCAGCAAATTACCTCTCCCTCCATTTTACTGGCCACGCCAATTGGCACGAATTGGCATAATTTACATATAATCAGCTGTCAGTGGCAACCGTAGACGCCAAAGGGAATCTATTATTTGAAGTCCATCTGTAAGTCGCTTTATGAATAATTTCTATACAAATTTTCTCATTCAGCATCGGTAATGGGAACGGTTCGGGCTATTTCTTTAAGCTACTTAAGATGGTCCATTTTGGGTCGGTGAATAAAATATGGTTTAGTATTTGTTGTCGTGTTTGCTTCTGAATTGGTTTCTACTTAATCTTAATCGAAATGGGAGCTTTGAGCAATATAAATTGACTGTCGATTTCATAAATTTGTATTGAGGTAATATTTATGAACTAATGAGGTTATTAAGACGTTCAATAGAACTAAGATAAGAAGAGCGATATCGAGTCTATTGATCATGGGAAGGATTTCTCCATTGGCTTAATCCAGATATATTCTTCAATTTAATCAAAATTAAAACCCATCCACGACAAAAGGAATAAACAAAACATAGTATCTAACAAAATAACATCGGAATCGGTTTTCGTATAACCGGAGTCACATGTAGTCTGTAAGATTTATGCCTTAATTACATGACATAATTATTTAGTAATGAAGTGGGACTCAACGATATACGTTTGTCAAAATACGACGAGTAGTTTAGGAGTTAAGAGGGATACATAAATACATACACACATACAGAAAAAATACATTCATAACTACACACACACACAAACATAGCCTGTCAAAATCATAACCCTCTTATGGTTTGCCGTAGTCGGGTAAAAAAGATAATCGTTCCACGACTACGCAATTCATGTGACATTAATATCACACAAAACCGAATTAAGCGCAGATTCCTAAGAGACTAATTACTTGGTAGGACGAACTGGATCGTCACAGACATTCTCATCTTCATTAATTAAATACAAACTAAGTTTAAGGTTCAAAATTAAAACTGAGAAACTGCTCCCTAGCTTGAAGTATACGCAACCAGTTAGATTGACAATTTTATTACATTGTTAGGAATAAAGCGAAACTGTCAATGTCTATTGATTGGCGATGGCAATAATAATATTAATAGGTACAGTGAGACTGGTGCGCAATAGGAGATGAAACTTTATAAAAGATAAACTTTTCAGTAGGTACAAAATTGGGTTGGGATATTCTTTTCCACGGCAAATTACTTTTCAAATTCTAATAAATGCATTTTTTTGAAACTGCTATGTTAATATGTTTAATAATTTTTCAAATCTTATTGACGATATTAACATCTCTCGTTAGTGCAGAATTGCACATAATATTCTACCTCCTTTAAAACGTCAAATATGGTTCCTATTTCATTTATTGCGAAAAGGAATATATCTCCACAAATATGAAACTGGAGGGTAGTTTCATATTCCAGGTAGAGAAACCCACGTAGATGCTATTGTAAGTTGCCAGAAGCAACATGTGAGCTTACTCAATGAATATCTCATTTCTGCGAAATATAAATTGAGGTAAATCCTACGTAAATGTTTGACGTGGTAAACCGTAATACCTCTAGAAAATAATAATTCTATGCAACAGAAAATATCATTCTACAATGTGGCTATACTAAGAACTGAATATTACAAAAGGAACAAAATGAAAGCACTTTGGTTCATGTTTTCGATTCCCATATGAAACGAGAGATAAAAGTTGTTACTGGCTCGTTTAAGTTTGTGAAATTATTAGAATCTGAAGTTGTTAGTTTATGCACACAATTCCAGAGAAGGAAAATACTTACCATAAAACGGAAAGGTTAATCAGGATTACACAAAACTAAATTCAGTCTAGGACGCTAAACATGCAAATGTTTTCGGTTAAATACCGAAAAACAACATTCTCCACGCTAGCCTTCCCTCAACTCGAGAACAACAGGCTAACTCGCCCGAAATACGCTAACCACCAAAATAAGCTATACAATGGAGTATGTTCAGTGTTCGGGCAACTTCGTGATCCGAGTGAATAGCCACAAAATGTGCACTCAATACGAACGAAAACAATCCACCATTATGAAAACTCTGTACACTTGCCACCGGCCCGCAACGATCAGCAACATACGGGAGAGCATTGTGTGCCGGCACGACTGTAAAGTACAGGAAAACAATTAACTAATTACATAATATCGCTGAAATATCAACCTAATTAAAAGCTGTAGAAGGAAAGAAAAAACAAATTGCTACTCTTTCTGCTTTTCAGTATCTTTCAGAACTACAACTTTCTGCTTTTCAGGTATTAAAATTACTCCAACTCAGTAATTCACACATAAACACTGTTAGCCAGTCCCCGATTTACTTCATAAAATTCCGACCACTGCATTCAGTGCCTAGTTCACAATCCACATGTTTCAACGTAAATAACAACTACGTGATTCTTCGACATAAGTGCCCATCTAGTCAACTAATAGGTACCAACTTATTTAAAATATATTTACGTAACGCCTTTTTTTTTTTTTTGGGTTGGAAATCATCAAATGACTCCTCCCGCTCTGGGCGGAGCGAGAGGGAGTGTCAGACTTTTACTGACTAAAACCCACCCGTGTTCCTTCCGTTGCCCGTGTGCCAGGGCCGCAATATCCCTTTCGGACAAACCCGCAACCCCAGCAGGCATTGGTCCTTCCGGACCCCGTCAGTTGGTGCTGACATCCCTTTGAGGCGCACGTGGAACACAACGCGCCGTCGACCCGGGCCTGGTCCTTATCGGACGGCGACTTGATCCTGAACAGGAACCTCCCGAAACAACCGTGTCCGGTGAGGACCTGCGTCAGGCGGAAGGTGAGGACGCCGTGGCGCCGTGGCGCCACTCCTCAAAGAGGGGACTTACCGCCGCAATTGTGGCGTGAACGCCTAAGTTCCTTATCTCCCGTTCTAACCAGAAACTCCATATTTCCTGTCGTGCCCGCCCCTATTTCTCGTCACTATATCCTCCACATCCCCGATCCGTCGCTAATTAGCAGCGTTTCCGCTCACTACGAAGCCCAAGGCTTATATTATTATAATGGCGCTCTCAACCGCTACAGGCTCGTAGTGGACCTGACGGGCCAATTGTTTCATTTCTTGTTCGCAACTTTCTGTTGTAATTTAATTTTAAACTTTGAGCAAACAATTTTTATGGGTTGGTTGTAGGGAGTAAGATTTTGTTGTCTATGAGTTGGTAATTGCCTGGGACCCAGGCACATAATATACTCAAAACCTTACGAGTTTTGGCTAAACAACTATATTAGTTTTGAAGAAAAGTCGTGATGTTTGCAAATTCACCGGACGTTACGAGTTACGACTACGTAGTCTCAAAAAGGCCCGTCAGTTTTCATTTTACTCAGTCACAATTCAAATTTAGCTGAAAATTACATCGTAATAAATTCGGCCGACCACTGTCTCCTACATTAAACAAAACTTTAGGTCCACAGTCAAGGCCTCTAAAAGAAATACCTATAATATAATAAAGTATCTAAATAAATAGGCCATTTGCCAAAACTTGTAACAGTAACATGTACTTGGGGGGTGTTTTTAAATGATCAAAACGTCATATCCGCTGGAGATTGCGAACGGGCACCGATCCAACATGGCGGCCGGAAATTGACGTCTCTATATAATGAATGAATCGTAATGGAAGGAATGCGGGAGTATTTTTTTAAGGATTTCGCAAGTTTGGCAACTGGAGGAAGGGAAATTGAAAGTCGATGTTGCTGTACATTTTTTATATTAAAATGGTTTTTTTTATTTAAGCCGTTTGATTAAGAATAACTCTCTGCGGATGTTATGGAGTGAATCAGAAAGGTTAGAAAACTTATTCGATTCTTTAGTTATTCATAAATCATATATGCATAAATCATCTCCTCTTACTCTGGCCTCAAATTGATGTTTATGATACTGTTATGTTAAGGCTTCTTGAGACTACCTACATGCTAGGTGGGGAAAAGGACCAAAAACTTTTAAGTCCTCCTCCCCACGTAACCTTGAAGCATTGAGAGTCATCGTAATTGAATAACTGAAATCATTGGTAAACAAATTACTCATCGACGTCTACTGCTGAATACCTATAGGTATATTCATATCATTAAGTAGTATAGTATCTGTACCGCAAGTCAGATAATAGTTGTTGTTTTACAACGACAAGTCGAGAAAAAGCTAATCTGGTGATGGAGTTCTATAAATAGACAGAATCTACGATATTAATTTTCGGCCCTACATAATTATGTACGCAATAACGAATTAGATTAGTCGCAATTGGTCACAAGTAGTGTAAGGTCGCCAGCCCATTGCCCATATGAGCACCGGTGACCTAATTTCCCAATTGAATCATGTCAGGCCGCTTAAATAATCTGATATTGGATTTCAAACTCTGATAGGTACATGCGTACTTTTAATGGTGTAGGTTAGCAAACAAGGCGACGCCCTACCTGATTGAAATTGATTTTAATTAACTTTGTAAAGTTAATTTTGTAAACGAAAAATTAAATTCAGGGATTCGCATTTGTCGCATGATTCTTACCATCATAATCCTTGTCTAAAACGTCACAGAGCGGTGCATCAATGTAAAAAATATTCAATCGGTCCGATTACATAACATAGCATCACGCCTGTGTTCCTCGAGGGGTTGGGCAGAGGTATACCTATAGTAGACCCACATTTCGCCAGTTATGTTTAAGTCCCGTGTAATAGGAGGCCGGCCTATTGCCATCAACCGGGCACAAATCCAGACGACGGGTGACATGGACCCGATTAACCGCCAAATTATCAGTTTTCTCACAAATCACAGCAATAATTTTCTCTGTAATTGATGAAAAGGATCTAAGGAGTTCTTCGAACAATTTATAAATAAAACTCGCCTGTACAATAAGTCCCAAAACTAGTGAAGAAAATAACTTTGCCCAAAGTAATTCCCATCTACATAATTACTACTAAAACATTCTATTAACGTAATAATATAGAAACAACTATGTCTACGCCTAGTCACGCAAACTTTAAAACTACCATTTTTAATTAGTGAAAATTGTGAATCCCAAACACGGTTGACGTTTAACAGCACGCGACCGGTGACTGATGAGTAAGTATGCGATCCCGACAGGTTATGATAGACTACGCGATGGTGATACGCAATAGGCGGAATAAACGCGGCGGGTCAAATGGCGGACAGTACGTAAATTTTGCGGAGCGAAGGACCATATTTGTGTTGTTTTCCTAGGTAGGTTATAACCTAGGTCGTTTTTCTATAGAAAAACCTGTATTAAAGAGCAACAAGGCCTGCCTGTATCATCTACAGGTCCTACGTCTACGATAAAGTAAAATTTAATAAGAGACAAGGTTTTCAAAGGAACAGGAACTGGAATAATATAACGCATTCTGTGTCAAATTAATCGCTCAAAATCAACTAATTATTTTCCGGAAATACCTAAAGGAAGATTTTATTTTCTGAAAATGTGCGATGCTTCGTCGCCGAAAGAGGATGATCACTGGTGACCGTTTTACATTGTATGGCCCCGTAACATGTAGGTATTGCAAGAAGCAACGAAAAAAACTAACTGATGATTACTGTATAATTATTCCTCATAACCTTTGGGTAGTCGGTCGCGCCGACGCGTAAATGGCGCGTGCGTATTTACATCAACTAAGACAAAAAAAAATCGTTACCAATGAAAATGTCTTCACCCGTCGCATTTAAAATACCCAGTGCGTCCACTAACATTTTGTTTATACTCAGTGAAACTTTTACGTGTCGCTTTCGGAAAATTGCTCGCTTTTTCACAACGATATTAGTTATGTAATAGCACGTCAGGGAGAGAATAAACACCGCTAATAATAACTGATACCGGGTTTAATTAAAATTTTCGATGTTACTATTTAAATGATTATGAAGAAATTAATATGATTGTTGTGCTGTTACGTACCAAATTACGTATTCAAAACTTTATAAGTAAGATATTACGTTTATCTAAGACACAATCGACTGACAGGTAAAGCAAAGCTTAGTATGCTGAGAAAGACATACTTTTGTCAAAACTTGTCCCTTGCAAACCGCGGCCTAGATCTTTACTCTGCAGTACAAACAGCCACTATTGATAACTACCTTTTATATCCACATAATAAAACATCTTAAATTAATTCATTCACTGACAGACAATCGCATTGAAAAACAATCACCCTGAATGAACAAAAAAATATGTCTATTACGTACTTTATACTGATGAATATAAAAAAAACAAAAATTAAAATATGCACGTAGGTTAGTCCTACCTACCCTTATTTAAGTTCACGTTTTGTAGCTAGATGGCGTTGGCGTCGAATTAGATCACACCATGGCTTAGAGATGGTTTCGTCGTTTTGGTTGGGTTAGGGAGTCCTTAAATCGGTACTCACTCATAGAATTACTGAATTTTTGTGACAGTACACACATCTGTGTTTGGAACTAAAATATTTAAATTAGCCAATGATGCGTTGTCGGTCCGCCATCTAATGAGTCAGTCAGAAACGGAAGTGTTTTATAAAATGTAAAATGAAGAGAAATGTAATAGAAGAGTTTATTTACATCCTTAATAGTCGTTATATTACCAATTAAGTAACATAACTCGGAACTAAACATCATAAGCAAGCTTTTTTTAACATGTTTTGGGAGGCAAAGTACAAAAACATCCCATAACATCTCGCTATTTTTCCTCGAAGACGTAGGCACCAGGGTACAGGTAGGGTAGGGCCAGGGTAGGGCTGTAGGGTTTACAGGACCTTCACATTTCGTCAATTATGTTGAAGTAATACAAAGGAGACGACCCTTAACTATTCCTCCTTCTGCAGTTACGTTGTAAAACAAACACTGTTTCCTCCCGTAATAATCCGAATTTTCATTGGGAGATATATAAAATTATACGTACGTCTGAGTGCATTGTAAAGGCGTTCCGACCGGTGATATATCGCCGCTAGCTTTATCCCGCGGCATCGCCCGCCCGGGTGTTTTAAATTATCTTATGGACTAGTTTATGGCCTGCTTTAAAAGTCAACAGGGATGGTTAGAGCTAAGAAAATGTCCCCATAAAGCATGGGAGTAAGTACCTTTGTTGCTAGTTTGGTTGGCCTTTTTGGTTTTAGACTTGAGTTAGTGTGTTCACTGATGAAGGTTTTTGGAGGTGTTATTCAGCGTCAACTGTCTAAAACGACTTTGGGGCTGAAGGATGTGTAACGTTAAGTCTTACGAAGCGAAGAAAAGTACTTTTGTTGTAGTTTTGTTGTTCTGCAGATGTCTGATGTCTGTCGGTGTGACTTATATTGTTATTAGTAATTATCTCTTTGTTTATTTATTTTACATCTATGGTCCTAGTTTATCATTTATAACTTCCAGTTACAACTATATGTAAGCGGGCACGCCCTATATGCCTTTTTATTTAGATATTAAGTTCTGTTTACGTTTTGTTTTTTATTTCTGCCTGAGTATAGTTCTCGATGATTTTGTTTGGTATATTGGCGTGTGCTAGCTAACATATGGCTAATAATTTAAATTATGTTTTGTGTTGCGTAATGTAAATTATTTTGAATACTATAATATAGAATCTTTTTTTTTGTTCTTCTAACTGAACAGACAGCTGTGCTGCTGGACAGTTTGTTGCGCCACTTCTTCTTCCCAGCTAACGCACTAGGAAGTGGTGAAGGGTGGGCGTTTTGGGGGACTGTCTTATGTAATTTTGACGTTCGAAAAGTGCTGATTCTCAGCCTAGTTTGAATAAATGACTTTTGAATTTTGAATTTTGATATAAAAGTTTGCTCTAAAATCGTACGGTAAGAAAGCTTATTATTGGTCAGGGGACCTACCACCACCTCTAAAGCAGTATTATTGTAATCTTAATTCAGTGGGGGAAAGAGATGGAGCTGTACGTCCTGTAAAGCTTTATCTCTTTCCCACACTAAAGTAATATTAGAAGTAGTAGAAGTGACTGCTTCATTTGTATATCAGTCGAAAGCGCTACTGCTTGAATTTCTTAGTAACAGCCCAGAGTCTGGATTTGTACCAGGTTGATGGCAATAGGCTTCCCCCCTGTTACATAGGACTTCAACATAACGTGCGAAATGTGGGTATACTATAGGTACACCTCTGCCGGACCCTTTTGGAGAAAAAGGCGTGATGTTATATGACCTTTGCCTTTTAGTCCAACAGATACAGCTCGGTATAACTATCAACTGTCTGGCATCAAGAAACAAACAAGCAATTATAACCATTTCCTACCTTAACTTAAATCGGTGCGTCGTGCCACGGCCTGGCGCGTAACATTAAAGTTTAATCAATGACTCACGTACCCCGCATTGGACAGCATGCTCTATTAACCGCTGAGCCGTTACGACACGCCGTGATTATGTGATTTAAAGGGCTCGGCAGGGATACTAGTAGAGAGTACACGTGGTAGGAATATTGGTTCAAGAATTTGTTTATTATTTTAATGTTGAATGTTGAAATGGCGTAGCTCTCGTAAGTATGTTTTCAAGAAATGTAGGTTCCTATTTATCTTTGGAAAATTGTAATTATTGAAGTCACCATGTTAACAAAGTCACAATGTTAAAAGAGCTCATGTTTTTTCTTCTAATAATTCGGATTCGGAACATGAAAGTAGGTTTACTGAATTGTTAAAAAAGATTAGAATAGAATAGATTTTTTTAAATAAAACTTGAAGAAGCCTTTATCCAGTAATATTGCAACAAAAATAGACTACGCATACTCGAACTCAAAGCATTTATTTCAATTAAACCATTTAAAGGCACTTGAATTGTCAAAGGAGTCGATCAATCAGATTAATTACGCTAGTTACCCATTTAAAAAAGTAGTAGGTTCTCGGTAGGAAAGTATTTTCTTATCATAATATTATTAGTTTCATCTATTGCCACAGTCGTCAGCGGGTGTACCGTTCATACCGCGGTCATTACTCGGAATTGCCCATTATTGTTTGCCCAGCCCAGTCGACGAAAATACTCATTTACCTGCGACATAGTGCCCAAATGGAAGCCACGATTTATGGAAGAACTTCATTGTTGTGTTCTGATGTAAGTTATTGGATCTTGGATGCTGAATTACCCGTTAGTTGAGCTCTTTTAACATGACTGTCGTGGTTATTTAACTAGTGAACTGGAGCATCTAAATGGGTAACTATTAACGGGATAATTTGTTTTTTTATTTAAGTTAAGTTAAGTTTTAATTGTTCAATACTCTGGATAATGATTTTCTTTCTTTTTGGTAGTAACATTCCAATAATCTCTCATTTGTATAATTTAGAAGCATTATTTTAAATTTTTGTAAATGTCAGTACCGTGGAGCCGTTTATTATGTTATTAAGATGTATGTTGACTTGAAAGAGCATGTCAGTTGAGAGTATGTCATGCTCACTTAAATGTGTCGCTGATGGTGGCGAGTGTGTTAGATCATTCGGTTCCCTACAAAATGGTTGAGCTGGATGGTGCTGATCCACGCGGCATGTTCGTGAACGGGCGCTGTCAGTTGTGACTTGCCATCTCTTATTTGCCGGGGCTTATTTTTAATCTTATATTTTGAATTCTTTTAATTATTTTTTGTACATTGTTCTCACACATAGAAGCAACAAGAATAATGTACCCAGGATTTTATAATTTTCTATATTTAAAAGAGTGTCCTTGGAGTTTCTTGCTCGTTCTTCTCCATAAAGATCTACGTTTTGGAGTGGGCAACTAGCTTAAATTTTCTGACTAACTGACTGACTATTTGACAGTTCAAAAGTGCCTGTAAATGGTTTAATTGAAATAAATGCTTTGAGTTTGAGTATCACCGATCGACGTTTAACAGACGAATTCGATTCTGATTAGGGACTACAGCTGCCCGTCCTTTTGAATCCCTAAACCTTTCAGACAGTCATGTCAGGTCTAAACCTATCGTTTGCCTGGTTATGACCTGTCTGACAATGTATAGTGAAACTTGTGTACACTGCTACATAGATCTTTTGGCGCTCGAATGACGTTGACAGGGGGGCGCTGTTGGTAAACATTTGTGTAATAGTTTTGTCAAATGTATTGAAAAACTAGATGGCGGCGTTGGTTCCAATTTTGGCCACGCGCCACAAAATCCTTATAGCACTTTAACTTGGCTCATCAGTTTTTGGTAAGCAATTTGGCGACATACATACCCACTATTAGCAAAGAAGTGGCCTATATTCATTTCCTCATGGAACGCATGGAAAGTTAAAGGAAACTTACTTACGAAGTGAGGATTCGCCTATCACAATTATGGCTTCTTAGCAAAACTTCTATTTTCTTCAATTAAAACAGTAAAACCCTCACAGCCTCAAGTCTATCCCTCGAGAAATCATCTCATTGAAATCCCGGGAGTTAGCACAATAAAGTGTGCAGCCGTCCGAGTGGGAATAGTTAAGAAACTCTATTGCACTACACTGTACCGACAGTCGCCACTTATGTTACTTGCTGTGTATTGTTGGGGACAAATAAATGGCCCACTTTTATGGGACATGTTTTTATGTTTAAAGTTTTAAGTGTGGCATGGAAAACTAACAAGCATCTCATTTGCGAGGTCGTTTTGGATTCTGTGTTGTGTTTCTTGATCTCGCGTTTTGGAGGAACATAAGAGTTTCAATCCGTCACGCCTAGATTCTCGGTATGGGTAAGCAGAGGTGTTTGTGTTGTATATTTACCCATGCTTCGCTATTTATATTGTAAGTCCAATGCTTCAAGGGGCGAGCCTATTGGCATTAAAACGTCGTACCTTCGAATCAAAATTTCGGGCTGTTTCTGAGACTTACCTAATGGATAAACCTGTAACACTTGTCTGATCCAGGACACTTGTCAAACTCAGTACCTACTTCAAGTTCAACAGTCTGATTCTTGAAGAAGTTAAACAGATTAAGGAAGGGTCAGGAAGGGTCTACTTCCTCTAATGCATACCCATAAATGCTAAGCTCAGTGGTTCAGTAAGTCATTTAATTTGAAAATTGTAATTTTTTTACAAAAAATGCTCAAACATTTTTTTATTACTGGATAAAACCGTTCCGGCATAGTTTTCTCGTCCGGCAGTGTTCACAGAAACTAGCCTAGAAGTTGTGTAACTATTCCGGTGAACATCGGAGCTCGTACGAACCGATCCGGTAACTATTGTGCGCAATTGTATGCACTATTACTGTAACTGGTAGCGTTTGAACTTGGTTTGGGACTCGCTCTTACTATTACCATAACATCGTGAATTGTTGAGACGTAATCAGTCCTTAGGCTTTAATATTTAGTTATGTACATGACATAACATCACGGCTTGTTTCCCCGGAGGGTTGGGCAGAGGTGTGACTACCTAGGCGGCGAGCCTATTGCCATCAACTGGAGAAATTCCAGATAGAAAAACCCAATAACACTTTACCTGGTAATCGAACCCAGGACCTCATGCTCAGCAGTAGTGCTTGCGACCACTGTACCAACGAGGCAGTACTAAGTTAAAAAAACTGTCTCTGACGCCGTTGATACATTATCGTTTCAACTTTTTGATGTTTCTTCGGTTGGACAAAAGCATCCTCGATGTCAAACCAAAAGAGATTAAGACATGTTATTACATAGCAAAAGAACGAGCATTGATCACCACGCTTGCTCACTAAATAGTTGTGGCGATTTCGGACCATTTGTTGTATAGAGAATGACACAAAATTCAGTGGTGGCTGGAATGAAATAAGAAAATTCGTAATAAACAGATATATTGGTGCAAGCCAGGTTTTCAATCGGGTTGCCCCCTCGCGCAACGCAGAGGGGGTTGCGAGGTGGAGGAGGCTACCAGGCATTCAATTCACCCTTTATAAATTACTTATTTGTCAAAACCAGCCCCTGCATCATTTCAAAATCCTCACCTAAACAAGTACAATCTGCGAGCAATCAGTGCATGCATAGTAAACATCGCACTCGTCTATAAATCGTAATTTTAATGTGTCCCAATGAATAGCTTCTTTCATCTAACGAGGTCGAGTACGCTGCTAATCGTTTGGGACACAACAAACATGGTTATTGAAAAGGTTCATACTTTTATTATGAAGTTCAAGAAAAAAAAAAAGAAAAAAAAAACACAGAAACACGTGCATACAAAAAGATAATAGGTAATATGATGTTCAGGCATTTATAGGTAACAAATCTTAGACAATCATGTATGGGTTTGGTTTCCGCACTTAGTCCGTCATTTGGACCATTGTGCGTGGGCCATGGCGGCCGTTTGGTGGTTATTCTAACCAGCGGACCTCCCTCCAGAAGTTAATTAAATATCTTGGTCTGTTCAGAACATCTGTGAAAGATCTGGATGACCCGAGGGTTTCTGTTCTACTCTGGGTGACGCCTGTGCATTCAAAGAGCACGTGCGCGACGGTTTCCTCAGCCTCCATGCACGGTGCACGCCCTGCACAGAGGACTGTCCGTTATGCCTATTGTGTGGACGTGTTTGTTTAGCGAACAGTGTCCCTTACAATCATTTGGTTCCACAGTTTTTGTTCTCCAGTTACTAACTAGAAAGTTCAAAAGAATACCCTTCTTTTTTTTGTCGGTTAGATACAAGTTAGAAACAGACTCGCGTACCACTAAAAATTTCTGTATTTTATTACATGCTTTTTATTATTTATAAAGAAAGAAAGAAACCGTTTATTTGAACACAGATCGTGAAACACAAAATACAAACAAAGTAGAATTGATAGTAATGTACGAGTATCATGATGATATCTGAAATTTTCACAGAATACACTACCGATACAGAGGTATCGGTAGTGTATTCTGTGAAAATTTCAGCGGGCTACCTAAAACGGTTAAAAATATTATATGTATGGTTCTATGACAAACAGACGGATGGACAGACAGATAGATGGTGGAGGCCTAATAACAGGGACCAACTGGCCCCATTTGGGTAGGTACGAAATCCAGAAAAAATCTGCAGTTGAGTCCAAAACTAGTCTAGAATTATGAGGAAAATTACCGAAAACACCGGCTCTTACTACGCTACGTATATAAATAGACTTTGTATAGAAAAATATCACAGTACACACTGAACCCACATTTCGCCAGTTATGTTCAAATTCTGTAGGGGGTGAGCCTATTGCCATGAACCACAAATCTAGACTCCAGAACGTTTTTTAGGTACGAGGATTGGCCTTCTGGTTGCTCCTGACATATTTATTGTATTACATATTATCTTCTGCCCGCAGCTTCGCCCGCGTGGAGGTTAGATATTATCCCACGGGAACTTATAGTACCGGGATAATCCTACCAAACCCAGGTCATGGTCTGTCTGTGTCATCGAAATCCGTTCAGCCGTTAGGACACAAAAGTTAACAGACAGAGTTACTATCGCATTTAAACGTAATATGAGCAGCAGCAGTGTTTGGGAAGGTATCATGGACCTTCTGCTCCTCTCTACGCATATTCGTATATCTCGTAGCTGATCTAAATGTGCGTACGTGTGAGCCAACCTCGGGAACTGATCGACCGATATAGATTAATTTAATGTTTGCCAACTCAATTCTGTGGTTAATGCTGGTGATTATTTGATCGTATTAAATTTTTGTGCGTGTTTTGATTTTTGTGGTGGGTATTTTCATAGATTGTGAATAAAAGTTTCTGTAATGGTGTTATTTATTACGGTAAATCTTGGCGCAGAGGTCACGCGGTTGTTATGTATTGTGGTACCGAAAAATATTCCTGTCTGAATCTTGCTTCCCTGGTGCACTCACATAGGGCAAATATGCATTCTAACATGAAGGATCTATCGTTATGCCCAAGATTTTCCGCAACTCGCAAAGAACCCAGAAAACTTTCAGTGGTTACCTACAGTCATCATAGCAAACGTTACTTCCATGGTCTCGTAAAGTGAGAAGTTATTGAAGCTGCTGAGCACGAGGTCCTGGCTTCGATTCCTGGGTCGAGCAAAGTGTTATTGAGTTTTTTCATCTGGAATTTTTCAGTAGTCGCGTGGAGTCGGGATTTGTTCCCGTTTGATGGCAATAGGCTCGCCCCCTAATAACCGGCGAAATTTGGGTGTACTTTAGGTACACCTCTGCCTAACCCTTCGGGAAATACAGGCGTGATGTTATGTGTTATTGAAGCCATCAATGATGGACGTCTGAACCATTGTAGTTTGTAAAGTAAGACCAAAATATTATGCATATGTATTATTAATTTCATACACTAACGACATGTTGTGCTTGTAAATCTAGTATCTATGCCACGATAAGGCTGCCTGTCCATTGAAGCGGAGCGAGGCAGCGGAGAGGAGAATGGCAGTGGAATGGAGCGGAGTTGCGGACAGTGTCCGTCCATTGATGCGGAGCGAGGTAGCGGAGCGGAGTTACGGACTGTGCGGAGCTAGGTAGCGGAGCGGTGTTGCAGACTGTGCGGAGCTAGACCGAGTTCACGTATTTTTCCGCATCACCTCTTCGCTTCCCCGCTCCGGTTCCCCGCTCCACTTCTCCGCTGCGTTTCCCCACTCCGCTTCCCCTCTCCGCTTCTCCACACCATTTCCCCGCTCCGCTTCTCCTCTCCAGTTCTCCGCTCCGTTTCCCCGCTCCGCTTCCCCTCTCCGCTTCTCCGCTCCATTTCCCCGCTCCGCTTCTCCTCTCCACTTCTCCGCTCCGTTTCCCCGCTCCGCTTCCCCTCTCCGCTTCTCCGCTCCATTTCCCCGCTCCGCTTCCCGGTTTTGTATGAATTTTTAAACTAGTTCGCAAATCCCTGTCCACTGAAGCGGAGCGGAGGTTTTATGCAATTCCATTGGTTAATATTGGTACACCGCTACTCCGCTCCTCTCCTCTCCGCTCCAGTGGACAGGCAGCCTAAAACTCTTCTCGTTCCAATTTAAGGCCAAAAACACACTGTGTGTACGAAACGCACCGTTCATAATATATTTCCACAGTATTCATAACAACGTGGATGCGACACACAGATGTGCGCGTCAGTTAATTGGGTCACAGCGGTGCTGCGTGTGACGCGCAAATACACCGTCTTTAGACGCCACGCGTACGCCCAGGCACGTCGCGTTTACGGATAGTGTGGATGGGACCTTAAAATAAGCCAGTGTCAACATGTCTAAAACAAGAAACTGATGGCGTGGTTGCTAATGCGAGCCAGTGAGCAAGGACGGTAGCGGGTGGTGAAAAAAAATAGTGGGCCTTAAACGAATAATAGCTAACGTGTGTGTTGATATGTGCTGTCATTAATTATGCCTATTGAATATGTCTATGCTTGGAGTTTCCCTACGTGATCTAATCAGAAATGAAGAGATCCATAGGAGAACCAAGGTAACCGACATATCCCGAAGAATTGCCAAATATAAGTGGCAGTGAGCAGGGCACATTGATCGCAGAACAGATGGCTGATGGGACCGAAAGGTTCTGGATTGGCGACGGCTTCCGGAAGACGTAGCCTGGACCTAGTGAAGGCCGCAGGCATCCGCTGGATGCGAGAAACACAGAACCGGTCGAAGTAACGGTGCTTGGGGAGGCCTATGTCCAGTAGTGGACGTCTTTCGGCTGAAATGATGATGATGATGGAAAATATGGCTAGCAGTGGCAAGCTATTCACAAAAACTTAAAGTGTATAATTCAAAACTGTGCCAGTGACATTCAACATGGTAGAATATGAAACAAAAAAATATCAATCTGCCTAGCCTTTTCCTAACTATATTGGAGTCGGCTTCCAGTCTAACCGGATGCAGCTGGATACCAGTATTTTACATGGAGCGACTGCCTATCTGACCTCCACAACCCAGTAACTGGGTAATAGGATACCCCTTGGTAAGACTGGTTGTCAGACTTTCGGGCTTCTGACGACCCGTAACGACTGTCAAAGATCCACGAATGACAGCCGGGGCCAACAGCTTAACGTGCTATCCGAGGCACGGAAGAGTCTCGGTATGTAAAGATGGTCACCCATCCACAGACCAACTCCGGCAAGCGTAGCTTAACCTGATGGATCGACCCCTGCGGCAGTGATTACTTAGTCACGAGCTCCTCGAACCAAAAAAACATATACGTATAATATGTATTTACTTTAATACATATTATACGTATATGTTTTTTTGTTTCGAGGAGCTCGTGACTAAGTAATCACTGAAGGTGTGTGTTGCTTTTCCTGGTATTTTAGAATACCATGAAAATGGTTACCTATCATAAGTTCGAAAAATATTTGACCGAGTTTCGTTTTTTTTCATCGAAGTCACGTCTGCCACTGTATCAGTTGACCTATTGTCAATTGGATTATTTTCGTTACTCCGACGTTTCATTTGGTCGAAAAACTTTTTACCGAAGTTACACTTAGCCGAAATAACATGTGTTCGAAGTATTATGTTTCCGAACATTTATTATACCACGAGGTATGGGTTAAGGGAGGATGCTTGCTTCAAGCATGCAGCATGCATGCAGGCATACAGCATGCAAGCAGGCATGCAGCGTGCAAGCAGGCATGCAGCATGCAAGCAGGCATCCATTATGCAAGCAAGCATGCAGCGTGCAAACAAGCATGCAACATGTACGCAGGCGTTTATTCCCGTTGTCCCCGTACGCCGTGTCCCCGTCCTACGGGGACAGCGGTACTTCAATTAAATATTTAAAAATACTTCCTGTTGTCCCCGTGGTTTGGTTGTACATTCAAAAATATGTTTCTGGCACTCGCCGGCCGCTGCCGCGGCATCGCTCGCTACGCTCGCTCGGCTCGTGCGTTGTGTGGTCACAGTTCTAACCTAACCTAACCTAACTGTTTCGATTAAAAAAAGGTTTACTTCCCGTTGTCTCCGTTAGCCGAATGTACGTTATGGGGACAACGGGAAATAAATTTAATCACGTCCCGCTGTCCCCGTGACGGGGATATGGCATACGGGTACAACGGGAATAAACTTACGCAGGCGTGCAACATGCAGCAAGCATTGCTTCTGTCATGACTCCGGCGCTTCGGGGTTTGCGGCTCCACGCGAGCTTATCGTTGCAGGTGGTTTTAAGGCTCACCACCTTCAAACCACCTGCTCCTCAGCTCACGGGCCGCCCCACCCCTCCGCGGGCTAAAATTACACTCTAGGGGTAGGGCATACAAGACTACGTGGAGTCGGTTTTGCAGCGATTCGTTTCTGTCACAAAATTTTGTAGCACAACATATTGGCTTTTTATGACACTAACTATCTTAATTTAATATTGAAAACTATTGTTTCGGTGTGGTGAAAATATGGTAAATAAATCATTGGGCAAATGAAAAAAGTTCAAAAGAGGCTTTGGCCAATAGCAAAAAGTTATTTTGTAAATCGGCGAAATATAGTTCGGTAAAATAATACCTATGACACATGATACTTCGATGATCTAAAAATATGTCAAATAATGCATATAGCAAAAAAGACGTCGGTCAATAGTTTTCGGTAAAATGAAATTTGAACAAAAACCATTCGGAAAAGTGATCGGTTCCCCAGGAAAATATACTACATATTATTATGTACGTCTAGTGTTATTTTTGTGCTAATGTTTTTACCATGGTTCGACCTATTCTTCTACAGTTGCCGCACGTAGGTATACGAAATAAGAAGAAAAGTATCTAGAATAACTTGTCAATATAAAACTATATCATTTTAAACAGTCTTATCCTTCCTAAGCCAACGTCTCCTAAACGTGCGTCCGATAGCCGCTAGCCATGACGGCGATTAAGGAAATCTACATGTCTATGCTCCATGGACGCTAAAATAATTTATAGCCTCTGTATAGCCAATGTTTGTCTCTAGCGATCGTTAAACTCGATTGAGTAATTTTAGTGCATAATAAAATTGGAGTACAAAATCGCATGCTGTAACATGAGAATCAAGAATGAAAGATCTTTGTATCTTTTGAAATAATCATGCAGTCACACGTTTTTTTTTTTTTTTTTTGGGTGGGAAATCATCAAATGACTCCTCCCGCTCTGGGCAGTGCGAGAGGGAGTGTCAGACTTTTACTGACTAAAACCCACCCGTGTTCCTTCCGTTGCCTATGTGCTGGGGCCACGATATCCCTTTCGGACAGACCCGCAACCCCAGCAGGCATTGGTCCTTCCGGACCCCGTCAGTTGGTGCTGACATCCCTTTGAGGCGCGCGTGGAACACAACGCGCCGTCGACCCGGGCCTGGTCCTTATCGGACGGCGAGCTGCCCATCGCTCACCGTCCGCAGGCCCGCGCCTACGGTGGCCGGAAGTCAGCTTGTGACTCCCGACGCCCGGGGCGATGCAGTCACACGTTGCGTGATTATTTCAAGAGATACAAACTGAATGGATGGATGGAAGGTTGACTGGTAGAAAATGCCTATGGCATTAAGTCCGCCTCTGTACATTTGTGTGCTTGAAGTATTAAATAAATGGATTAAACGCCAAAATAAATATAAAAAACTGTTGTAAATAAATGTTGTTGTAATAAACAAATAAATAAATGAATGAATGAGGAAAATTTCGTGAGGAAAGTTTTGAGTGCTATGAATGTCGATGGCTATAAGAGTCGGGAAAGACCAAAGAAACGATGGATGGACTGCGTGAAAGATGATATGGCTGGAAAGAAATAATGTAAGGGGAAGTGGTGGCACCAAATAGTATATGTCTAGAAAGGGGGTAACCACTGAGATGACGACTAATAGAGGAGTATGGAAGAAAGGGACATGTTACGCCGACTGCAAATAAATTGGAAAAAGGGGCAGGTAAATGATGTAAATGTAAATTAAATATAAATAACGCCAAAGCCGTAAGTCATGTTTTTTCCAAAAAAAATTGATTTCGTACATTACAATGACAACACAAAATATTTAATGATGTGAGTGAGTATTTAATACATACTTTAAGTATATACTACAAAAACCTTTCAGATTTAAATGCGACAACGTCCCAACTTCCGGCATTGGATTGCCAGTGCTACCAAATTATCGTGGCTTTGAATCTCGCTCATTGTGTTGTATAGTTCAATTCGAGAGATAAACAGGAGTAAGTAACAGTAGGTAGTTACAAACATGATTATCTACTACTAACAGCTTCTCCTAAAGTACTCAGTGTTTGTACGGTACTTAGGTAAGACATGCGTCTTTACAAGCATGAGGAACACGGTGTAAAGTTCACTCATCCTCTATAGACAAGGGAGCATCCTCGGACCAGACGGGTATTGTATCTGGTGGACAACTGCCCAATGATTGATGTGGGGAAGTTATACATATGCTGATCGCGCGGTAAACTCCACTTGCGCGACGATTTCGCGTGACGTCAGTGTGATGCGTAGATCGCATGTGGCGATGTAGATGCCGCCACAATTCCATTACCTATTTGTGTTCTGCTAATAAAATATAAATGTTCCCATGTTACTCACAATTACGATCCCTTCCTACATAACGTTAGGCGCTGATCTTTAGGTTCTACATATGTAAATAAGCGCTGTTGTTCAGATTTAAGACTGAATCCGACACGTTTCTAAACAATTTCACAAGTACTTCAAATTCATATAAACGTACTCAGTTACTTAACAACTCAAAATGCCAACAAAACAAATCCCAGCTCACACATCGCGATCTATTAGTCACATTTGCGCTACAATGCGTATTTCCTTCAATAATTAGGGGGAACGATTGATAAACGACCGGCAGTGGATAGTAAATCAATCTATAGTGTGGTGTCGAGTGATTTACGGTGCGTCATTATATTGATAGTGTAGGTTAATGAGAGGCGACTAATGAGAAGGATGTGTGAGCTTAAACAAATTCTTGAGACGACTCCTTAATTTGGTGCCATGTTTGCTTCTGGTAAAAATAAGCCGCGAATTCCCCTATTGATGTTGTGTAAGTCTAAGGATACCATCGGCTTGCTGTCTACATAAGATTATGTCTGGAGGCTTTTATTAAGATATTAAGTTCTGTTTACGTTTTGTTTTTTATTTCTGCCTGAGTATAGTTCTCGATG
This sequence comes from Agrochola macilenta, assembly GCA_916701695.1. Classification (NCBI taxonomy): domain Eukaryota; kingdom Metazoa; phylum Arthropoda; class Insecta; order Lepidoptera; family Noctuidae; genus Agrochola; species Agrochola macilenta. Next base: position 21,308,748 of record OU753568.1, read on the forward strand.
ATTTTGTTTGGTATATTGGCGTGTGCTAGCTTATATATGGCTAATAATTTAAATTATGTTTTGTGTTGCTTAATGTAAATTATTTTGAATACTATTATATAGAATTTTTTTTTTTGTTCTTCTAACTGAACAGACAGCTGTGCTGCTGGACAGTTTGTTGCGCCACTTCTTCTTCCCAGCTAACGCACTAGGAAGTGGTGAAGGGTGGGCGTTTTGGGGGACTGTCTTATGTAATTTTGACGTTCGAAAAGTGCTGAATCTCAGCCTAGTTTGAATAAATGACTTTTGATTTGATTTGATTAACCTTGAATTTTCTTTACCATAGGAATGTACTAGTTGTGTAGTTTCCATAGGAATTTGGCTCTTTCAAAAATAAATAAATAATAAAATCATTTTATTACTAAAATAATATACAAAAACTAAACTAAAAGATACATAAATTGTTAGTAACAGGTTTGCACCTAAAATACTATTGTTAGTAACTTAAACTAAAGATGAATTAATGAGAAGACTACCCATCAAGTAGGCACAAAGGAAGCTAGGGTCTTCGCACAAATTATGGTGGAGGAAGTATCTGCCGCCACAGCCTCCAGGTTGCTATTGTGACTGCCTCTTATTCTACTCAAGAGTGAGGCCATTTTTTTTTGCGTATATATAGTATTCCCATAAAAAATGGCCCCACTCTTAAGCTAGCTGTACCCCGCGTTTTTACCCGCATATGTCTCGATCTCGTGGGAATATCAGGATAAAAAGTATCCTAGGTCCTGATCCGGGTCATGGTCTACCCATGTGTCATTTCTTCCAAATCTGTGTAGCCGTTTTAGCGTGAAAGCGTAATAAACAAACAAACAAACTCACTTACACATTTATAATATTAGTTAGGATAGTTAGGATGAAGTGTGACACTCCCGGGCCGCGCCACAGTGGAAAATTAAAAAACATGTTTTTAGATTAATATTGTACCATTTATGTACGTGTAATGAAAATAATTATACCTCAACGAATAATGAAATATAATGAAGGCCTAATAACTCTTGGTGGCGCGGCCAGGGAGCATTCTCCTTGGCCGCGCCACCAACGCCAGGCTATAATTTCTAAAGTAATACAATTTTCGAATCTCTCTATAGCTTACGGAGAAGAACAATTCCGTTACAATTATTTAGTGTCCAGTACAATTATTTACTATATCTGCGCCTAGTAGTTTACAAAAACCGTGGTGGCGTGGCCAGAGTATAGGTACTCCCCAGCCGCGCCACCAAACCTTCATTATTCGTTGAGGTACAATTTTTTTTTTTTTTTCTATTATTTTTAATTATTTATAGTACATAAATGGTACAATTAATTTAGAAACAAGTTTTTAAAATTTTCCACTGTGTCACGACCAGGGAGTATCACACGAATTCATCCATCTTTGAATGAACAACAGACTTATTGACTGTTTTGTTTTAAAAACAGTAACGGACTCTTTAAAAATCCATAGAGTTTGAAGGAACTGCGATCACTAATAAAATTGTTTTTGAAAGTTGTTCATTAGCAACATAATGTACGACTGTATGCATCATTTGTGGAAACTGGTTACTAGTCTCAAAGATCATTATCATCTCGTGGTTTTTTTACAAATTCGTAGTTTGTGTTTGATTATACTAATGTACTAGTAACATCTGATGAATAAGAAGGACAACAACATCATCTTCAATTTTCATTCGCTACTCGTGCGGAAATAATCTCATTTCGGCCCAGAAATTCAACACACTTGAAACTGTGCCTACCCACCAATTACATCCACCATCTACTTTATAATTACTCACTCGAGTTCTCCCTCCAAGCAAACATGTACTCATATAATAAGGCTTAAATTACACCGCTTAACAACCCGAAAAACATATTTTATTACTAATACGCTTTTAATAAACGGATGCTTCGGCACCTTAATAAAAATTAGTTAATTATAAGAGTTCGTATGTGTTCATTTTTAAACGATGTTTGTAGGTTGCAATGTGGCAGAGGCCTAAGTTGAAAAAAATCGGTAAATAATTGTTAGTTACGTCGTTTAGAAACAATCAGTTGTCAAAATTGGTGTTCATTTTTACTACGTGACTACGGCGAAGTAAAAAGGAGGATTATTCGTAAAAGTGTATTTCCTAGTGTGTAGTGTGAATCCTATAACTTTCTGAGAATGAATATCTCAAAAGGTTTTCTTCTAACTATCCATTGCTTTAGTCTTTACTATTTGGGATTCGTTTGATAATAGACCGATATTGTATAGTAAATAGTAGTTTAGTTAGAAAATATAAAGTTAATTTCTGGAACCGCCTAGTATACTAGTTTTCGAACTCATTAACCTGTCGTAACAGCAATTTAGCTAATACAATTCAAACATTTTTTGAGGAAAACATTATGATTTGGCTCCGCCCATGTCATGTAGCGTTACAGCCTAACCACAGCATAGAGACATTGACACACAGATTGACAGCCATCGCATTACCGAATTAGTGATAATTGTACACTATGTCTTACTGGTGCGTGAAATATTGCACAGAGTAGTGTCGGGGCAGAGAGTTTGACGGATTAGACTGGGAAGCTACCAAAATCAAAGTATATTATATGAAACGTCAGAAGCTAGGTGCACGGTTCCAATTGGTCGTTTCCTATGGAGAAGAGCCGGCAAGAAACTCCACAGTTACTCTTTACAAATAATTAGTTACGATAACCGACATTTAATGATTTTATACTGATGATATACATTACATAATTGATACTTGACATAAGCAACATTTAATATAATTTAGAAACGTATATTGTCTGTAATCAAATGACTTATTACAGCATCTTCAATCTTTAGATAATAAACAGTTTGTCAAATTCGAAATTGTTAATAAAAAATATGTATCGTATTTAATCATATATTAATCAACTGAACTAGCATTGTTGTGCTAGTATGGGCAAATTATGGTGAATAAATATAATGGAAAACTAAATTATTGAAAATGAAAAATATTGCAAATAAATTTATGGATTAAAATTATTATGAAACTTGTTCAATTATGACCAGTGAAATTAGTGAAAATGATTTTATGTAATTTCACGATTATGGCAACTGAAGCGTTATTTCTAATGAAATTATGGCAAATACAAGTATGGTATATAAAATTATTGCATTTTAAATTATGGCAAACATTAGTAAACCCGAAACGAGTAGTGTTAATAAATTGGAAAAAATATGTGTTAAATTAGAGCATTTTCGTAATAACTTAGTCTATGAATATTTTAGATTATGTTATTATTACATAGTGAAATTAATTTGTAAAGTTATGTCTAACGCGGATAAAAACTGTAAAATCACGCAAAATCTATCAAGCGTATTTTTCTGAAACCTTCACCATTTTAAATATAATTTAATTATTGATCTTCTATTATCCATGTTTTAAATACCCTTTGTTTTATGTATAATAAATTAATAATGCGCTCAGTACAGAACACGCAAGCTAACCACTCAAGGTCACTGCCATATACCTGCGCCTTAATAGGTATAGCAGGACAGTATAGGCCCGTTAACAAGTACCAGGTACAACAAAATAGAAAATGGTCAACAAAACTACAGTCAGAAGAAGAGTAGTCTTTAATGAGGTGGTTATAAAGAAAAAGACACTGCCTGTGTGTCGACAAGAGAGTAATTTGATAACATGATAAATACTTGATACAGTGCCTTTAAGAATAAGAAGATTATCCTTCTAATATAACAGCAAAAATCCCCATATTAACAAGGAAGCAAAAACAGAAACGGCTTCTTTCCTAGGATTCACACCTAGTTGGACGTCGAGTATCACAATAAAATTATGTTGTTAATACGTTCTATACATATAATAATTATTATTTTAGTTGCTAAGGACAAAAACGAATTTCTCTTTTATCAAGAACACGAACATTTTCTTTGGGAAATTACTGTACCGTGCTGATACGGAAAAATGTTCACATGAAAAGTAACCACATATAATTTTAATGACTTCCTAAACCCCTGTTGTCAAGGATACGTAAGATCTGTCAAAATTATTGTTCTAAATATAATTTCGTATGAACCAAATTACGAATGTCTTTTGTTTTTGTTTTTTTTTAATAACGACACGACGTTTGTATTCCCAGAAAGTCTAAAGAGGATGTATTTGATGACAACTTAAATTCACCATGTGTATTTCTCATAACTATTTTAGAGTTTTTTAAACTAAAGGATATAAAAACTTTTTCATTATGCATGGAAAAGTTCACAATTTGTAAGTTTTGTTTAACTTTATTTTTTATACAGTAGTACGAGTATGTAAGTGTTTTACATAAAAAATGCATGCTAGATTCACATCTAGTAGATGTCAATCAGTAATTCTGAGGTTGTAACTTTTTTATTGCATTTGTGATTGTACATCAGTTTTGTGAATTATAATTTAAAAAAAAAGAAAAACATACGGGTGGACAGAACTACTCGTATTATCAAGAGATCCCATACCAGAACATGTCAAATCATCAGATAATTTTTGGTGTGCACTTTTCCACCCTTGCTGGATCACAAGTCATCCGATATCCCCCAGTACATTGACCCCGCTACTCTGTGTTTCCCTACTCTGTAGCCGTGCATGCGGTGTGTACTGTGTACGTATATAAACTGTGTTTTCCTGGCCACACCCTCCCAATTACCATTACGCTCGCGCCGCGTTGAAGAAACTCAAATTATTTTTGGGCATGTTGTGTATTTTATTAAGAGATACTCTTAATATATTCAAGCTACTAAAACGGAGAAAATTTAATGAAAGTTTTTTCCCACTTTGCCTGTTCACTTTTCAGAGACTTCGACTTGACGCCGATAGATGTTCGCTTGCCTGATCATCATTACTTAACGATCATTTTATGGTGGCTAACAAGTTGATATCAAATGTATCGACATCTACATCATCTAACAAAAGTATTAAGTTGTGCACTAGTATAATTTGAAGAAAAATCCGTTTTTTTTTTTCGAAAGTAACGACTGCCCAGACAGTCATTAAAGTCAAGCAGTAAAAGCGAAATTATTTAATGAATGATTACTTGGTAACCGGGAGTTTTTTTGTTACTTTGAATATTGAATTTTCGCTCTAGCCCATCTTTCTGTATATCGCAGCCCTAATGATTCCTAGTCAGCGTTAGTTATTTCGCGCGAGGACACACGACATAATATAATATACACGGCCCTTAATGGTACAGAGACAGATCAATGTAATGTGAGTTTTTATCCTTATCACAGTAACAGTAAGTTGCTTTTTGAACATAAATAAAACGATCAGGTGACCAACAAGCTATGACGATTTCAACTGGCTCATGTTTTCAGCAAGCCTTATCTTCAACCAGTTTAATTTGTAAGTGGTATTCACGATTCCGGAGGAAACCGGTATGTCCTAGAACAAAAAATTCAAAGACATGTGACATCTACCAACCTGCACTGGCCCCACGTGGTGGATTACGGCCCACTCCCTCTCACAGAGAGGAGGCCAGTGTCCCAGCAATGGGAATATTATAAGCTGATTAGTATATTCACCATCTATAGATTAAACACCATGTAAATCTTTGAACCCTGTTAGAAGAACTTCAATCAAAATCAACCAAGCCATAGCTTTTCTAAATCTTTCTCCAACCAGCTCGAAAAGAACCACCACTCAACAGTCTTTACTAACACCCTTAATTCAAACTGAAAACCTACACATAAACCCCTGCACACACGGACAATTCATTACAACAAACCAATTTACGCTAGTTGTAAAAATAGTTGAGCGGCAACACGTAACGTTCACAATCCGCGCCGCGCTTGCAGATTTTAATCGGGTTAAACCGGGTCTGATGTAATTCAATTTATCCATCGGGAGAGGCTAACTGTGTGTGCTATGCCTTACGTTATAGTTAATTTGGTTAATGTTAATGCTGAAACTGATTTTTTGTTAAAACAGTGTGATTTAGCGAACGTTTAGTGTTGGTAGCTGTTGGCTAAGTATGTGTATTTTGATCTGTATGCGAATTTACTGGCAGTAGTAGTTTGTTATATATATATTATACAAGGGATGAAAGGGACCTATTATTATCCTATATTTATTAGGCACGAGATGCTTTGGCGCATGCGCATCCAGCGTAGCGAGGGCGCCAGTAGTTTGAGTGCCTAAATAGGTCTTTGACCCGAGGTAAACACTCTGCTTTTCATTTCAAATGTGAAGAAAGTATTATTCATTAAGTACTATTGTATTGTATTAAGTACGATTGTATTGTATTAAGTACGATTGTATTGTATTAAGTACTATTGTATTTATTCTTTCTTTATTTCTATTGTATATTATTAGTATTTATTTTTATTTATATTTCTATAAAACATAAATACAATATTGGTAAGATATATCTGTTTAAAATTAATATTAAAATTAGAGCAATTATTAAACGTAAGGGAAAGGTTCTTTCCTGGTATATTAATGTTGGATATTTTTTGCGAAACTTGAGTTTCTTTCGTTTCTGTAAATTTTGGAGAAAGCAATATTTTGTCATTTTCTTCAGCTGGAATAAAGGTTAAAATGTTAAAAGGGAAACCCTAATAAGACTCCATGTGCTAAATGAATTCGCTGCAGCACCAAGAAAGATGAATATGGTTATTTTTCACGATTGTTTTTGATTAGATTTATGATAAATTAATCGTGAAGATGAAACTTAAAATTATATATATCTGAAACCTTGACTTACAATCACTAAACCAACAACTTGTATAATATAGTAAGTTGATTGCGTTAATACAATATTAATACTCCACTCGGTCACAAATTCGATTCCCGAATCAATGTAATTGGCCCTATTGAAATGTCAGCGCACGATCATTTTGTAGATCAACGACTATGCCAGGCGGAACTGATTGCTATTATTTCATAATGACTCTACAGCATCGATCTTAAGTACCTACCTACTTCATAATGTACCTACTGTTGGTATCGAATATAGATATTATGGGAGGACAGATAATTTTTTCGGGGAACCCCATACATTTGAGACTTCACAGAAAAACTTATATAACTTATATAATTACAAATATTAAAAACTTAGTACCTACTTGATGAAAATAAAGAGAGACAAAACTGATCTGCTGCATCAATTAGACCAAAGCGGTTTTCAAACTTTTTTGGCGACGGAACCCTTTTGGAAAACAAAATATTTGAGGGAGCCCTAAAATAATCAAAACCCGGTTTTACGTGTATTCTTCATTAATAATCATAATAACATGAGGACGTATGAAATAGATTTTTACTTTCCATCAATTGTTTGATGTCAGGCTTGATTGAAGAGAGGTGAAGTCGCATGTCAGGTTCGGCATCCACTCTATTGAGGTATTTTTTTTTTATAGCTGCATGGTTGAGTTGAGAATCCTGTTTCGCACAGTTTGTAAGTCCGGTCTAAGTTCAAATAGCCTTGTTAAAGATTTACGCTGAGATAACCATCTCACTTCTGTAGCGCAGTATTTTATGTTTGCTGCCATAATCTTCACACAATATTGAAAACAATCGGGATTGCAGTGGACAAGTGTTGACTAAATTCATTATTCAAGAACTAATTTTAGATTTGGCGGCATTTGCTTAATCGCGATTTCTTTAGATGTTGCATAATTTATGCATTAGTTTAATTTTTTTAGACGTAGATGTTGTGTCACGAATAAAAAGTAAAGCGCCTAGTGGTTATCGTTCCATTGTATCCTGCATAGACACGTGATTAAGCAAATGCCGCCAAAACTTAAACTATTTTTTGAGGAAGCTGGGCTCACAGAGGCTTTGCGGAAATTCTGGTCATAATAAACTAGTATTTTCACCCCCAGCCGCGAACCACACTTTGAGTAACACTGAATTAGACAATTGGGGACGGGGCCTATAATCACATGCCTATCGTTCTTTATAGGGGTTACATTGCATTGAAATTAAAATGTACCTGAACTAATACACAAATACAGATTGCAATAAGCTTGCCGTCATGTATCTCCCTACAGACATGAGACTTAAAATATCCTGTGGCAAAATTTAAGTACACTGTATAGTACCTACTCCCACATTTGGATACACAGAGGAATGAACAGCGATATAAACAGATGTGTATAGCTAACTCTGCCTACCCCTTCCGGGAGTACAGGAGCTATGTTATGTGATACACGAGCGCTCTGCGGAACTGAAGATATTTTTTTGTGCACCGAAATATTTTTAGTGAAAAATCCCGCCTGTTATCGATACAGAGTTTCACTCCGCTAGGGAAACGGATATTTTAAAGTATGACCCGATATAATTTACATGCAGCCAGGCGACATTGTAAGTAATAAAGTTATGTATTTTCAATAAGTATTGTCTTTACCCACAGCCAGATTAAAACTAAGCCCGTTCACGACGACGCCGACGACAACTCTACTCAAAAGTAACGTGTTACACACTCAAAGCACCAATGAGTACCCAGAATGTCACAGCACTAGTATTTGAATGGCGGTCCGTACGGATCCAGTAGTTAGACCATATAGTTCATGTACATGTGACCAGGCGAATACTGGTTCAACTAATGTGCCTAAATAAGAATAGAAAGAAATTCTACATAATTTATATCATTTCAATAATTGTTGTCTCTAAAACAAAATCTCAGCCAGAATACAACCTTATCGCAGAGCAAACAAACTTCGCCAGTATTTACATTGTAACAAGTCCTTAATAGCCATAAACAGTAGAAAGTGAACTAAGAGCCAATTTATCTGGTCGTCACATCAGACTGAACTCATTGCCTTAATGAGCATCATTGGGACTGTGGCGGGCCACGAAACCAGCGGAGGTTTATAAGAGCTTTTGCCAACGGCTTCGCCCGTGTCACAAATTATCCCACGTCAACGTACTACGAGAATAAAAAGTTAGTTTAGCTGGCGGTGGACGGCTCGCTTTACAACCACCCATGGGCCTCTGACTTGGCTTCACATGCCGTCAAGAAATATCTCTCAGACATGCCGTTTTCCTCACGATGCTTTCCCGTCACCGTTTTTGAAAAGTCAGAGGTGCGTGGCTTGAGTTCGAACTCGAGACCTATGACTTTTGCTAGTCTGACCATCACACCACTAGGCTATCACTGCTCTTGAAATTAGAATTAAATTAAATAAGCATTAGACAAATTTTAACAATCACAAGATCGATTTTGCATAGCTTTCCTTCAAGATAGGTCCATAGGATATTTTTCATCACATGACCGTGATACGGGGACAAAGAACTAAGTGCCAATTTATCTGGTTGTCACATCAAAGCGATCTCATTGACTTAATGAGTAACGAGATTACTGCGGGCTATGAATGTAGCGAGAGTTGGTAAGGGATGATTCTCATACATCTTCCTTTAAAACGGTGTTCTATATTTAATTTATTTTATGTTTTTTTAATGATCGCATCGTTTGCAGGGCCAGCATGGCCAGAGACCGCACAAGACATAGGTTTGGAAGCAAAAAGGGGAAGTTTTTGCCCAGCAGTGGGACACAAAATAGAATAACAAAAATAGCATTAAGGTTAAACGGGAATTAGACAAAGCTTATTTATTTATTTATATATATTTTATTGTCGTCAGGAGTCAGGGTTTCAGTTTTTGTACGCCTTAACTATTGTGAGCTTTGTTAGATATCATGCATATTGTAAGGATTTATATCAATAAAGTATTATTATTATTATTATTGTACACCAGAAAATACATAACAAATAATAAAGACAGCCTTATCGCTTTCTGCGATCTCTTTCAGGCAACCTTGCTTCAAAGCTTCTTCTTGTATGACGGAATAAATGTAGGTAGTAAAACGATTGCACAATTATCTTATTTCGATCAAAGCATTAATTTAATTATTTTTTAATTTTGCTTTTGTATTTCGCCATTGCTTACGCTCCGCATGTCACCACCACCGCTAGTTTCCTGGCCCCAGCTTAACAATTAATACGTTTCCGATGATTTTCAAATTTAATTACGCGGGTACAACCCTCCCCGCAGTGGCAGCCGTTAAATACAACGTTTTGTTTTGTCCCAAAGTGAAATTATTGGTTCGATTGTACACCAGATATTGGAAATAATATCGTGTAAAATGATTTTTTGTTCTGTTCGTCTTTTAAATGAATGAATTAAACGTGGATATGGTTTTAATTTGGGTTAATAGCCGTATTGATTTTGATTTTGTATTAATTTTCGTTGTAATTGTGTCAGTGTGTGTTGTAATACAATCAATCACTTGGTTGGTTTATTTGGTTGTTATTTTAATGCAACTCCTGTTCCTATTATTGCTTTATCAATTTCTGCCACCAATGTTTTGTGATTCTGTTTATGTAATTGTTGTCCCGTGCAATAGCACTGACACGTTGTCTCTAAAGTCGACATTACACCCTTGACTGGATTTATAGGCGCCTGTAATCACGTTCATAACACTTAGCCCGGTGGTCCACCACGCGACTCAAAATTAACGTGTTACAAACTCAAATCACCAATGAGTAGCCAGAATATCACAGCTCTAGTATATCAGTGCATACACGACACGACTTACTAACGCGTTGTTAACTAGCTGTAACACGTTACTTCTGAGTAGCGTTGTGGCCGAAGAGCCTTACACATAAAACAAACTGTTGCATTATGACCATATCCCGTATCAACCCCAACGGACACTCAATCCTCGACCATTGTTTAAAGATCTAAATCAGCCCCTAACAAAAATCCACTCGACTATATCCCCACAAAATTCATTATAAATATCTCTCCACCCGGGATGATCATAACTCATGGGGGATATAAAAATGCCTATCTATAGTCGTAGATAAATGCCCGGCTAAAACTAGCCGCTGAAAATATTGAACGACTGTATAAGCTGAAAACTGCGATATTTCATAAAGCACACCCACTCTGTCTAGTTTAGTTGGAGGTTTTAGAAAAAATATGCGTTTGCACATTTTTCAAGGGTTTTCGGGAACGTTCCGGTTGCTTGTTGATTGAGATGTGCGAGAAGCTGATAAATCTAGAGTATATTGTAGCCTTAAGGTTTTCGTCAATGGACGAAGTGATTCATGAGGAAGTTTGAGGTGTACAATTCATAGTTTTTGTGTAAATTGGCTGAAATATAACGATGATTGTTGAAGACGTCGGAAAAAATCATGCCGACTGGGAGCTTTACTGGCGTGCGCTGCGTAAATCAATAGAGGTATATAAAAACAATGTATTACAGAGTTATTCCTCTTAAAAAGATCTATTAAACTGGAGCAACGCTATTTTATGTATATCTATCCGCATTGTTCGCTGCTTCATGACGAAATCGCGGGCTGAAGCTAATAAAAAATAAAGTTTAATTAGAAAGACCTTGATTTAGAGCTCGATTAAAGGCTCATAAAGTGGTTTGGTACTTTTTTATCCAGTTTTACCTCCTTTGAAATAATAGTAAGCTAACATCTCCAACTACAATACATTTTCACAAGTTTACTTATGTAGGTACCTTCCGTAGTAGAATTCCGGGTTCCGTACGGAAATAAATAATTATGCATTTAAAATAGTACACTAAGGAGAACAGAGAAATAATTTGTATGCTTTGTGACCTTTGTGACCTGGCAGGAAGCGAACACAGAACAAAAGGTACGAAACCTATCTACATGATAATAACGATATTATGTTTTAAATCAAAACTTAGCTACAGCAGCATTTTGATACAAATTGAGAACGTTTAAATTGTGTAGCAGTTTTTTTACTTAAATATTAGGCATTTTTAAGGTTCCATACCTCAGAAGGAAAAACGAACTCATATAGGATTACTTCGTTGTCCATCCTTCCGTCCGTCTGTCTGGTAAGACCCTTTTTCTCAGGAACGTGTGGAGGTAACGAGTTAAAATTAATATCAAATAAGTAGGTCTTCGATCTCTTAGAGCTCTAAAAAAACAAAGTTTCTAAGTTAACGCAATAAAAAAATACGGCCTTTGTGTGACACAATTTGATACTCGCAAATAAATCAAATAGGGTAAGTACTTCCCGTTGACCTACACTCATGAAATTTGACAAGAAGCATCACAGCACAAGTAAAGGAATAAGTCTGAAATTAATCGTTAATATATATAATAATAATAATAATATATATATGTCGGAGGATGTGTCTCTTTCGTTATCAGGCATATTTTAAGTACTGTGGGCGTACTAATGGGTAGTGTTGGTTATTGCGCAATAGAAAAACCGTTGCAGTTCAGTACCTCTACCATGAGTTTTCATCGAAAACTTACTCGCTAGCGTTAGCGTATTAACACGTTCAATGCCGGGACGCCTCCTGGAGGGTTCACCTAGTCGCTTATGGGATGCCGGGAACCCTCGCGGAGGGCTCATTTTAAATGTAGGTTTTTCTTAGCGAATACAGCATTATAAACCTTGAAAATAAAATCTAATGTATATTTTAACAAGATTTATTAGTTGGTTTTAAAATCCAAGCTTTTTTACATTCAAAAATGTTTTGTTCACGGTTAAAAATATTCTCATTAAAATTAAATTTTGGAAAATACGTATTACGACAAGACCCCCTGAACATACTATTTTACGTCGTTTTACAGTGTTTTATAATATGATTTTAAACCTAATGCCGTTGACCGTCCGCGATGGTTAACTTTAGCGAAATCGTAATGCCGGTGCTCTTTTAAAAATCAACTTAAAAGTTTCCTGTTGAATAAGTGTATTTATGCTGTTGAAGATCTATAATGAAATTCCTATATTATGTTGTATTTATGCATTGTTGTAATGTTTAACGTGTTTTTTTTTTTTTTGTGATGTAATTTTATTTTATTTTCTATATTATGTAATTTCAAATACAATTTATTGTTCATGAATAAACAAACAAACAAACCTCCTGGAGGGTTCACTTCCAATATGTATGGTGGCATGGCGTATGAGCTTTATGAAAAGAGGGTGGAGTCGGAAGTGTTAACGTGGATCAAATAGATTTCGATAATGCTCGCACCATGAGTTTTACGGAGTCATATGCAGGCGCTAAGGTAAGCTCGATAGATCGTGTCATCTAGCTAACTTCACTCTTATGTTTTGTTTCTTTCTTTCTCAGTAATAAGAAGAGAGAACGGCTCATATGATCAAAACGTAGTGGTATTATCGCTATGGTAACAATGTTATTTATGACAGTCAATATCATGAAAAAATCCGACTAAATAAAAAGGTTGGCGGTTAGTGAACTACTTACGGTATTTAGGGGTTGTTAAATTTTTATTCCTTATAATAATTATGTACGTCTATTCAATTTGTAATTACTTTGACGATGTGTGATTTGCGGCGTTTTTTATTTAAATTTAAAACTATTTTGAACTATGTTTTCAATCAGACAGCTGGATTGGCACAATGTCGGTATCAACATAAATGGCGAGTTCTTGAACCATCTTCGCTTCGCAGATGACATGTTTTGGTGCACATGCTGAAGTCACTAGATACGGGGAGCCGAAAATGCGATCTTCAAATGAACGCTGAAAAAACATGTCTATTAAGTAACAGCTTATGCGTACCAACGGTGATTACCTACGAGACACACCAATCGCATACGAAGACAATTGTGTTTATCTCGGGCAAAGCATATCAATTAATAAAGCTACTGAAAATAAAATAGATAGCGGGATAAACAGTGCATGAAGAAGATATTGTCGTTGAAAGAGGTATTTAAATCACGCATCCCTAGTCGCCTGAAAAAGAAAGCTATGAAAACCATTATATTACCTACTTTACGGTTGTCAAAGTTGGACACTAACAAAGGCAGTTATAAAACACTTCAAGTCTTCCAACGAACAATGGAGAGGAGTATATTAGGAATTAAACTCCGAGACCGGAAAAGAAGCAAAGACATACTAACTATGCACTAAAATAATAGATGCTGTGGAACTAGCTTGCAAGTTGAAATGGCGATTGGCAGGACACGCAGCCAGAGCCACAGATGGAAGCTGGAGTGAGCGGGTTCTCCATTGGTACCCTCGCGATGCACCACGCACCCGAGGCAGACCCAGTTGCCGGTGGTGCGACGATATTGTGGCCGTGACCAGCTCCACTTGGACTAGAATAGCCCAAGACAAACGAATGGCGAAAGATGGAGGAGGCCTTCGCCCTTAAATGGGCACAATATCAATTGAAAAACATTGTGTTTAAAATTTATTTTATTTTACTTAATATGTTAAATCAATTTATTTATTTAATAATCTATTCTTGTTCATCTCATTATTGTTAAAACGCATGTTTATATTGTAACATGAATTAATGATATAAATGTAGGTACTTTTTGGGAAATAAAAGGCTTAAATAAATTAATAATTTTTTTCTTGAAATTCACGATGTGCACGTCGTTGATCTCCAAATTTAGCGGCCTCTAACATATTCCAAGCTAAATAAGCTCTTCCAGCCATTTTTTGACTTTAAAAGACTCAAAAACGTATATAATTTTAATGTAAACATGTTTTACACCTCAAAATGCTAGTGAGCTACGTAACTACTATCGCAAGCGTATTTTTCGATAGCGTCTGTCGAATTAGTGACTCATGGTGCCGTTTTGTATGGTGACAGCTGAAAACGTTAGTGACTATCGAATAGATTACGTTAGTTTTCTTACCTATCGAAATCTATAGTGCTCTTGGTACGAATTTTAATTCTTTCTGTGACCGGTAGGGGCTCTGTACAATATATTTTCATATAAATCATTGACGGAGACGCTAGCGAGTTTTGACACTATCGAAATCTATTTGATTCACGTTAATACGCTAGCGTATTTAACGCTAGCGAGTAAGTTTTCGATGGCAACTCATGGTAGAGGCTCTGATCAAATTATAATTTACGATAACATTAATCACACTAACATTTCACACACTGTAGGTACACGACACAACTATTCGAAACACGCGACAGTTTCTAAACGTCTTCACCGCTATGAAGGCTATGAAGTCTGCTCTGCTCTCCGCTGAGCACCCGGCCTGCGGCCGATCCGAACCTCATGCTGTAGACTCCGTCGAGCGCCGCGCAAGGCGGCGCTGGCGTCCCGATTAGTCAACTCAGTAACGTATTTCCGAGATATAGATTATTTTTGCGATTACAAACTTACATTTACATTTGGAGAGTTGATCGTGACGTATATCGATGTATGGGAGAACATTTTTCAACTACAAAGTTAAGTTTGTTCTTGAGATAAATACATTCCAACTAAGGAATCCTTATTTGTGCGTGGTCCGACACACACTTGGCCGGCTTTTTGGTAATAATGAAAACATAGTAACTTTAGATACTTTCTTAGCTACCGACTGCAACTTTTGTCATAATTTTGTGTATCGTACACCTGTACAGATATTCTTTGCAGTTGGGTAAAAAGATGCTAATAATAATCGGCTTTTTAACGATGCATGACAAAATATTTAATTTCCATCAGGAAATTACTTTCAAATTCAAACCTCCCTGTTGATAAAGCATACTTCACGTTAACTTTGCATTTAAATTCAATAAAAAGTTTTTAAAGCGATTTAAACTGCCATATAGCGATCCCTAAGCCGCTGAAATATCTGTAAAGCGGCTGCGAAGCGCAGTCGGCTTACTCGTGATTTAAAAAGAGGCTTTATTTTTACCCGACTGAGCTGAATGGGAGTGTTGTTAAATAAACGGGCTGCATTGATGGCCGGATACGAAAAAAAACATTTTATTGAAATTAAAGTGACAATAGAGCAGTAACCAGGGTTTATGGACAAATAATTACACGTAGTAATGAGTTGGCAATTTTCATAAGCGTTGATTTAACTTTCAACAGTGCAAAAATAACTTCACACGGTCACACCCTCATGATATTATAAGGAGTACCTATCTAAAAGATTAAGTGTTTGGCTCCCGAAAATGTTCTTATTAAAACCATTGCATCAATTTGCATGTGCACAAGTTTGTTTAGAAAACGAACTTTAAAATCAACACGAAAAGGAAAAATTCTCATCTCAATTAAATAAGTACGCAAAACACGTTCTAACAACCCAAAAATAAACACAATAATAGTAAACTCTCATTTTCAAAACATTAAAAAAAACCTTTCTTCGAAGAATTTGTGTAAAAATGTTAGGCGGCGTACACACGGTAGACTTACGGGAACATTTCCGTTCGACTCGCCAATTTCGAAAGCACGTGAGATCAGAGCGGACGTGAGACGCTTTCGTAATGCAAAGAACCAGTGTAACTTGGCCTGTCCAGTCTTTATATTGTAAGAAGAAAAGGTACACTTCCAGGGGTCAATAAATTCTGGTTTGCGGTAAAGAAATGAGTTTTAAACCTACCTAGGTTGGTGTCGGGTAAGCACTCAAATTGAGCGGAAACTGTGTCGCTTTAGATTAGTGACGCTATTGTTTTTTAAGTGCGTCAATCGTTTTGTTTGTGTGATTGAAAAACTTGACGATTTGATAAATGAAATAGGAGTGATAATTTGCGGAAAATTACAGAAATGAATCTAATTGTAGGTTCTGTTGCAGGAATAAACATAAGAAATATATCCTACTAGCTTCTGCCCGCGACATCGTCCGCGAGCCTATCCAATGCAAAAATAATTTTTCAAATCCGACTCGTAGTTTTGGAGATTACCCCTTACATACAGACTAACAAACAAACAAATTTTATCTCTTTATAATATTAGTATAGACTAGTGTAGATTTTCTTGTCTGTTAAATAGTTTATAACTGTCGATAGTCATAGGTACTGCAGAGACTAAACCACACAAGTCTTATGTATCCTTGTTCTTACTAATTTTCAGTGTAAGTTCATAAGCCTCAATAAATGGAGTAGGTCCTATCCCATTAAATATATTCTAAAACTACAGGCCTCTATTCAAGCTGAACGCAAACGTAGGTTGATTATCCGTCGTAAGTACTATTTCTAAGGTGAAAGTATAATAATTACATAATAATGCCCGCACATATTATCTTTGTTAACCCTCTCCCACTCACGTCCCTCGATCTATTTCAGGCGACTTCCAATGCCCTCGACAATCTCCCGGTTCCCCACTTTTCAACCAGAAACTACCCACAGACGCAATAAACATAAATATATATCCCGGTATCAATAAAACTGGGACTAAAATAACATTGAGCTGAAACATTATTTGTAATTTATAAAGACTATTATGATAAGGCGTTTTGCACACCGAGACATACATAGTATCAGAAAGTGGCGCAACCGTTGTCGCTTAATTAAGTTTTTCTCCTCAGTCAAATTATTTGGAAAAGCAATAAAAACCCCACATTACATTTTAATAATGCATATAAAAAACTTATTTATATATACACGTAAATATAAATAAGTTTTTTCAATTAATTATGTTTGATTTATGATTTGACGTAAGTTTTGAAAGTTTAATATTTATTTTAGCACAATAATGTGTACAGAGCTTGCAGAATTTTAAAGGGACGTGATGATATTAATGTTTGCTGACCACAACCTAATGTTAACCCTTATTCACTTCTCACGACACCCTTGGGAATAAGCAGCTACGCCTATTTCATATAAATAATTATGTACAGCCAACCAAAGAAATAAGTAGCAAGACTACAACTACTTTCTTTTATCCTGATGTGTACTGAGTAGTCAAATTCTTGATATCACTACTTTAGAGCCCGCTTGCACCGTAAATCACTTAATGCGTTAAGCGAAGTAAATCATCGATCTCTTTCAGTCAATCGTTTGAAAATGACAGAGACAGGATGATGTTTAAAAAAAAATATTTAGCGTTAAAAGCATATTTTAGTGATATATTGTGCAAGCGAGCCTAAAAGCGTTTTATTATTGTATTTCAAAACTTATAAACACCTACAATAACAATGAATATTGCTGGCATAGGAACGATGTTTATTTGTTTTCTATATACCAAACTCTTTTATTTTCTTGCGTCATTGTAAGCAGTGTCTTCGTGTGTAACAATCCTAAACAATCTGGCAGAATTAAGGGCAATTCTCAACAGCGAGTGATCGACAAACAAAGTTATTATAAATAAATGTAACGATTGCCGAGCAACAGTGGAACGGTGGTTAATGCCGGTTGGTGGATGGTGGATGGCTAAAATATCCGTTACGATGGCAAACATGAATATGTCTTAACGAGCTCCTGTAAAAGAGGGAGTCGTGTGGAAAGGGCTATTTATAGTATCCGACCCGATTTGTGTATGGCTTTGACTCTCAATTATCTTGTGAGGGTCTAAATATGTACTCGTAATTACAGACCAAGATTATTTTTATCGCTTTCGTATTTTATTTATCCCCGTATATCAAGGGTTACAAATAAGGTAATTCTTGAAAAGGTAATTCGGTAATTCTATTAATAAGGTAATTCTATTTCATGAAAAGATTTTTTCTGCAAACAATCCATTCTTATTTTATTATTCTTAAATTCCCAAGTTGGGTACTATATTATAATTATATACTCGTATTTGTTTTTTGCCCAGTTGATGGGAATAGGCTCGCCCCCAATCACATGGACTTAAACATAACTGGTGAAATGTGGATGTGCTATGTAGGTACACCTCTGCCTTACCTTTCGGGGAAAGCAGCCGTGATGTTATGTTAGTCAGATAATCATGGATCCATTACATAAAAATGTTAATAAGAATAAATATTTAAAGATACGACTAAGATACTAGCTCAAAGATCGTAAACCAAACTATCACCCCTCTATCAAACCTTTCGATATCGTGCGCTCTAAACGCACTAGGGGTGTATTCAGCCCACCAATTACAGTCCGCGTCTCGATAATCTAAGACTAACGAACGATAACAACTCGAGTTTACTGCGTGTATCAGATAAATAATAATAAATAACGTCATGTTCGCGCCCACTTCCATCACTAACGCGCGCTTTTTGAGTTATCATCGGTTCTTTGTTTCATTACAACGAGTGGCTGTTAGAATAGGCGCTTTTATGTTTGTATGAATGTTTAAAATGTATAAAAGTATTTTTTGTTAACGTCTTAGAAGTCTGTGTGGAGACGATATATTTTTATTTATTTATTAGAAAAAAATACAATATTTTTGGTAAATATTTCAGTCACAACAATTTATTTTGCCAAGCCAAACAAAATGCTAAGAAAATATCGCGTTTATTTGTCATAAAGCTGACCCACCGAAATCATACGCAACTACATAAAATATACGCAACTACATAAAATATATGCAACGCAGGCCGTTGTTAACTTTACCTCTTCTCATAAAGAAACCGCAACGTCGCACATCTTGGTAAACCTCTCCTTACTTCTATTCTATTCTAACATATCTATAAACCCTGCAATGAACTCACTTCAGCAGAATGTACAGAAAGACATACAATAAATATATATTGGCTTCTACCAAACATACTTGCATATTATACGTGCCTCCATTCTCCCAGCTCTCTTTACCCCTATAGGGGTAATTTAGTTACCCATGTAAATAAATTCGGTGGTAAAAATCACGGTGAGTACATTCATAGAATATTTATCATAATAATACAAATCTACCTCTATGTTTAACATACATTACTACTCTTTATTCTAGAGATACTTTTGAAGAGATGTATTCGACGCGCAATGGATAGACGACTATCGATAGTGACGTCTTTTTTACAAAGGTGGGTATGAAATAGTATGGAGGTTTAAAAGATACATTTCCCGAAGACGGATGCGTGTGTTATATTAGGATCGATTCTGTAAATAAAGATTTTTTGTTTATTTCATATTCTTGCTTCATTGTATTCAGGAAGAAATATGTGTTTCATTGTAGAAGATAATAATATTGTGCGAAGCAATATCTTTTATACTGTACCTAGTTTTTTTTAACCCCCGACGGAAGGAGAGGGGCGTTATAAGTTCAACGTGTCTGTCTGTGTTATAAGCTATAATTTAAAAAAAAACGGTCCAGCTATTTGAGGATTATTTGCTCTTTTCTAGTTGATGAATGTTTGTGAGCATCTGCCACAGGTCTGATCGAATCAAAATTCGGAGTACTTCAATGATATTTAAAAAAACATAGTTACCTAATGCTGTAACATCACCTGGAATTTGCAGCGTACCCAAATCACCAACTATCAGCAGACTTATCGTGATCGGGGTCATTAATTATTGCTGGGTAGAAACGTTGTCTGTTTAGCGTTTTCATATCAGCCAATACATATTATATCTTAGACTTTTTTTTTCTTGTAATTCATGAAATGTATCTAAAAGCTACGAGAAAACTACCCCTATCTACAATGTCAGGGTCCACTAAGTCTAAGTGTAATCAAATACGTTTCAGGAATCGACATGCATGGCAGACTGCTACGACCGTTGCTACGCCAGTAACCGTAGCGCTAAGCCTTGCGTAGGCCGCTACGCCGCGTAGCAACGCTACGTACTTTAGTAGCTGACGATCGTTTACTGAAAAAGGACATGTTTACTGTTTTTTTTTTTCATTTACGCTGGCTACGTAGCCATGGCTATCAGTCCTGGCGATCAGTTGTCCACTGATTGAGGGAGGCGTAACTTACTTGTATACAAAATACTGGTGACTTGGCTACGCGTCACCAGGTCGCCAGAGTATTCAGTCTCCACGTGGCTACTCTTCCAAACTGGCGACGTCGCCAAACAATAGCCAAGTGAGTTAACTGGCATACAAATTATTTGGATATATAGCCGGCGACATCGCCATGGCGTCCCAGTGTATTAACGCTCTTAGGTAAATACTCATAATCTATGTAATTATCGTTATTTCAATAACAACATACATTCGCATAATTACCATAATGTAGCACAAAAAAAGCACTTAAAAACATACCATCTCGCACAAGGATGTGCCCAATAAAGCCGGGTGATTTGCCCGGAATACCGTAGTACCCGGGTGAATGTACCGGATAGCCTCATTACACATAATTACCGGACTGCTGACGTCACAGGCGACCCCGCGCGTGACCTCTTGATTGGTCCATTAATATGTTTTAGGTTGCTTAGAAAAATATATAAAGAGAAAATGTGAAAGAGATTGGTATATTTTGTAGGTAGGCAAGCGTCTTTAGTGACAGTTGTAATTATTACATTTACTAATTAATAATACGGTTTTTGTTGATTTTAGATAAGGTTTCTAATTAATTTAATAGCCATCGTTACTTTTCATGAAGTGTAATTTTTCAAACCTAGCTCGGTTATGTGAGTTTACCTAGAAAAGTTTACCTTTTTGTACACTTTGACAAAAAGCACATTAGTGACATTCTTTATTTGAATGCAGTGCGTGCACCTGTAGGTCACCTTCACACCGTTTTCTTATTGAGGTATGCAAAAAGTACAGAATGCTACTTGCCAAATAAATCTCATGTGTTTGTTATGTCACCGACACTCACATCTCTGTGTGACTATGCTAGGACATACCCCCTGTTCCATACTTTGACCCACTCTTAAATTCCAATAGAAAAAACTACATAAAACCGAACTGTAAAGATGTCTAATCCTCATTCCCCCTTAACCTGATTACCCCAGTCTCACAGTTGACAAGCACGCGCCGTCTCCGGGGGCTCCCCCAGACCCCCACTATGGAGGAACACATACTGGCGGATTCCCCCGATATCCCCAGCGGGTTATCGGGCCGCTACCTGTCTGAACATGTTATAAATATTATTGAGGATTTTAGAAGTGTTATTAATTCTAAGACTTAATTAATAATATGTGCTTTGCAAATTAAAGGTTTCTTGTGGTTTTGAGCGACAAGCAGATCAGATAGATAAGCTGTATATGGGACAAGGGATAAGCTGTATATGGGACAAGGCTTTATTTATCCTAGTATGTGCCTCATGCATAATACGCGATCCATCCGACCATTTGCTAGGTAATGTCAGGGAAAATTATTGCTAAGCAAATTAACTACCTCCTTAAATTGTCCGTACATTCAAATCACAACTGTCATTCTTTGACAGTTGTAAGAAATTGCTATAACACGGCAAATTGACGTAGGTTGCCGATTTGATTAAAAATTAATTTCGCTGAGTGTAAAATTACTATGGCACATACGTTGTAGAGCGTCGTGTCTGTCACTCGTATCTGTATGTCTGTCTCTTTCTAAAGCTCGGTGAGTATTTCTCTCACTAACACCCAACTGTACCAAGTATTAATCTACTAGCTGATGCCCGCGCGAAGTCTAGCCTATTGCCTTCTCCAGGTCATGATCTACGCCAAATTGTAAACAAATCCGTTTAGCCGTTTTACCGTGAAAGCGTAAAAACAAACAAACTCACTTTCGGATTTATATTATTAGTTAGGATTAAATCTACCATCAAAAATTTGTTTTTAACTACTAACCAACCTCCCTCTAAACTAACACAAGACAAACGCAAGTTATCCAAAACTTCTACCAAACACTAAAACTAAAATTCATGCCTCAAATAATTTGTATAACCGGACCACCGTATCGGATCCGGCTCACGTCCGCCGGCCCGATACGTAGCCGATACGAACACAATTTACCTACATCAAACCTCGTTGACAGCCTACCCTTCATTCCGATCACGTGGCGTTAAGGAGTCGTCTTTAAAAACCTTCAAATGTCTTGTAAGGAAGGGTACGAATCTTTGAATCGGTGTTTTTTGTCAGATTCCGATTTTAGTTTGATTTATTGTGATGTTTCTTCTTGTCTAATGTCTGTTTGTAAATCAAATATCATATAGTACCATAGTATTTCGTATATTGTATAAAAGTTACTGGAATGTACAGTCAAACTCACTTCGTAATCGTTTTATCACTTTTAATAACAAATCATTGGAATTTCACTTAAGCTTGAAACAATCTGTCACATAGACGAATAAAATTATACAGCGTATACCACAAATTTCCCACAGTTACCCCTTCCAGCTTAAGCGCATACAGTTCCCTGTAAGCATTGCTTTGCGATGATTATTAACAAGTCACAGCCCGGCAGACACTGAAGGCTGCGGGAGTCGACGTCAGGACAAGCTGCTTATCACACGGACAACTGTACGTCGCTTGCTCCCGCGGCGCCAGTCCCGACTGTCTATTTATTTTGGCTGTTGAGAACAATACTACTTGTACAAACGTACCTAGTATACTGGGAATTTTTATAAAAATGTGGCTGTTATTGTAGTATGTTGTCGTGTCTTACGACTTCCACGTGAATGAAGTCGCGGGCAGAAGCTAGTAGACGAATAAAATTGTCACCTCGTTTTATGACATGCAATAGCTAACATTCAACTTTAGAGTAAAAAACGTATGACAAGTTGGACTAATCGTACATACTCATGTGTAGGTCGCCAAACACTCATTTATGATACATATTATAACTTTAATTTCTTCTCTCTGAATAATCACAAATTCACAATATAAACAAAGGTTAATCAACATTGGAGTGACATTGCCTCTAATATGTGAATTCAGGGTTACCCAGACCGTCTGGAACTTCGTCTACCAAAAGGTATAAAGTCCACACATTTTACGAACAAATATTAGTTTAAAACCTTTTGAAAATAACATGTGACCTCAGAACCTAAAGGTTAGGACAAATTTTAAATGTCAAAACAACATAATATTAGATCAAAATCCCTTTTCCAAGAGTTCAGTGTTCCGTGCAAGTTATTATTAAGTAGGTACTTAAACATTTTCATATCAAAGAGGGAGTAGGCAGGTGGAGTGGCCGGGAATCAAATCTGCGACACAAAAGGAAGCACTAAGGCGAGCCACATAAAGCCACTTCGCTACAAGCGAATGCGTCGCCGAGGTAAAATTGTTTTGCTATGTGTGGAGCACGGATTTGCTTATAAGATATAATGTTTGCCCGCTTTTTATTTAGTAACAGTAATTTTAAATCAGATGTTGTTGAGATTACTGATAAACACCCAAGAGTGACTAAAAGAGAATAGCGTATCTACTTAAAATAAATCTAGACAGTAGAGCTAATAAATAAGAAGTAGGTACTTAATTTTTTATCAATAACATCAGCTATTGCTAGATATATTCGCTAAAGTTTTAGTACGAAACTAAACTTAGTTTTCTGTCTTCTGCATCTTTACTAATGAACGTCAAAAACAATCAATTATGTTCAATTTGCTTAAGTTTCAATATGTTTAAAACTACAAATAAAATGAAACAACAGACTCACAATAAACAAACAGTCGCCTTACAAAAATCTCTCTCCACACATCGTCATACATTCGTATATATCTCACTTCCCAGGAAACGGTAAGTTAGGAATTCCGCCTTATGATTTGTGGGTCGTTTTGAACGCAGCGTTCAGTCCCGGTTTATTCGAGACCCTGGTCGACGGGAACACGTTAGCCTTGCAAGCTTTATTTTGAATAAAAATGCTGGCTTTTGGCGTGCCAAGTGTGTGTTGCGAGGTATGGGGGATGTGTCGGGGGATGAACATGGTTTGTTATACTCGTGGCTAGATGTAATAATAAGTATTTTTGTTTATATTTAGGTACAGCTTTTGAAATGGAATGTTCGGCACACCCTTGAAAATTCGTTTAGATACGAAATTACATCGACTTCAACTTTTGTATGTTGGTTTGGGATTCATTAATTTTAAATTATTTTACTCCAAATATATATATACTCTTCAATTGTGTTTTGACCCATCACTATTATTTTATCCTCGTTTGTAAAAAATATTAATAAGTTTATCTGATACAAGCGTCTAATCACAACTAAACGCGTGACAAATTTAGAAACGTGAGACAAATTTAGACTTGTTTTAGATGAAATCCGTCGATTAACAAAATATAGTAAAAGCTGTTTAGCTATGGCTGTACATATACGTACAGCCATAGCTGCTACTATTGCGCTGCTACTATTTAGTTATTTAAGTTTACATGGTAATTTTTTATATACGAGTATATATAACAAATTACCACCAATTACTAAATAGCAGACTGTTTAAAATTCACTTGTTAAATGGCTAAATGATAACTATTTTCATAACATTAAGGAATACTTTGAACATAAGTTGTGTTAATAATTTTCCATGCTTTAGTCTTAAGCAAGACATATATGATCTCATCCTTAACTCATGTAACAACTTCGTTTACCATGTTTTAGGCAAATTAATAAATACAAATACTAAAAACAGTAGGTAAGTACTTAAATCAAGTTTTTATTTACACCTAAGAATCCGAGACCTTGAATAACCTAATTCTGAAGGTGAAAAACGATAAAGTTATTTGATACCGAACAGAACGGTAACGGAATACTCTGCCGTCTTATTAAATTGTCTACAATGTCAGCCGCGCCGCGTCACTCAATATTGAAATTATAACGAGCCCGCCCCTGTTTTATTATTATTTGCTGTTAAGGCGCTCGGTAACGCCAATGACCTTGAGAAGCAAAGCCAACACGTTTCAGGCTTAATTTCGGGGCTACCGCTTAGTAGAACAGATATTAAAAATACGTTTTGTCGAATAATTATTTAAAGATAGCGACGTGTTTAAAAAAAGCAAAAAATACACAAAATTATTTACAACGAAACGAAGAAGGTTTATGTTATTTTAAAGTAATTTGTACGAGTATGTTTCATTAACAGAACAATTAGCTAATTTAAAAAAATGGAAACGAGGTTGCTTTGGTTTTTGTTTTTTATAAAACTAAGGCCAAAAATAAAATTTTGAGAAAACCACAGCACAAAGTATATCCTGAATTCCTGATCGTGACATATAGTTTTTCCGAATTCTCAACTACAACGGTTAATGAGAACAACGAATACAAAATTCGAAATAAGGGATACCTAGCGCCTTAATAAAACGTGTTCACCCTGGTTTATTATTTGTTGCTTAAATTTCACCAATAAATACAGGAGAGCAGTATCGTCGAATTGAAATTGAGTATTTGTTTGATAAATGTAGGTATATAAATAAGTGATGCTGTAAATCACTTTGTGAATATCCGAATACAATATATCTGTGTCTGCAATCCCGTTCGCTGTCCGTGGATCTCCAAAAATTATTAAATATTTACTTACAGATATGTAGTATGTACATACGAAAAACCATTTTAAAATTATATGCAAACGTTACTGTCAACAGTGTTAAAAACTCTTGGAACACAGAGTCCATTTTAAACTTACGGACGTTGTTCATACAAACGAAAATCTAAACATTTGATTCAGTAACATTGACGTAAGTTATAAAGATAAATAACCAGAATAATAAAACCGTGATAAATTTATTTATTTATTTATATTTATATATACTTTATTGTACACCAGATTATACATTACATAAAGAAAAAGTAATACACTACAAAATATACAATGGGCGGCCTTATCGCACAGAAAAGGAAAAAATAAAACATACAGATAAATCAAACAGAGATGGTTTTAAATTTGCACGATTTTATAGTCCAACGAATCATCTTTGCCTTAAGTAAGGTCAAAAACTCCTTTTCCAAAGCTTCACACGAAGGAGACACCTCCACATATATCTCAGTAAACAAAACAAGCCTATTAAGCCGCATGCACCGTACAGCAATAAAATGTTAAATGATAATTTCGCGAGATGTCCGCTCCGTTTCCGGGCCAGGACTTCCGGCGACACGCATTAGCCATTAGCATGGCGGCTGTCTCTGACGTCACATCCGCTCATCCCCTAACGATATTGTTGGGCGCCCGTTTGTTTTGGCGATGCGATCCAATTGATTGCAAACCGTATTTGCAGTAAATTCGCAGCGAATTATGTTGGAGATTGTGTGATAGCAGCACGCCCTAAGGTGTGGTGTGTTTTGTTTAGAGGTGTGAGATTACTTTGCATGTAATCTCATAATTCTTGGTGTACAATAAGATGCGGTTATCTCTGACTCTCCTTCCTATTAAAATGTGTTTTATAGAAAAACTTGGAATGCTATTATAAAACCCGACAATATTATTACGTGGGTAACGAAATTTTTGCACACTTTGCAAAACAATAAATGGTTAAGGATTTCATAACCACACTACAGCCCTTTGAAATAAACTATGCAAAAAAGAGGCTAAAAGAAAATATATAACTTACCAGACTACACATTCTAATTCAATGTCTCCATCTGTAAACAAAAACAATAAACCGGACCGTTTAAAAAACAAAAACGGAGCTCGCATCTCATTAGCATCTCAGCAGCATCCAAACAAAAGTTCATAAACTAAATATACTGGGAATCGCTATTTTAACATAATCTCTACGCGAATACCTGCCCAACTTTATTGTGCTATTTATTTATTCCACTAGAATTTTGTGCACGAATTTTAGTGTCCTTATATGTGGGCTAGGGATGGGCTGCGGATGTTGCGATTATCGATAAAAGTATATATGTTTTTTTGTGTCCCCCTTTTTTACAATCTGTCACTATGTATTAGTATTTTTTATGTCATGTTAGTATGTTTTACTTGGTATGCGTCCTATGACACATCCTAGTACTTATGAAACAACAAGCTAAGTATGTATCGATAAATGATTATTGACTATTCAGTTGACTATTTTTGAAGTTATCGTGATAAATCTTATGATTAATAATTTGCAACATTTTTATCTCTTTTCTTTTCTAGCAAGAGGATACTAGCTAAAAATCTACTCTCGTAAAGCAACTCCCATAGCTTTGTGAACAAAGTCTTTGACCAAATCATTTTCCGATATTCGCCAAAACCTTTTGATGAACTGATCGACAGCCTGCTGTGGACGTCTAAAGCCTTCCCCAAGTACATGTATCCTCATATTGGCACAAACTCAAATTTCCAAACGTGTTTTGCTTCAAAATTTGTCGGACATGTGACTGATTACTTCATTACCGAGCTTGGCTGAACGAGTTCACTCTCGTTGCCCATTAGGCTGTCACACGAGGTATCAAAGCTGAATGTATGGCTTTCAGCGAAGCCTTGCAGTAACATGTTGTTAGCACCAAGTTGTGGCTATGAAATAGGTTGTTGTGACGTGTTTGGGTCTTATGTTACGCGTATCTTTGCTAAATTCTCGTTGGTTTTACGTAAAATGCATGTTACTTTCATAATAGGAACATTTATTTATCTATTTCTGGTAAACTTTTTAGTAAAAATATTAGCGAATTAAACTGGAAACTCAAGTTATCACGGCAAAGCAGTAATGACGATTTTCCAATGTATGAGAAACTGAAAAGATTATAACATTGTTATGTATGTCTTCAATATTCATAACCCTCTTAAATTAAAAATGATGTAATTTGACACAAGACAATACACGTTTTCTTTTTAATGTAATTGCTCTATCGACAGCACCGCACACACGCACAGCCCTAGGGTATAATATCAACTTTTACGATCGCCTCTTACCATATAAATGTCATTTGCTTTTGTGAATAAACTAGTCCCCTTTTTATTCTTTTTATATGAATGTTTGTTAGTATCGCAGTAGCTTTGCTTTTACTGCTTGCCACGATTCCTGACGGCATGATGGGGGGCTCGTGGCTACGTTGGGTTAAGTGTCCCTTTACCTGAATCGTAAGGCGGGGTTTTGTGTGTTAGTTGGTTTATTATGCTGAGGAGGCTGTAAGGCTATTTTATTTCTTGAAGGAATGTTGAGAGATGACAGATGTGATGCAAGAAAAACCGTAATAAAGTGTACCTTACGGTAAAATGTGGATTCACATCTTCATTTTCGTAATAAAAGTATTAACAGTTGCTATATTATCGCTGTTTTAATTTTATGTTAGTTTTTAATTTGTTAAAATATCTTCCTTGCTTACGGTACTGAGCACAAATAAACGTTTTGCTTTCTATCTTTGTACACAGAGTGGCGATTTAGTGAGCTGCATCCGTCAAGGGGGTGATTCTACCTGACAACACACTGATACAACTTTCGCTATGAAACACATATTATACGATTCGTAAAACAAAAACATTTCATTTAAGAATCGAAATTATTTAACTGCTATTGCATAGGTATTTTTTTTCAAAGTGAATGTTGTCTAGTATGGCGGGTAGAATCACCCCCTTGACGGATGCAGGTGTCTAAATCGCCACCCTGTATATAGCAGCACTAACTAAGAAACGAAACTGAGAAATTATGAGGTCATTTACTTTTCTGCTCAAGCAATAGGCTGAGAGATTTTAAAGTATTTTTTAGAAGAAATTATACATAGTTATAGCACACCTTGGCACAAATTACTGTAAACATTTGCCGACTCACAACATTTACTTCAAAACTTTTTATCTCCGAAAATAACAATATTTATTTAACTCAAACCTCACATCACTTTCCACATTACACAATCACACTAACTTAATACATAAACCTAAACATCAACCAACAAAATCCGACCATTAACACGTACAAACACAGACTGAAACTTAGCTAAGTTGAGATATAATCTAGACCTGAGTTTAGCCTAACTCTGGCTAGACGCAGTGTCAATATGCGGCAATGGGTACCCGGCTTAATTTAGCGTTAACTGTTTATCCAGCAGTACAAGTAAGTATTAGTATTAACTACGGTACCTGTTAACTGAGTCAATAGTAGCTGTTGGTGTTGCTTGATGAGTTCGAGATGTAATTCTAGGTCTATATTGTGTATATTGGAGGAGATAATCTTATTTTCGTGGGGTAAATGGAAATATCGTGGACTTATTATTGTGTAGCTTTTAATTTACTTTTATAATCTTTAACTACTGAATGCAAGTTTATTAAAATCAGCAAGACTTTTTTAAAGATGTTTAACTTTGTCTTTTTTTCTGTTTTTGCGTGAACCTCTCAGTTGCCGGTTCATGCAATGTAGGTATCCTATGTATTATTATTTTTATAGAAAGTTTATTTTTTATTACATGTGGATACCAATGCATAAATTAACGATGAATGAAAATTTATTTAATACCTTTTCCATATAAACCTACATAAAACGTAGTTCATCAACAAAAACAAAATCCATTATAATTATTTCCCATTCAATTCTAACAACCGAACTGTCACTTATACTTCCGTTCCAATACCGTTTCTTAGCACGATTTAATTGAACGGGGCGAGTCCAAGCCGTCACCTTATATTTGGCGGTTAATTGAAAATTTGGCGATTCGCCCCCTGTCACGAGATACTACCCGACTTTCTATAGGATATTGTGTTCCCCTGTCGCGGAGGAGACAGGGGGGCTACGGTATTACGGGCAAAAAGTAAGTTGGGCGATTGTGGCGCAACTGATAATGTTCTTCGGTCTCAGTAGTCACACGGTATAAATGGATCCCTTATACCTATTATCTCCATATAGGTTTGATTAGTTTCCCTCGCGATATTCTACCCCTATATCTTTTTTATCCCGACTACGGTTAAGTCAAAGGAGGGTTATTATTATTCGGTCCTACATGAGTAATCTTGTTTATAGATGAATAAGTCCGTCTCTTGTCACATAATCATTAAAATATAATTTTTTAAATCATGAACGGTTTAAATAGCAATTTTTAGGGTTCCGTAGTAAACAAGTTTCGCCATGTCCGTCTGTCTGTCCGCTACTTAGCTCAGAGACTCTTTGGACTAGAAAGCTGTAATTTGGCATGGGTATACATATTAATCACGCCGACAAATAGGTAAAGTAAAATCATTAAAAATATTTTTTCTAGTGTATCTCCCGTACACGAAAAGGGGAGTGGTTTTTTTTTCTCATCTTTCCCATGGTGTGGGGTGTTGTTGGAAAGGTCGTTAAAAACATTGCGAGATTCTATAAACTATTTTTTAATTCAGGGATCCGTTTGCGAAATATTAAGCGTTAAAGTGCAATTTTTTGTTAGAGTCAAGTGTCGTCGTCCCCCTGCCAGCTAAATGGTTGGTTTTGGTAATGTGAAAAAAATCACAGCAGTAGTATATGTAACGAAATTAAAAAAGTTAACGAGTAATAATCGGCCAACTTATATTTGCGGTTGCAAAAACATGTTCCCCGATACATTCCATATGGGAGAACATGTTTTTCAACTATAAAGTTAAGTTTGTTATTGCGATAAATTCATCCCAACTGCGGAACCCTTCATTGTGCGTGGTCTGACATGCTCTTGGCCGGTTTTTTTATTTAAATAACTTGTAATTTAAATCTAATTATTTAAATGTTTACTATTTAAAACTATGTTGCACAACAGTTGCGCCGCATCAATTTTGTTTCGTAATTCGCCGGCCATTTCTCCATTGCCAACTTCTATAGTACAAGGGTGACAAGTCTTTCAAAAATACTCGACGTGGACGGAAAAGAGCTAACTTAACGCTGAGACTCCGATTTATAGGGTGAGCAGAACTCTAAGTGGTAACGAAACTGGGTAAGCAGACAAATATAAAATAATAGGAGTGTTATTAACCGTGTATCAATAATATTACCTCATAAGGTAATCAATATTTTACAAGCATATGAGGTACATTATCATGGAAGTAATCTTGCAAAATTGAATGAATTCTTTAAAAATATTTAACGTAAGTTTTATCTTTAGGCAAAAAATCTAGAAATTTTGACGGGTTCGGGGAAAATCAGGACATGTTGAGCTGAGCGTATTTTTCGTTTTTACCAATGTCCTATATTTTTCATGCACATCCCATCCCTCTAATATTTACTATAGCTACCCCTATTATTATTCGGAGTAGTTTAGCGGTATACCCCTTAGACCTCCTCTTCCTCCCGGAAAGCAACGCGTGAGCGCTTCCACAAAGACACGATGCATCCAGCGGAAAATCCACAATATTTACGAGTACCATAACATGCACAACACTGACAGCCTTAAGGAAAATCACATCCACCAGCTACAGAAAAAACACCTATTCAGGAACCCCTTACCTTTAGGGTGGGAAATACCGACTTACGCATACCGATGAGGTGAGCATCTGCTGAATGATATTGAATTTTGTGGGCTAAGGAATAAAGGTCGAAAAAAGTTTTCTGAGGTACAATTTTAAAGTTTGCAAAATAAATCTGAAATCACAGTGGCAACTCGTTGGCGCAGAAAGTGCGTAACTCCTTAACGACGATAATTTCAAATCAAACCAGTGGAGTGAAGAGATAAATTTTGGTATTCGCCTCTCGTGCCCACAAAACAGATTTAAATCGGCCATTTTGTGAATTTGCGAGTTGCTCGCTAGTCGCCGGTCGTGCGTAAGGACTTAGGTTCCTCCCAGAGGTGATATTATGTAACTTTTAATTGTAGCAGTTCAGCAATGATTTTGTAATAATTGCGCGAGTGTTTTGTTTTATACTCTCGTAAATATCTCTGTTTCTCGAGATTGTATTGTCTCGTGAAATATGTGGAGAAATTTCTTGCGTAGAGTTGAGATGGGTATATACCTAGTTACTTGTGTGTTCTGAGGTGTTGTTTAATTTGCCATTTATTGTGAACAACTTGCTAAGTTACTATGAAATCTTAGTCAAAGTTGAAGGCTCTTGAGAATTGTCGAGAAATGTGTCAATTAAAATCAGAAAGTTAGTCTGTCGCTCCGTCTTGGTACAATTATTATAATTTTGACGCTTTAAATCGAATAAACTCAGTTGAGTCAAATATTTTAATTTGTTTGTGAAAAAGAATATAACAATATACTATAAAATAAACACTAGGCAATGTTTATTTTCTAAAAACTTACACACAACATAGGCTTATCACCACTAAAATGTATGTTAATTTATTCTAGAAATGCCCAAGATCAATCTATATGTAACAGTAAACACCACTTTTGAGGGCAGGCGGGGCAACTGGGACAACCGGAGCGAACGGGGCAAACGGAGCTGGCGGGTATAAGATGGGTCTTTGTAAGCATTATGCTAAAACTAAGGACGAGGGTACACCGGCCTGTGGGGTTTAATTGGCACTTCACGACTAGTTCAGGGAGTCAGGACTGATGCATGGAGACACGCGCACCGACATACTTTCTATTTAATACGAGTACATGTTGAATTATTGTGGAATGGATTTTTATTGACTCCTTACTCATTAACGTTTGATAACTAAAGTGGAGTTTCAGTTTTAGTAGCTTAACCTTGCCGGATTGGTTTACTCAAATAAAACGGTTTTTTTTTCTTCAGAATATTGAGATTTAGAATTAGGAATGAAATTCAGATTAAAAATCCGTTCTGGTTAAATTGTTACTTAGGCATGCAATAACTCACTAATGGAATTTGTAACAAATTCATCTGTATTTAGAAGGTTTCAACTATATTTCTATCCACTGTATTCAAAAATTATTGTTTGAATAATACTATTAAATTGTAATTGAAAAATCATCAAAGAAATTGAGGTAAATTTTAAATGAAAAACATCTTTACAGGCATTTAAAATTATAATTTCGGGCTTAAATATTCAAATAATCAAATAAAAGCATTCAATTCATAAGTGTCACTACAGATTGGCATCCACAGGTAGGTCGCGTCGTCTGATACATTTGTTTTTATTTTCATCAGATACTTTTGGAGACTACAGCATAGTCTTCCCAGATTGGACATCCCTCCCATGACTCTACCAAAAATGTATAAACAACTATGATTATAACCCTTATCCCTTACAGACATTTTTGCAACTAAACATGTCACTAACTCATTCTTACGTGCATATAGCTGCACATAGCCTCGCCACTACCTTCTCACCTGCATATAGCTGCACATGCACACATAGCACCGGTCAGCCGCCGCGCCGTCTGCCCGACCCGCAACCCGACACGCAGGCTTACACGCTCCGGCGCACTGCCACGGATTCCGGCTCCAGTGTCGCACGTAGCTCGCCCCCTGACTCTGCTCGAGGTAAAGAAAATGTCATAGAATTAGCGTGAACATTGATACAACAAAAAAATGCTTGATGTCTGTTTACACAAAACGAATGTAATCGAGCTGGACTAGAATGTGCATATGTTTATTTAAAATGGTGCTTTATGGGTTTGAGAAAACCATGCACCCTTATTGCGTAACACACGATCAATCACAATATGTTTCATTTTGACAGTTCAACAACATTCATTGCGTTATTTGCGTTGTTGAGCAGATTTTTTTTTCGAATGCAATGAATAAGTCGTGTGTTACGCAATAAGAGTGCTGGTACTGAACACTCGTAGATATTATTTTAACTGATGTTAAATTCCATGTGAGTGTGGTTGGTTGTTGATATCTTGGCGATAATTTGCATAATAAGCACCAGATTGGTTACTGTGGCAATGATTGGGAGAGGTTTATTTCCAGCAGTAGGTAAACGCCTTTTGGCTGGCATTTAAAGAGCTAACATGAGATTTACCAGCACATCTCAGACTTGAGCAGGCGTCCAACAAACGAGGGAAAGAAGCAGTTTTTTTTTTCATCGTTTGCATGTTATTTCGGCAGTCATTCGGCTTTCAATTGTCCATAGGGACACTTATTGATCAGCATCAAGACAAATACCATATCCGTTTGAAGAGACAGGTAATAAAATCGTTATAGATGGCTCACAGACAGACACCACCACAAATCCTAGATATCTTGGTGCACACTTTGCACGCTTTCTGGGTCTCCCCGCACTACTTGCTAGCCTTAGAATTACGTTTGTGAGAACTATTTACTTGTTAGCGGTATCTACGGGTATGAGAAGTATCAAGTATCGCATGACAACTGCTTACTGAAGCCTACAGTAGGGTGGACATGGTTGATCTGTTATTATTTTTGTCAGATAGTGCCAGTGCAGTGCACTACAATGCCAAGGTAATGGTAAGACTGTGACAGTACCGTTTAGTAAAATTACTTCTAGAGACTGGTTCACCAGCAAAAGTATGTATTTGAATCATGATCGCTTTCTATATAGAATCCTACTTTATCTACAACTCATAGACAAGATATTGTAAAACGACTTTTTAAGTGTAAGTATGGTGCTTCATTCCCATTCTTCTTTCACCCCATTATTCTTCTTCACCTTTTGGAAGGGGCGACGAGATTCAACTCGTATTTTTTTTTACTGATTTAAAAAATGATGTTCTCAATTCGACTGTATGATTTTTTTTTGAATGTTTGTTACGCGATTACTCTGCCAATTATGCAATGATTTTGATGATTCTTTTTTTTTAATAGTTCATACTTCAGAGGTGGTACAATATAAATTTTATTAACTTTGCTTGGGTAGTTTTTGAGTTAGCTTCAATAATACGTATTTTTCCCACTTAGTCTATATGGATGTTAATAAAAGTTTCTGTCACTGTTATTTACATAGCAGGTAGTGGTATTCGAATTTGTGTGGGGTAGGTACCACAACTAAAAAGTGGAAAATAATAAAAACTTTTTACAAAAAAAAAATCGACTAGAAAACAAAACACAAAAAAGTGTAAAATAACTTTAATTTCGGAAGTCGGTGGCAAAAAACGAATATATACAGAACCAAAGACACCAACTTCCGAAATTAAAGTTATTTTGCACTTATTAGTGACGTTTTTGAGGTCGGTTCAATTATATTGTTTATTGTAAACGTTGACATTCAAAAGTGCCTTTATATAGTCTAATATAGTCTTGCTACTGCTGGGCATCATAATAACCCTCTCTGCTTGTACTAACCTCCATACTCCTTTGCAAATCAAAAAAAATATTTGAAAAAGTTCATCATAATTTCAGAATAATCCTTAGAACTACCCAAAAACCTCTCAAATAACCTCTCCTGACCTTGTCTACCTGTTCAATTAGCGGAACATCAGTACTATTATAGCACAAGTGCATACACTCACAAGCTCATTACTTGGCGGCTTATAAAGCCTTACGTGTCGAGCCTTAAATATGCATGACTAGTGTACAGGGTGGTGCTTTGCACGTCTTAATATTTGATGCGAGGAAGATTAGGCGCGTTCAGCCCGCAATTGATGAAGACTGGCTGTATGGAGAGTTAAGGAGACTGAGATTTTTTGGTTTTTTGTTGTTTTGTTAGTTGTCTGTTTATATTTGTACCCATTTAACTTGTAGCCCTTTTCAAGACACATAGCAAGAAATAGACATTGTTGATCAAAGGAACATAAAAGTTCTAAGCCTCGATCAGGTATTGAAACTAAAATCTGCATCTTTTTGTGTACTAATAAGCGTTCGCTTTTCATGGAATATTGATCATTTATCATCACTTTTGCTAATGATTTTCTATCAATTAGACCCACAGCACGTCTTGTTTCTTCGATTTAAGCTTGTAGTAGTTTAGTTTGCTTGAAAGTAAGGTGAACATTAAAAAAAGTTGCTTATTTAGAAGGCGGTTGATGGCTGTGACACAGTTTTTTAAACTTTTGTATTTATCATCGTTTTCATTGTAATTTATGTAAATTTGTTGTTGTTCCAAAATAAAAACTTTTTACTTTTTTACTTTTTGTTTTTTTTCAATGACCACATAACCAATTACCCGATCTGTAAAGCAATCAAAATAAAGTGAAAAAATTGCCCACAAAATTATTCGCAATATTCAAATACATCATTCTGTATACGGTTGTCGGTAAAACGCAGAGCAGATAAAGTTACTGTCGCGGGCATGTACGACTCGGGACGTTGCCACCGACATATGGCCGAACAGTTTGCTATACTTTCATTATAACTAGTAAAACCCATAAATGTAGAGGTATATGAGATCAGAGATATATAAAAATAAGAAACAGTGATATCATTTCCTTGGTCTTCGCATTTAATTTGATGTTTCCGCCACTACAGTGGAATTTTTGCCACTTGCAATTTACTGTCACCAAAGCTGGTAATCCAAAAAAAAAATTTTTATGCCCAGTACCAAAAAGTATAAATTGAAAGCGACCGTCATCACCTGCTAAGCCTTCTCCCCTACTATTTTGGAGTCAGCTTCGTGTCTTACCAGATGCAGAATACCAGAATGAAAGCGATCGAGCCATCAACTCAATCTTATACGTGCCTTCGTAGGCTCTGAAAGACTTACAAAACGAAAACCTGCACGACCCGTAATCAATAAAACAATATTTCACCCTCCACAAGACGTGTCACTTACAACCTTCAGAAAACTACTTTAAATTCACACGTCAACAATCCGCCACGATCACAGCCTACCCACGAGACTGCGTCACCCCGACATCTAACACGCTACCCACCAACACCGATGTAATGATAACACACTTATTTGCACTTGTACTGCGGAACTCCCGCTGCTCATTACGAAATCTGTTGATATACGAAAAAAACATGGTTTCTTACTCGTGCGAAACCAATGACACAACACACGATCAAAATCCAACGTTACTCCTCAACCTTAATAGTTGAAATTTCAGTGGCAGTATCGTAAGGTTCGTAAGCCCTTTTCAGGGGTCACGAAGTGAATGTAGGTCTCAATCAGAAGACATCAAAGTGTGAAGATCAAAGGCAGGGGTTAAGAACAGGTATCGCGATATTGAGGCTCGTTTTAATAACGCGTTAAGCAATGCTGCACGCGTGACGCGACATACAAATTGCCAATCATATACAAAATGGCGCGATGTGGTGAAGATTTCGATTTGTGGAATTTGTGTTTTTATGGTTCCGTCCGTCTTTGATCACTCGTGTGCCTGACAGACAGACGTCTGTCACAGCCAATTTGCTCCGAGTTTAATGGGCCGATTAAGTTTAAATTTGGTTCACGTATGAATTACTGTGACCCAATTAAGGACGTGTAACGTAATGAATTTTGAATATGGGGGTCACTTTTAGGAGGCAAACACGAAATACAACGTTTTGCAAACTGTACTGTGTGACATATCAAATGAAAGGGCTTACTGAGAGGGTCTCAAGTGTATTTTTTTTATAATTTTAAAATATACATTTTAATTTAAAACTATTTATTTTTAGTTTTAAACTTAAGTTAGGTACATATTTAAGAAAATTTATGAAAATGGACCATCCCCCCCTTATCTCCGAAACTACTGAGCCAAAAAATTTGAAATAAAAGAAACCTATAAGAAGTCTATGGTCTTAAAATAACATGATAAATCTCTCAATATGCGTACTAACATTTTGCAGTTAGAATGTATGGGAGAACATGTTTTTCAACTGCAGTGTTAAGTTTGTTCTTGGGATAAATTCATCCCAACTACGGAACCCTTCGTTATGCGTGTTCCGACCCGCACTTGGCCGGGTTTTTGTGTCGAGTCTCTTTGGCGTTGTTGGAGAAATGGTAATCAATCAATCATCATTGATTATCTTGTTACAATAATTTCTGAATATTAGATGCCCATTTTAAATGCTAGGAGTATGTAAGTATCGTGGTAGGTGGCGTACTATAGTTTCTGGCTACCCCTATGTTAAAAGGTGTGATTTTATACAATACTTTCGGTGATGTCATTTATTTATTACGCACCTCTGGACAATGGGCCGTCAGGAAAGTTTGATCGAAAAGTTATGAATCACTTGTAAATCTGACATGGTGAAGTGAAACCACCGCGCAATATTTAAAAGAGTATCCGTAGAGTTTCATGCCCGTTCTTCTCCATAGGTACCTACTACGCTTTGAAATGGGCAACTAGCTTCATCTTTCTGACTGACCGACTCCTTGACAACTCAAAAGTGACTGTAAATGGTTTAATTGAAATAAATACTTTTAGTTTGAGTTTGAAAGTAATAAAACGCCATACTTTGGTCCAGTACTTCCTGAGGCTACAAAGAAATAAAAACGTTTAGCTCCTATTCTAGCCTGTGCTGTTTTTCTTACAACAAGTTAAACATTTGGTTTAGTTGTGTGTGTTTATAATTATGTAGGAACAAGCAATTTCCTTTCTGAGGTATAATCTAACAGTTAGTGATGCAAACATTGATTGATCAGTTCAATCATACAAATAACGATAACATACTCGTAACGCCTGTAATTCACGAAGGGTTTGGCAGCGGTGTAGTAATAGTACACCCACATTCGTTTATTATGTTTAAATCCCATGTTATGTTATGTTTAAGTCCCATTTAATAGAGGGCGAGCCTATTGCCGTCAACCGAGCACGAATCCAGACTCCGAGCAGCTACTGAGAAATTCGTGATGGAAAAGCCCAATAAAACTTTGCCTGACCTAGGCATCGACCCCAGGACCTCATGCTCAGCAGTAGCGCTTACCACCACTAGACCAACGAGGCTGTTGATCAGTTCTATCATACGAATAACGAATCTGCCCAACAAATAGATTACTTATCGCATGCATCGCTTTACCTCAGTATCTATATAATCTATGAACCGTCAGTTTTACTATAAGTAAAATGAATTTACATTCTCTTAGAGCATCTAGCGTCTAGCTACTTTACAAGACCCACCACTGCATTTCTCCGTCGCACAGAACGAGCGAGATCTGTTGAACGAATGAAACTGAATTAAATTAATTAAACTTGTATTATTGCAACGACTCCTGCTAACAAGGTTCTTGCTAACTAATTGAGATTCTCCGAGATTTTATAATATTTTAATTTGTTTTTGTTTCGTTGCAGGTTTTTGCTGATGTTATTCGCCTTTTATTGGTCTAATAACCTATGTTATATAACATACTTCATTCTCTTCATTCATTCATCAGACCACTGACCTCCGTGGGTGAATAACTAGGCAATTATAATTTTATACCCATGTTAGGCTTTCAGCCTGAACTGACTGGCGGTTTTGACTGCCATTTTGAATTGTATAATTTAACCAGAACCAACTATTTACCTTGCTTTACTTACCAGTAATATACAGGTAACGCATTCACGGACAGACTATTTTCATGCATCAACAATAGCATACCTACCCTTCTCTTAAACCTAAAATGCAGCGTAACGAGAGTAAATAGGCCTCAAAAGGCCTCAGAGTGCTCCAACAGGCCGTAACAGGCCTTGGGACAGGACAAAGTAGAGAGGCCGTTCGATCACGTCATCGCGGCCATTTTTTCATCCGTCCTTTATTGGTCGAACTCCCTAGAGGTCGCAGCGATCGGATAACTTTTTCACCACCTGCCATCTAATTTGGCACAATAATCCTCATACATATATACGAGTTACGATTTTTTTGTTGCTTTCTGTTATTTATTGCACGACTCATAATGCGAAGAAGATTAGAGAGTGCATTACGATCGAAAAATTTGTTTAGCCTCCTATCTGCAACTGTTTTTATTGTTTCACTCCTGCTAGTACACAGAACCTACTTAATTTATATACCATTGTATAGATAATTTAATGGAGATTAGTTCTGTACTCGAGTTGATTAAATGCAGCAGAAACAAAAAAATCATCAAAAATACATTCCCGTCAATTAAGTGTGAAACCTGAAAACATTGTAGCTTATGAATAAACCAATTAATTGGCTCAATTTATAGATTCGTATCAACCATAGGAGGAATCCTATTGAAAATGGATCTTTTATTCAAACTAGTTTTGTTTTATATACGATCAAATGAGTATTATGAGTCGTCCACTTTTGTATTTTCCAATTTTGTGTGTGCCAGAATTAAAAGAATCGAGTTTATTAATCGCTACAGCAAGTATTCAACGAGGGTTGATGTGGTTCTAAAATCTGTATTAAGAAATACTGGCCAAAATTATTTTTACTTTCATTTCGAGCAGTATTGTCTCTACTAAGCTTCAATGAAGCTGCGTCTGTAGACTGGAAACCATCATAAAAATGAATAACGTAACGTGAACCATAGGTACACGTAGACAATATATTCAAATTGAGATTGGTAGTGTCATAAAACGTGGTCGTAAACCGTCCAAATTTAAAGTACGCGAGTTCTAGAGGTGAACGCGACATCTTACGAGACTCGTCAAATTGATGTCATTAAAAAATAAAATTAAGTCTCGGTATAACCCACTTTGTAGAGCTTTAGAGACTCAACACACTTTATCAGGGCGGCCCGCCACGGCTATGAAATTATTATGAACACTGTTTTATGTGGGAAAGTCATAGGAGCACTTTTTGCTGAATATAACTAAGGGTCGTTTACATGGAAGCACTGCCATTTGACCTCCATAAAGCCGCATTGCAAGTACGTACCGATTGTGAAATGCAGGTGTACTAACGTACTGTCAAAGGTTAACGTGACAAGCGTAACTAAGCCTCACAGATCGACCAATTTGTCGCTTGGAAATGCCCTAATCGAAATTACTACAAGTCAAAAGAGACACAAGTGTCAAACACCATTACTCTCTCGCACGACATGACGTCAACTCGCGTCACGTCGCGTCACGTCAGAGTTGGTCATTCCAAATGAGTGGAGTCCCTTACTTCCTCGTTTTAATGAATGACAGTATAAATTTCCCGGCAGTTTCTTTTAAGTTATTTCAAAGGGGAGCCATGTTTTCCTAGCGTTTACGTCGTAACGACGTCGAAGCCAAACATTGTTAAGAATGGCACTTAAATAACTTGGCCCAAGTTGTAAGACACGGGATTGTGCGTGATTTATTACGCTGTAAATGTAAGTGATAAAAAGTGTTAGAAGTTTTGCGTAAATTCGTGAATGGACTTCTTTATTGGCGGCTTGTTGATGGATAGGGCGGATAGAATGGCTGCCGGGGCGGGGTATGAAAATAAATAAAAATATAAGAGGATAATGCGGTCATTCATTTGGTGGGAAGTAAAAAAAACTATCACATATAAGACGTAAGACTGAAGTTACAGATGTCACATTGACAGTGAAAAAACTTAAATGGAACTGGATAGGCCACATGATAAGAAACAAGCAAAATAAATGGTCTAACCCAACCAGCAATTCAGTCCTATTATTTCAGCTCATATCTCTAAAAAGCTCTATAAACGATTTATTAAGGTTTTAGCGGTGCCAGAGTGTTGTATAAAAGCGTTCGACAGTACATTATTGCTCTAAATGCTTATAGAGCTAAAAATACCTGTAAACAAAGGATGTAAACGATTACTACACCATTTTATACAACCGTTATAGTCAAGTACTATAGCAAGTTCTAATATAACTAGTACATAATAATATTGATCTATAAAATTGTTAACAGGTGCCTTTATTTATCTGATTAGCGTAATAAGGGTTCCAAACGTACTGCAATAGTAGTTTCGTTATAGCAGTGATGAACACTCAACTACAGGGCGATGTTGTGATATTGTGGATATTCAGATCGCTGCTATAGTACGTGTGCGTTAGTAGTCACAAAGACTTTACAATAGAGTGTTTTTGTGATGTAGTCTAATTTCAGATCACGCTAATAGAACGTAAGTGTACTATAATAGTTTTTAGATGCATGTTATAATTTTATCGATACGCATATCACACAAACACTATAATAGAGCAGAATTATTGTATAACAACTTTTTTGGTGCCTAGCAATGCGCTTGTTAGTATTATAAATGGGTATCTATCACTATAATGACGCAAAAGTGGCACATATATGTAGATGAATGTTTCTTTTAAATGACAGTTAAGTCCCAAAAAGGATTATATATTCAAACATTTTGATACGGAATTAATGCGACGTGCATTCTGCCCTAAAAACAAAAAACAAAAAATGGATTTAAAGAATTGGAAAAGATATAAACGCAGTGGAACTTATAGAAAAGAAGTGAATAGACGTTTTGAAAAAGCAGCTTCGTCATCATCAAACAATCAAAGCAGTAATAGTAGCCAAAATCAAGTTGGAATCACAATTACGAGAAACGGTTCCGTACAAAATGTGTCTTACAAATAAATTATTTCTGAAGAGAGTCCTTACTCCAGCGATTTTTCTGAATCTTCGAGCAATGATTCAACATTCGAAAAAGACCAAAATTTTCGTAATGGCGTGAAAAATTGGGCCATTCATTATAATATTTCGCATGAAGCAACAAAAAGTTTAGTACGATTAATTAACAATAGAATACCAA
Source organism: Agrochola macilenta (assembly GCA_916701695.1). NCBI lineage: Eukaryota > Metazoa > Arthropoda > Insecta > Lepidoptera > Noctuidae > Agrochola > Agrochola macilenta. Next base: position 21,351,472 of record OU753568.1, read on the forward strand.
ATACATTACCAAACGATTCCCGAACGCTTAGTAAACAGTTTATAATAAAGTTTTTTTTTCATTACCCATTAGTGTTCAGAAAAATAGTAAAAAAAACCACTGTATTATATATTTATTTATTTATTGAGCAAGGCACACCAACAGTACCACTATTAAATTAGAAATTAAAATGTTTATTTATATGTATAAATATTCAGTCATGCTCACACAGAACCCCAATTTTAGGTTGAATCCACGATGACTGACAGTGAAAACATTATCACGGCAAGTACTATAATGGCTCTTAGAATATCGAAATCACTTTATATGATAAATATTTTATTAAAAGCTCAACAATTCGTGGGGGGCACTTTAAATTCATGGTAAACCTATCCCTAGTTTATCAGTAAAGCTGCAGTCGCACATCATTTCCACCGTAATAAACTAATATTATTATAACAAAATAAAATCTTTTATCAGATTGCTTGTATCCTTTTGTAAAATTATTTTAATTATTTTTTGCACTCTGCACTATGAACCATGTAAAATAATGAAAGGTGAATGAAAAATGTGAGGTAAAGGAAACTAAACTCTTTATAGTATGAAAAAGTACTATAAAAGGTCCTACAGTAGCCAATACATAATTATTTTGAGACCTGCATCACTGTTACATAGATTTTATTGGACTGTTTCGTCATTTAGAACACTGCAATACAATTATTTTGTCACTGAACAGAGATCTAAATGCGCCACTTCCGAATAAAAGATACGTTCTTTGGGGTTTTATAGGACCAAGGACAGTTTTTTACAAAACGTTCTATGGTTTTTTATAGTACTAGTTTTTGCTGCTTGGGAAAGATGTCACAATGTGGGACCCTCGAGATGGAAAAAGAAGCAAAGGGCGTCAAAGAATGAGATGGGAGGATGAAGTAAAAAAAATGGCAGGATCAACATGGAGAAGGAAAGCCACAAATAGGAAATTATCAAGCAAGCCCTAGGGGAGGCCTTTACCAAAGGGCAATTTCATACTAAGTTACCGATGTCGATGATTAATAATAATTTAACAATAATTAATTAAACCAAATAATGTATAATCAATATTTATTTTAATTTAGATAATAATATAATTAACTAATGCATGATATATGTAAAATAATGAATGAAGAAAATACTGCTAAAATTAAATTGGGTAAAACTTGTAACAATGTAAGTAATTCAAAATTTGTTTTTATATGATGGAAATGTAATTGCATGTACCTACAGTATCAGAAATAAAGGCTATTTGAATTTTAATTTGAAAAAAAACATTGTGTAGCATTTTTTCTAATACAAACTAACGACAATGCTCGCTAAAATAACAACGTTATTCATATTCCATTAAGAATAACATTAAAAGAAATTGGCACAATCAACCTCGTATCTGTAGAAACACCTTCAACTATGAAATCCGGCTTGTTGCTTAGAAATTAAGGCACTGTCAATGTCAAAAAAAAAAATGTGTAACTGAACTTGTGGTGCATGCATTTACAATTTAAAAACCAACTGCCCATTTAATTATCTAAACTAATATTATTAAGAGAAAAGATTTGATTTTTTGAATGTTTGTAAACTTAAAAACGACTGCACCGATTTTTTTAATTCTTTCACCAGTGGAATGATGTATTATCACTGAGTAACATAGGCTAAAATTTATAAAGCTATCACACGGGCGAAGCCACTGGCGGAAGCTAGTATGTACATAAAGTCTCGCCTCATTCCCATAAGGGTGGGTAGGCTGAAACGACAGAACGCCACCTATTGCTACGATGAATTCAATATTCCCTAAGATATTCCCGCCCCGCTAACGCTTATGCCATACACCACCCTCCACCTTAAGGACTCACTCTAAGTGTGTTTAGCTTAGTTTTTAAGTTAGCTCTTTTGATATGAGCACGTTCATATTATGCTAATTCACTAACTTAACTTAGTAATGTGCTATTTAGCTGCATTTTTTATTTTCCAGATCAGAGCAAGAACTAACTTAAGCTTATTTTTTTAAATAAAAATAACTGCTCTATTAATTTCAATGGTACTTGTTTTCGTTTGCATATTTATTGAAGTTGTATGTATCTATTACAAAAGCATTGTGATGTGTGTAATATATCCAAGATAAGTGGTCTCGTTTTGGTAAGGAATTGACCACATCCTCTTGTCTAAAAAGATGACTCATCATCTACCTAGACTTTTCCCAACTATTATATATAGGGGTCAGCTTCCAGTCTAACCGTATGCACCTGAATACCAGTATTTTACATGACGTTTTAACAAACTGCAGTCATCAATTCTTCTAAGTACTCATAATAACTATGGAAAGTGTTTCCTGGGTTGAAGTTGCCTACAATTTAATTTCAACACTTTATTAGTGACTTTTGTGTACGTGATAATTATTCAGATTTGTTACAGTTGTAATAGCAATCATGTCATTTCGTTTATTTTTATTTTTATTAATTTATTTATATTTTAAATACATTCTTTTCTATTTTGTGAATGTGAGAACGCTGTATGCTAAGTGGGGACTGTAGATTTATTGACCATCTTCTATTTCGTTAAGTACCTGGTAGTTGTTGAAAGACCAACACTGTCCTCGCATACCTATTAATACTGTTATTTGAAAATATTGTAAATGACAATTATTTTTAAAAGAGTAACCGTGTTTTTTCTCGCCGGCTCTTCTCTATAGGAAACGACCAATTGAAACCGTGCACCTAGCTTCTGACGTTTCATAAGTGCCCATGTAGGTTTATGTGAAATAAAATATTTTGAAGGCAACACTTTCCATAGTTGCTATGAGTTGAGAATTGCATAGTAAATATTAGTCGATATTACAAGATTTAAACCACCGGATCTACCCCCAAGAACGTAAAAGATGGTGATGGTACTTACTCGTATTCCTGTTGACGATGCAATGGCGCATCACCGGATGTTTGTGCATGCAATCGGTTTAGGTAATGGTGCTCACAAGGGATCCTACCCATCACGTGAGTGTGAACCTTTGATTTAAGTTCAATAGTTGGTTTTAAAGCAGTTTCTTTAAAGACCGTATTGAAAGTTAGGAGAAAAATGCCCTTAACAAAATTGAAGGCTTAAAGAATGAACTGTCTTATCTCTACAATTCGATGATATTAAAGCCATAATTTCTGCTTGCAATCATAATTTGTGGGTGTCAGGGACATCGACGCGAAGTCGGTTACCATGGATTCAGTACATGATTCTGAACCGAGTACGACCGCGTAGGTATTGCACTTTTCTATGAAATAGAAGATTATGTTTTTAATAACCGACGAAAAATTTCAACGCAGGGGGGGTTCAGAATCATGTAATGAATCCATGGTAGCCGGCTTCTCGTCGATGTCCCTGACACCCTGTATACTCATGCACAACTTTACAATGGCATGTGTTTTTCTGTGTTGTTCCACGGTGACAACCATTGAATAGATCGTCAGCGTTTTCATATTGTTTACAAACAAACGAAAAAAAGGTTCACTGTCCGCAATTAACAAAAAAAACTAATTAAGTACACACACAATCCACACCATCAGCTTCTATTCAACGATCCCGTCACCCGCTCATTGCATCAAGTACAATCCGTGCCTCCACATAAAGAACAGGCAAAAAACGACGCTCCTCGCTAAAAGGCAGCAATGGGCGACCTTTCATTAATCCTGCATTTATGTATATCTATGAGGCTCGGGGTGCGGCGGGCCCCGCGGGGTGCGGCGGTGTACAGACGTGCACCCGCATAATGCAGCCCCGCGATAAAAACATCCCTTACGGAATTATAGCAAGTTATAGGGTTGATAACGCACATTTGTTATACTTGTGTTGGGCAGGTGTTGCTTTGTTTTGTTTTTCCACCTACCATGTAGAAAAATTAAGTAAATGTCTATAATAGAAGGGCTTTGAATGAACAAATTATAATTCCTCGTCTATCCGCCATATAATATTATTTGCTAATGTACGGTTGTGTACTTATTGTGACAAGAATAGTTTTCTTTCATAGGTAAATTCGTAGGAAATTATCATGATATTTAACAACAGATCGAATAATTGGACAGAATTTTAGAACCATACATAATCAATATCGCGAGTTATTAGCAATAGAGCAGTGATACTGGTGTGCCCGTCGGACTGCCAAGTCATAGGACTCGAGTTCGAACCCAAAGCACGTACCTCTGACTTTCGGATTTATGTGCGTATTGTAAAATTATTACTCGCTTCAAAAACGGTGAAGGAAAACATCGTGAGGAAACCGTCATGCCTGAGAGATATTTCTCGACGACATGTGAAACCAAGTCAGCTCTTGGCGGCTTTAAATCTCCGACACCAGATTAGTCACAAAAAAAACGAATTTTAGCAATTAAGAATGTTTACCTACTTCCGGTTCTAAAATTCTGTCCAATTATTCGATCTGTTGTTAAATATCATGATAATTTCCTACGAATTTACCTATGAAAGAAAACTATTCTTGTCACAATAAGTACACAACCGTACATTAGCAAATTACTTTTATCGCCCAATAAACCTGTTTACCAACTCCATGTTATTTACAATTTTATCTTATTTACTTTTATGAACATCACTAATTGTCGTGTCCGGGATGGCAGTAACTTGTACTTTTATCTGTAGCAGTACCCGTGGCAGTTATAGGAGAAAGTACCGATAAACTTGGCGATAAAGTAAAAAACTCGTTGAGCGCAGGACATAAACACACTGGCTTGTAGTTGAAAGAAAACATCGTAAACGTTTACAAGTCAAGGAAGTACGGCAGCTGGGGCAAGCGATGAGCGGAAACGATTATGAGAGGGTTAAGAAACCTTTCGGATTTTTGCTAAAATAAGACTCAAAATTATTATTTTGGGAAAATAGCGCCTAATTCGTCATTGTTTATTGCAACTTAGTTTTAAACACTGTGTGTTCGCAATGTTGATCAAGGCACTATTGAAAGCATCAATCAATCTGTCTAGCCTTTTCATAACTATGTTGGGGTCGGCTTCCAGTCTAATCCGATGCATCTGAATACCAGTATTTTACATAAAGTGACTGCCTATCTGACCTCCACAACCCAGTAACTGGGTAATACGACCCCTTGGTAAGACTGGTTGTTTGACTTTTGGGCTTTTGACCCGTAACAACTGCCAAAGATCCGCGAATGACAGCCGGGACCGACTGCTTAACGTGGTTTTCGAGGCACGGAGGGGTTTCTGTACGTAAAGATGGTCACCTATCCACAGACGAACGCCGGCAAGCGTTGCTTAACCTGATGGATCGACCCAGCCACGAGCTCCTCATTGACAGCAATTGAATATACTTATTAAATATGTAAAAACCAAATTATTTAATTCAATTCTTGTTTCGTTATTAACTGCAACATTAGATAAAACGTTAAGTTTTTCTATAAATACTTTTATTTGAGAATTAATGTAATGAGTGAACAACAGATGGCATGTTTTCCGACGTCTCATGAGATCCCCGCTATCTCTCGCACCTTGCTACTCGCCACTGCCGATACACCCTCCCCAGAGTTTCCCAATCAGTGACAGTCACTTATTGAATTTTGTTGTGCTCACAACTTTCAATAATTCCAACCTTTCCGTTACAAACTTTATCAATTTCCTTAACTGCAAACATTATCTTGGTTGGACGAAATTCGCACAACTTGTACAACTCGTACCTAGAACTCGTACAACTCGCACAACTCGTGCTACTTTAAACATTTCGCGCGAACAGACTTTAAAGATGGACCAAATTATGTTTCGAGTATTTTTGGAAGTTGAAAACTTAATTAATATTTGACGGCTTCAATATTTTTGCGAGTTAATCGACTTTGAAGTCGCTGCGATTGTTTTTGCGTGATTTCAGGTTGTTATCTTGACTGGCCATTCATTTATTTCAGTACAACTTATATTTGTGCAGTGCTGTAATTATTTGGAAATATATGAGGATTGAAAACGATAGGAGATTATATTTCGAAACAAAATAGAAGATTGAAACAATGCATCAACAGTTCAACATTTATAGACGGAGATAAGACAAACATTTTTCTGCTAAAGGTCCAGCTACCAACAAATGAATTATTTACAAAAAAACGCATCATTCATGTCGAAAGATTACTAAAGAATGCTTCAACTAAGGGTTTCAAAGTAAAGTACAAATCACATAACAAACAGATTGCTATGTCAAATAAACACTTCACCAACCGAAACTTTCAGCTCTAAGCTCTAAATTGATATGAAATAGCTTCCCGATTTCGTTCACGAAGCGATCCCACTCCCAGTAGTGGGTAGTGGCCAGTGGGTTCCGTCGTCGAGTGGACGGCAAAAATAAACACTTACTTGTTAAAGAAACGCTGACTGTACGTGACCGGGGGCTTTTAGAACACACGATTTTTAATCTCATTTTAATGTGTTGGATTGGAGTCGTGAGAGACTTGTGTATTGAGGGATTTTTCGTCGAAACTTTTTCCAATCTAATTTCTAGTTTACATCATATATGATGTTTTAATATACATACATATTAGGTAGCACTTACCTTTACGATATTCCCATTTAGTATTATTACCTTGACATGTTAGAGATCACATACTGTAACGTAACGCTTTCCTCCGTGGAGGGAAACGTAGGTCACAAATTAAATTATAATAAAAAGGTATTAAAATTAAAAGTTAAAATTAGCAAAAGTAAAGGTAAGTTTAGGACACAGGACAGGCTCGGGTTAGGCAGGAACAGGCACAAGACAGGCTCAGGTTAGGCAGGAACAGGCAGGCAGGCAGTGGAACAGGTGGGCAGGCAGGCAGGCCGCAGGCAGCGTGGAGGAGGCTGGGCTGAGGATTATCCACCCTTGAGATACACTCCAGCCTGTGGAATAGAGAGGAGGTTGTGAGAGTTTGTAGATCTCGGAGGCGCTTTGAGGCGCCTCACCTAGCGGGAGGACCGCGCTAGCGTCACAGGTGACGGCGGAGGTCTCTCTCGGAGAGTAACGTCGTCTAGCGTCGGAGGCCTTCGTGTGCGTGTGCTCGCGGCGTTTCACGCCGCGTGGTTAAGAGTTCGTTACAAGTGAGCACCTCCTACAGGGCTAGGCAGGATGGCCGAGCGAATTAAACACAGGTATTACACAGTATTAGAATGTTTATTGTTATAATACACTCAGGGTCGATAGTTCAAGTTACACAGTATGATTAGAACACCCGCGCACGCTAGTTATGCTAGTTACATGAGACTAATATTCGAGTAGCTAACAGTTCGACAAATCAGACTTAAGGGCAGAAAAACAGCGACTGTCTCAAGTAAAAAAATACGACTCTCCGAGGGCTAAGACAAGACTAGACTGCAAAAATATGAAGACCGTTTTTATCGTTCTGTGTCATATTTTAAACGTTTTAAAAATATATTCAACTTATTTCTTAATTTAGATATGACCAGCACTAATAAAAACGGCTTACAGAACTTATTGCGAAGGTTCAGTGTGTACACCCACTTTATGAGAGAAGGTAGAGTGTACTTATCTATGATGTGTTCTGTCTATGTTTTAGAAAAGTAAATTACGACAGATGACAGTTTAAGATGAAAACGTCAGAATATAAATATTCTAAAGTTTTTTTACAAAAGGGAAAGATAATAATATAAAATCGATTTGGATGCTAAAACAAGAGATAATTAAAAGTATGCTTTACAGAGGTAAACAGTGCTATAGAATATAAAAGTGAGTTAAGTACATGTGTCATAGAATATCAATAGGTAAATAAATCAAAAGGTGGTTTGTTTAATATAATAATATAAAGAAAGACTAACGTAAACAAACTAAAAGATGTGGTTCCAAATAATGGAATACCACAATACACATCTCCGGGTTTGTCAGCTGCACGTGCTTTTTAAAACCAGCACTGTGGCTATGTTTGACATAATAAGGCCCTAGTTATAACAGGGGCCCGAGGCGCGCGTTTTGTACGCTGCGTTTTGGGCGCTTATTTTTTTTTAATGAATTTCTATTGTTAGGTACGAATTAGGTATATCAAGCGCTGCCGTCGAGGGGTGCCCTTAGCGCGACCTCAACGCGTGGACGCAAATTCCTTTTTTACTATTTTTCTTGTCGTTTTCTGTGCATCAATAATAAACTTTAAAGGGTTCATAATTTATAACAAAATGTCGAAATCTTGTTGCGTTTGACGAGCGTACAACGCAAGCTCAGCGCGCGCCCTAAACACAGCGTATACTGAGCGCGCGCCTCGGGCGTTTGTTATAACTAGTCCCTCCCTATGAGTCGCAGAATTATGCTGAGTTTTTTAGATGACCGTTTAGCACGGATGTGATGCGTATTTCCTCCATATTTGTTTTAAAATAACTTCTTGTCTATTAAAGTACAGCTCGACCAATGAGTTCTCAATTCATACGTTTAAGTTGCCGTCGACGACTGAAATACATTATTTATATTATAGTTACATAATGGTTTTTAATCATGTATATGAATTAAATAGATCAAACAAAAATGATAACAATAATTTAAAAAAAAAGTTTGATGGTCAAGTCCAATATTTGTGAATAATGTGCATATTAGACTGGCCCAACCGCTGTTTCTACATTTCATCCGTGATGTAAAATGGCGGCGCTGCTGATGCTGCTGTGGTGCTGACCCCGTCTGTACCTCCGTGGTGGAATGTTGGATTTGGGCGCCATATTTACGATATTACTATTTTTTATATTTTTACGATATTGTGTTTTTGATGAATAACATAATAATAGTAATATCTTATGAGTTTAATAATGTAAGTTCCATAAACTACTATTCTATACTTGAGTTAATATCAAGCCCAAATGGTTATTTGGAAAGTCGTGTAAGTAGATAGTTGTTTATTTCGAATTATGTAATAATAATAGTAGGTATTCATGTAGAAAATAAATATAATAACTACTTTTACGTTATAACAAAAGCAAGTAAGAAGCTTTCCCAATACTATTAAAGTACACAAAACATATAACTAAATAACATTTCGTGTTCTTGTTTCAGCAACAATCAAACGAAGTATAATATTAAAATAACATGCTGAAAATAAAACATTACTTCGACATGTTCGTTTATATGTTCCGAGAAAGATAACTTAATATCACAGTTAAAATTAATATCTATTTCTTATAACAGTATTAAAACTCCGTTTTTATTAACATTAATAAGAGAGAGAGTAATACAGTCGGATGGTCTAAAGGAGTTTGCACACTAAAGTGTGAAATCGCTGCGTCAAGCGAACGCCACGCGCCTCCACTGACTTATTGCTATTAAATTGAACACACTACTTTTTGGAAAATTCCTAACATTTCCACTTATTTCCCGACATATTTGCTGAAAGTTTTGCGGCCACTACTTACAAATTGCCTGTTTATGACACTTTTTACCTAGAACTAGTTCGTGCTGACTTGGGCTCGAAAGGTAGTCTTGTTAAGGGCCATGTATTTTCTTTTTCATGTTAGCATTTTTCCGACTTATTGAATTGACTGTGTCCGTTTTGCTGAAACTGATATTTGGCATTCTAACAAGTAAAGATCAAGATTTTTCAAGATTTTTGGAGAATAGTGCTATTTGCTAACGAGCTCTTGAATTGTATGAGTCAATTTATTCATTTTTCTATGACGAGTAAAATTATGATTTGATTTTGTATTGAAACTGCCGCCTTCATGACTATGATATTAATTATTATTTTGTATTTTCAGGGTGCTCCTCATTACTATGCAGACTATTAGAAACGCCTTGATGACCCACCAACGTATTTAGACAAAATAGCTAGCTAGAGTAGGCTGACAATACCAAAAATTATCGTGAAAATATGGTCTGAAATCTTCTTAACAATTTATTTCGCTTCTGAAATAGTAATATTCTAATAATATTGATAAACACAATAGTTTTATTATAAGTTTCTTTATTCAAAAACAAATACTAAACTAAGGATGTAATATTAATTGTGGGTACATAGTACCTACATTCCCAATTAATATGCCTGGCCTTTTCCCATCAATTTTCCGGTCGACTTCCAGTCTAACCGGATGCAACCGAATACCAGTATTTTACATGGAGTGACTGCCTACCTGACCTCCACAGCCCAGTTACTGGGTAACACGATACCCCTTGGTAAGACTGGTTGTCAGACTTTTGGGCTACTGACTACCCGTAACGATTGTCAAAGCTCTACGAATAACAGCCGGGACCAACGGCTTATTGTGCTTTCCCAGGCACGAAGGGGTCTCGATATATAAAGATGGTCACCCATCCACGGACTAACCCCAACAATCGTAGCTTAACCTGATGGATCGACCCGTACGGCTGTTATTTCTTAGTCACGAGCTCTTCAGTGACAGCACGGTTGAAAGCAATATAGTGGATAAATAGAATATGTTAAAACCAAATAATGTAATATTGTATTGTTGTTTTGTTCTAAACTGCGGTTACGCCAACATTAGATAAAACGTTAAGTATTATCTATAAATACTATAGTACCTAGATAGCCATCCTGTATCTATTCCGATGCAATGTCCCGTGATGTTTACCTTCACAAACTTTTTATGCAGATACCCCACTACTGATCGATGGCATCTAAAAAAACAAAGACAAGAATTGGAAAGAACCAAAATGTAAATGTCAACATAAAATGAAGTGCAGAAGGCCTGCTCTAACAACTCCTGGTAAAAAGCGTTTCCGCTCCTCCCGAGACCAATTTATAGACCGCTATAAATAAAATTAATCAGTTTGGGTGATATAGTATAGTTTAAAAACAAAAAAAAACGCTACCAAAGTCTAAGGAATATTATCAAATTCATCGCGCTATCATCAGTCAAACAAATTGGTAAATGAAGATCATTGTATACGTATTTTTCTTTTCTTTTGTGTTTATATATTATTCTGTGTATGTGCCAAATACACACATTTTCTTTATTTATTTTCTTTCTGTGAATTTGTGATTAACATTAATACCCTATATTTGTGACGAAATCCCTTTATTCGCTTTTTATCATACATAGATAAAAGATGAACGCCACGGCATCGAACCTTCTGATTCATGAATTTTCAATGTTTTCCGGCGTAGTCGAGACTACACATACATAAAGGTAGTTTACGACAAGTTGGTTCCGTACACTTTTTATTAGTGTTTACCTTCATGACACAGTAAAATAAAGTTTTTACATAATTTATTGAGCCTCCAGCTTCGAGAAAACACACCAACAATTGTTCACATAAATGTTTATTGTAAGTTGATATTTTCAGATGTTCGGTTATTAATTTTGTAATAGTGATTGGACGTTTCCTGATGAAACGGCTGACGGTTTTCTGTTACGTCTGTTGTTTTTAACATCGATGGCTTCATAGGTTGCTACCACTATAGAACGTGGAATCTACTTCTTTTCGTGACTACCTGCTGATATACAGTGTTTGGACCCATTGATTCCATCAAGTCTCTGCTAAAAACTACAAAAATACGCTTTACTATTTGAATTTAATTGAATATTTTTACACCAATGTTTTGAAATTTAGAATTACTTATACTTAGGCAGCTGTATTCAATGTAAATTCGCGCCAATACGTTACGGTGTTCGTGACTTCTAGAGTTATCTTCAAGAGACCGCTAAGTTTGTTAGGCAGACAACAGTTTCGAAGATTAGGGAGAGCGCTCGGTTTCAAAGTCGAAGGGAATGGTAAAGTTCTTGAATAGAGAGACTAATTTAAATAATGTAAATAGGTATACATATTTAATAACTTTGTCTGTGTGAAGTTTGGTTGGCTAGGGCCAGAAATGTCATGGGCAGAGGATCGGGTACCCTTGCCCAGCTGTAGGTGTCGTAAATGAGCATTATTATTCTTTCTACATCTATTGTACAAAGCATAGGAACTTATTTGCTTTTAATAGGCTTCGTGTAAAAGTTTGTTTATTGAAGATATGGATTTATTCATTCTCAGCACGGAATATTTAACATAACATTACATAATATCACGCCTGTAATCCCGGGAGCATAAGGCAGAGGTTTACCTATAGGTAGTACACACACATTTCGCCAGTTATGTTTAAATCCCATGTAATAGGGGCGAGCCTACTGCCATTAACCGGGCACACTGAGAAATTTCTGAAAGAAAAACCAAATAATACTTTGCTCGACCTGGGAATCGAACCCAGGACCTCATGCTCAGCAGTAGCACTTGCAACCGCTAGACCAACGCGGCAGTCTGAATATTTAATAACTGATATAATATAAATAATAATTAAGTAAAAAGTCATGAACCCTCTAAGTACCTTAGATACAGACATGAAAGTTCAAATACTTTCACCCCTATTATTTTACTTTCTGAGAAAAAGCCGTGATACAAATAAAATTCATATAAACAAAGAGCGTCTCATACACAGGTAATATAAAGGAGGCTGTACTGCGAAATATGAGACATTTTTTTCTGCCTTAGTTACCTCGAAAAGAGATCAATGAATGAAACATTTTCACAAAAAATTTAACAGAAGAATCGGCAGGATCGCTACAAACAAATAGGGATGGCGGCGAGATTATAAATATCCGACAAAACGGATATAAGAAAGTACCTACTTAACTTACTCTTAGCGCTACTGCTGACCATGAGGTCCTGGGTTCGATGTCCAGGTCGGGTAAAGTGCTATTTAGTTTTTCTATCAGGAATCTCTCCGTAACAGCCCGGACCCTGCATTTGTGCCCGGTTGATAGCAATCGGCTCGCTCCCTATTACATGGGACTTAAACATAACTGGCGAAATGTGGGTGTACTACAGGTACACGTATATGTTATGTTATTTTATAAACTTTTTATTCAATATGCTTGTCTGAATCCCCAAAATGTAAAGCATATTCTGTTTGCACTTGAAATACCGCCTAATAATTAATAAGAAAAAACGTAATACTCATAAAACGAGAAAATACGTCTCAAAAATGCATCTACTTCAATTATAAACACCTACTAACAAAAACATATGACTTCCCACGACTTGAACATGCACAATCTTCTGCCGAATCCTCTAAGTTCGTATCTCTTTCAGTCGATTAGCGACCAACTTAAAGTTGCCACGTTATTACTGTGGTCAGAACATACATAGTAACCACGGTATTTAATCAAGATCAGTCGCTAAGCTGCTGGATATAAAAAGATTACAAAGATAATTATGTTTTATAGGGATTACGTTAAATTAAAGCAGGAGACGATAAAACCTTTTCAAATAGCACCTTGCACAAAAGAAAAAAGTTGTGATTTAAATTTTCCTTTTCGGATATATCCGCCGCGGTTATCTCGGACACCGGCTTGTCCCGATACCTACCAACCCTGGTATCGACTTAAGGCCGTATTTTATTTTTATTTATGGCCGGGCCCGCCGGCCTCTGGCCTTCGACAATTAATCAACTCTGTGCCGACCGCCTAATGCCTGTTTTCCTTTGCCTAATGACCTAGGCGCAGATTCATGACTGATGCGGTATCAGTATCAACTTAATTGCGCTTCAATATTTATTGAAGAGCCCGAATGTTTGTTTGTTTGCTTTTTTTGTAACTTGTGTACTCTTTTTTGCCTAGTCTTTTTCGCTGCTAGCTGGTTCAGAAATTAATATTACTCCAAGGGGTCACGAATGTTATATAAGTCGCAGATGGATTGTCGAATCCGCTGTTTTGCATAACCGCTAGCTGTTTTACAAATGAGCTCCGATACGTAAAACAGCTGAACGCCATTGCGTTACGTTTAACAAAATAATCTGCTACCGACGTTTAGACGTAATGCAGAATGGCTTACGTGCGGTCACAATAAGCGTTTGGTGTGGCTTTTAGAAGTCAGAATAAACCGATGCGGCAATAGTGCCGAATCGGTCGCAACAACTAAGCTAGGGCAAACTCAAACTCAAAGCATTTATTACAATTAAACCATTTACAGGCACTTTTGAATTGTCAAGGAATCGGTCAGTCAGAAATATGAAGCTAGTTGCCCATTCCAAAGCGTAGTAGGCTCCTATGCACCTTTTTTTTAAGCTTTTCCCCTACTAAGAATTTCTTCTTGTATCGTGGGTGCGTTTACAAACATAGAAACTCACATACACTAACACCCAGACCCGAAACAACTACTTGCAGATCATACAAATATTTATTCCGTGCGGGGATCGAACCCGCGACACCTTGCGCAGCAGTCGATCGCTCAGCCACTGCGCCAACCGTGTCGTCAATTGGTTTAGGTTAGGTTAGAACTGCGACCAACCGCCCGCGAGCCGAGTGAGCGAAGCGAGCGGTGTCGCGGCAACGGTCGGGGAGCGCTACACTTCCAAGTTTGTCGCAGTTACTTGGCTATTTAGTATTTTTAGGACTGAATTTTATAATTTTCTGAAAACGTCCTCTTACAAATGTCCTTAAAATTTAGGGTCATTTTCACTCATATTACTCGTTTTATTTATTTCTGTTTCAGATGCCATAATTGTTGTTATGACACAGATCCACGAGGGTCCCAAAATAGTGAGGTGAAATAGGGTGTTCAACTAGTTTCAGATAATAATCTTGTTTTTATCCGCTAGTCCGCTAAGTGCTTTATAGTCGGAGATAACAATGATTTCGAAAATATTATTTATAAGCGTTATCTGTTGGACATTTTATGATGTTTGTTCTAATAGTTAAGGTTTGGTTTAAGGGGAAGCGCTAAGGCTTGGTTTAAGGTAGTTATGGGGGATTAAGTCCGCAATTTTATTTTTTTAAACTGCAGCTCAGTTTATCAACATGTGATTTCATGGCAATTCAACACCAATTTTAACACACATTAAAATACTGAAATATATTTAGAATTAGAAGAATTTGACTACCCTGTTCATAGCTTTAACACTTGAACAAGTTCTGTACAAAGTTAGTTCTGCAGCCTCCCGACGTGTTGCTTTGAGAGCCGGTCGTTAAAGAACGTAATTATTTCCTTTTTTCTTTGAACTTGTTCAGTCCTTTTAATTGTCAAAGTTTAGTGGAAAGTGTAATAAATTGCTGATGAATAACTTTATCTTTTGTATCTTGCCTATCTTTTGTCAATTTGTTTGGCGAGGCGATTAATTAAAAAAAGGTTTAGTTAAAGTCTGGTTCATTATAGTGTCTGAGTTAGTTAACACTAACACTGTGACTGAGAAAATAGGATTTGTTGGAAACTACGTGTTACGTGTCAGTGACTAGGCTCACTTACGCGCACTACACTTTCTTTTCTTTATTCGTTTAGCGCTAAATGCTAAGCGAATTTACAACAACGTTTTATTTCTGCCAATCGTTTGAAGGTACATAAGCATAAGCAGCCTGTTATGTCCCCACTGCTGGGACACCGGCCTTCTCTTTCTACGAGAGGGAGCGGGCCGTAACCCACCACGCGGGCCCAGTGCGGGTTGGCGGATGTCACATGTCTTCAAATTTTTAGTTCTAGGATATGCCGATTTTCTCACGATGTTTTCCTTCACCGCTTTGAGAGCAGTGGTGATGAAATAGTTTACAAAAGGTGCCTGCTTAGCCACCACTGGGCCACCACTGCTGTTTTTTTCTTTCTTTGAAGGTGACAGAGACAGAATGATGTTTTAAATACGTTTAGCATGAGGTTTAGCATTAAATGCGTTTAGTGATTTGTGGTGCAAATGAGCTTTTATCTGTTTCCTTAAAATATTTATTAACTTCGTTCTTGTGTATATAAAAGAAACCAATGATTGTTTTTAATCACCTCTGACAATTTTTAATCACCTCTGACAATTTGAAGATGTACGAGTACATTGGCATCGTGTCGCCTATAGGCAAAGTGGGCCATACTCGACTAAAAATATCGTGTTTGCCCGTCAAGCTCGGCCCTCGGTACTATCTGCAGTGACGTAGTGTGAGAGGGGGTTGCCAGGTTACACGCGACTCAATGTAGCCAAATTTGGAGCCAAGAGATGTTACAATGTATTTGATTTGGCTTTGGCGAGTCTTGATAGAGACGGGTGGAATTATTACGATGTTTGTGGAGATATGTAGATTTCTCTAGTAACGAGCGAAAAAATATTTAAACATCAACTATGTTTTGGAAATTGGAAGTATTTCTAGACTGTGTGGAATTCTGCTGTGCAGAACCACGATCTTTAGTCTTTCTTTATGTTATTATACTAAACAAACCACCTTTTGATTTATTTACCTATTGATATTCTATGACACATGTACTTTACTCACTTTTATAATCTGTAGCATTGTTTACCTCTGTAAAGCATACTTTTAATTATCTCTTGTTTTAGCATCCAAATCGATTTTATATTATAACCTTTCCCTTTTGTTAAAAACTTTAGAATATTTATATTCTGACGTTGTCATCTTAAACTGTCATCTGTCGTAATTTACTTTTCTAAAACATAGACAGAACACACCATAGATAAGTACACTCTATCTTCTCTCTTATAGTGGGTGTACACACTGAACCTTCGCAATAAGCCCGGCAGATCTAAGATTTCTCCTCTGTAAGCCGTTTTTATTCGTTTTGGTCATATCTAAATGAAGAAATAATCTGAATATGTTTTTAAAACGTTTAAATTATGACACAGAACAATAAAAACGTCCTTCAAATTTTTCAGTCTAGTCTTGTCTTAGCCCTCGGAGAGACGTATTTTTTAACTTGATCCGGAGTCACTGTTTTTCTGCCCTTAAGTCTTATTTGTTGAACAGTTAGCTACTCGAATATTAGTCTCATATAACTAGCATAACTAGCGTGCGCGAGTGTCCTAATCTTACAGTGTAATTTAAACTATCGATACTGAGTGGTCTATGACAATAAACATTCTTCCTGTGTTATAATGTGTTTAATTCGCTCGGCCCTCCTGCCTAGCCTCCGATATCTACAAACTCTCACAACCTCCTCTCCGTTCCACAAGCTGGAGTGTATCTCCAGGGTGGATAATCCTCAACCCAGCCTCCTCCACGCTGCCTGCGGCCTGCCTGCCTGCCTACCTACCTACCTGCCCACCTGTTCCATTGCCTGCCTGTTCCTGCCTAACTCGAGCCTGTCCTGTGTCCTAAACTTACCTTTACTTTCGCTTTTAATTTTTAACACCTTTTTTACTATAATTTAATTTGTGACCTAAAATGGTCCCAGTTGTAACGAAACGTTTTCCTCCGTGGAGGAAAACGTTTCGTTACAACTGGGACCATTTTATTTGCTTTAAAATGCAATTAAAACATAACTAATATACTCAAAGGTACTAAGCTAGAAACGTTGCCTAATTTCTTATTAATTACATCTTTGACAGTAACTTTCTGTATTGATAAATCACCTCTTTTCCTCAACATGTTTCAGGCAAGTCTATCAACACAACATCCAATAACCCAACTTCTTACACAAAGGCTGCACCGTATGAACGTAACAATAGGTTCATCTCAACACAAGTCGCCCGTCCGAGCACACAGGCTTGTAGCACACAGTGAGCACACGTCAAAGCTACACATCTTTGTATAGCCTGACGCCCTGGACAAGAACCTGAAGCCGGCCCGTAACGAATTGTTTTCCATGCAGGCACTGGCGCCTGGCCGTCGTTGGATACATTGTCTATCTTCTGGCCCTAAAATTGAACTGAAATATTGGACCGACACAGGATATTGTGAATTTGTAAGGCGTGTGGTGTATTGCTAGGCATACGAGCGTGTGCCACTACGAATAATATCGAATCTAGAACCTCGATTACTACTGCACATGAATGATGGTTTTCACGTCCCAATAACTCAGTATCTTACCGGTACATGGTGTACTTAATGAAAATTGTAACAATTTGTGGCCTTTTTAACCGACTTAAAAAAAGATGAGGTTAAAAAATACAGTAGACGACGTATATTTAGTAACCTAATCCGCTTAACTGTTCAGTCATAAAGAACCCTGTAAGAAATCGACACGTGTTTCACCTCTCAACGAGGATGATCTCTCAGGATGACGATTGACTTGTTGCGAACCCGGACCCGACGTGTCCACACGTCTTTGTGACTCTTTAATAACAGTTAAGCGGATTAGGTTACGAAATATACGTCGTCTATTGTATTTTTAATGGATTTCCGCAGAGTCACGCCTGATTCAATTAACTAGGATGAGGTTATTCTGGCAAATCAACATTACGTCCAGTAGTAATATGACAAACATTCTCCAATATATGTATAACTTCCATCTTGCACATCGGTTTATCCCCACTCACCACTTACATCTATTCTCAAATAACCATTCAAAAGCTCATAAAGGGCAGTTCGCTTCACAACTTAATATGTATATTTTAATATCCCAATTACCTCAATATTAAGTCTGCGAGTGCCGCCATCTATATCTGAATTATTAATTTCAATTTTTCCTCGAGAACTTGGCTCACTTATTACGGTCTCGGCTTGTATTTCTTCCGTCCCCTGAGGGATATTAACTCTGACCTGACGAATGGAGTTTTGACACTTTTTCGTGCCACAAAAGTAGGGTAGTTTATACGTGATACTTTAGTAATGAAGATGGAAATTGAACAAATGTTAACTTGTGGAAGCCATTTTCTTATCTAACTTTGGACTTGTTTTCCCCGAGGGGACGGTGGATGTCTGAATCGTTTGAATGTGGATCGTTGTTGGGACATCGTTCAAATAGGTTTTATTTTTAAGTGACCACGACATGACTCGGACATGAGCTCAATTGGAATTTTTCAATGAATTAACTGTCCCTAAACTATGTAGTCTTCTAAATAAATGATAATAAAATGTTGTTCGTTGGTAAGCGCATTTCTTGAGAACGGCTGGACTAATCTTGCATTATTTTAATTTTTAAATGTTCGTAATATAATTACGTTTTTATGGAGAGAATATTTTGAAAAGTTTAACCGATTTTTTTTCGAATTCGGTAAAAAATTTACGTCCTTTTCTCTATTGAATGTTTGTAT
This sequence comes from Agrochola macilenta, assembly GCA_916701695.1. Taxonomy (NCBI): domain Eukaryota; kingdom Metazoa; phylum Arthropoda; class Insecta; order Lepidoptera; family Noctuidae; genus Agrochola; species Agrochola macilenta. The sequence continues at coordinate 21,370,385 of OU753568.1, forward strand.
TAATTATGGTTTAAATTTTTATGTCAGTACATTAGATAACTCTAGATAACTCAATAACTCATTCCAGTCAGTCATGACATTTCATTATGACATAGGTATATACTCGTACAATATATTATGGAATATGGAAAGCAAATATAGTTAAGAAAATATGTATACATAAATAATAACATAATTTAATAATAATGAAAATACTTCTTAAGATTTCATAATAATTACCTACAATATAACATAAAATAAAACTAACTAATATACATAATTATACAGCCAATTAACACATCTAATAATTTATAATAATATTGAATTACTTGAATTGATTCTTAGCCCTCTTCCTCTCTCCTAATTCTGCTGTGCCCGACAGAGTCCAAATTGGTCATTTACTTTATTATACCATCTATGTAATACATATGGAATGCAATAAAGAATTGAGTATTGAGTACTGACATGGCAAAAGTTACGTTTTGAGGTTCTGTAAGAAAAATTAAGACTTTAAAATAATCAAGAAACTAAAAATCAGTAATTTCAATATCAACTGCATTTCTCAACTAAGGAATTAGTTGCATATGAACGTATAGTTAACGTGGTGCCGATAAAATTAATTCAGCCGATGCCAATAATGCCAACAGCGGTGTCTCCGGCTCTCCGGCGGATCCTCGCCTCGAGTGGGCTTGTTGTAAAGTATTCGATACTAGGAGGTGGGCCCAGTGGTAGCGGAATGCACAAATACAAACTTAACGAAAAAAAAAAAACATTCACTGACTGACAACGCATAGCCTAAACCACTGGATCTAGAAGCATGACATTTTGTACAGGAGTTGCTTTAACAACAAAGGTGGTGGCAACAAACTATGTTTTTTTTTTAAATTAATTCCCTAATGGGATAAAAAAGAGGATGAAAGTTCGTAATTTTTGACAATGGGAATTCCCATCAGGCGCACGTTTTGTATTCATAGAACTATGGTATTGTTAGTTCTTGCCATGCTGGGAACTGGCAATTATACAATTAATTCTTAGCCATTGTGGTTAACTATAACGGCTCGGCAACACCGAACAATTTACGGCAAAACTAATATTGTAGAGAAATTGCCAAGAATTTCGCAACTTTAGTTGCTGTGTAAGCACACTATAAGAGGTTATGGAAATGCTTTTCTCTCGAGCTGTGTTGACCTCATGTCGCTTAAGTCCATGTTAGTTTCAAAATTATAGCAATAAAATATGATTGTGATTCTGTTGAGACATTGTCAACATTTTTCTTCCATATAACTTAGCACTCGTAAATTTCCAGCATTTACAATCTTTGCAGTATGTTTTCGTGGCGAACTATGCTTTACACCAGCTAGAATCACACAATCTGATCTACAAGTACCTATGGCAGCACCCTACCATTCGCTCACAAATCGCTCCGCTCCCCGCTCGCACTGACAGCACAGCCAAGGCGAGTGTATAATGTCTCCCTGAAGAGACATTGGCAGCAGCTACAGTACACCACTTCTGCACACGCGAGTAACGGAGCTCATTTGAAGCCGCTCGTTATCTCTCACATAGTTTAACTGCACCTAACTGTTTACCCTTCGTTTTTGAAAGATGAGGAATTTGAATGATGACTACTACAAATGTTAGAATGTTTCCTGCATTTCTCATGAGGCTTGGCAGCTTTGCACTGTTGGTAGATAAATCTTATTTTGGACTGGTTTTGTAGGAGCTTATTAATTATCATCTGCCAATAAATAAGCTTATTAATTTGCCTCTTAAAACTGTAACTTACCAACTGTTATACAAGCAGGCCAAATAAAACAGGAAAAATAATAATATTCAAAAGTCTTATCGTTATACGCAATATTATCGTTACTGTAGGTACGGTTTTCCGAATATAACACAGGCATCTCTAAATAAACCCACTGAGTACATGAAAACCTATAAATGCTTGTCCAAAATGGGAATTAATCCAGCACCTCTTTAATCAACAGCGGGTCCACAAAACATGTTGTAGGAACGGAAAATAAAGCCCGAATTCTCTGAAACTAGGTTAAACTTCAAATGCCCAGTGTAACGGTAGAGTTTCGTCCTACAGATGAATTCTTAGAACGTAGCAACTAAAGCCTCGATTCAAATTCCCTGTACATTGGTTCATTCGGAATAAACACCTTGGAACCACCACACAGGTTGAACTCAAGTAAGACGTAACTGTGACCTAGATACCTAGATCCTGGATGGGTAAGGATTCATATAAAGTCAAGTTCAGCTGACACGTCGCGGTAACAAAAAGTACTTCTTAAACTCTGAGCTATGAAATGGGAACGAGGCTGTAAAATCTGAGGACACGTGAGTCTTTACGTTAACGTGAATTCGACAAGGACTGCCGTCCTCCTTTCAAAAGTGTAACAAAGAGAATAAGTAACTACAACCTTACAATTATTTCATCATTTGCCCCGTCAACGTTAAGATAACCCAAAAAATATATAATATGTAAACCGAAAAAGAGTAACAAAAAGTGAAAGTTCTGAGTTTTAATTCGGTAGCCTGTATTACAATACACTAGTTGCCAATTTTTTTTCACTTTTTCACTAGGCAGAAATCCATACCTACTTCGGGAGAAAACTCGGGCACTGTGAAAAGCAATAGGTTCGTTTCTTATCACATGGGTCTTAAATATAACTGGCTAAATGCAGTTGACAAGAGTATCAACCACATTTCGGCAGTTTAAGTAACGTATCCCTTCGACAAATACAGCCGTGGTCTGTATCATTATGTGAACAGAATACAACGATCCCAATCGTGTTCCAAAATACAAGATCCAAGAACATAAAAAGAAAACATTTTGAAAACCGCCACATGATAATATGTCCACCTAAAAGATAATATGTCCACCTAAAAGATAATATGTCCACCTAAAAGATAATATGTCCACCTAAAAGCATATATCTTGTTTTCTAATGAGGAACCTTATCGATACTCATTATCATTACCTAATAAAGGCTACCTCCTAATACGGCGCATGACGTGCCAACGCGATATAAAGGCGCGAGAAGTGCTCGCCACGAATTATGAAGCTATTAGCAACCCTTGTATTTAGTTTACTGCTGTAATAACGGGGTAGGGATAGAACAAATGTTTGGATAGTAAAAAAACAGTATAATAATAAGTCTCGTAATTTTCTGATAAAAGATCTCATTCACCAATTTATTGCGGGTAATCGTATGGAGAAAAAGCCGTTTCCGAGAAAACAAGCGTTGTTTTGTATTCTAAACTAATTTAACAGCTTATTTCAGTGTGGGATCTATCAAACTTTTGATAAATTAATATAAATCAACAAGACATCACAGTTTACAGATCAAAAGTTTATATTTATACTGCAAGATAGGAACAAAATAATCAATTTTATTATAACTGCATCTATTTCTGATGTTATCGGTACAAACCCTTATCGATACCGCGATGTATTACAGAAAAAATATCTGCTCTTAACATGAGCGGACTGAGGTGTGGACGATCGTCACGCGAGCTGACCAATTCAAACATACATAGTGTACGATAGACAGAGAGTCAGGACATGTGCTACGATAGTTCAAATTGTATATTCCGAATAAGTTAGTCTGAAGTACGGGGTTTATTAAAGTCCCTTTTCACTAACTTATATTCAATCTCTATTATCATGATATACCCTGTTAAGATCCACGGCTAAACATATGTGGGGAGCGGCCTATGTTGAGCAGTGAATGTTACCGTGGACGTCAAATATTGTCGTGATAAGCTACAGTCATTCGCGCTGCTCTACTGACCGGCGGAGTTTTTTAACGACGCTAGGAACTATTAAAATATGGCTCGATACAAGAGCAGATCTTCTATCAACTTTTGGAACACTATCCACACTTGCTTCACTGCCCACCTCTCAACTACTTACGTGTCGCCCGAGGGCCACTCGTCGTCCAGATGTCGGAGATCACACACAACACATAACACACAATGTATACAACAGTACACAGCTCGTGTACATTTGTGCACAGTTTGTGTACTGTGTGTGCACTGTGTTGCTGCTAAGTGTGGATGTTATGGCAAGACATGTCGGGAGAATGCTAACAGTGTTGCTAGTAAGATGCAATTATACAAGTACTTAGTTTGTAGTTGGTAGTTGCTGGTGGTGAATTTATGGGGTGACTGTTTAGCTTGTAATAACGTACAGAGCTCATTTGAGAGGTCACGTCTTAAGGGTCGGATGTCTCGTAAGTTGTTTATTTATTTATTTATAGTTAATTAAAACGGTACAACACCAATTACATTAATTAACATAGAAATATAAAAATATTTATATTGACAATTCTTTGTTTATAATTTAATTAAACTAACATGGAACAGTGGACTCCCTTGCATACTTTCTCTCACAGAACACCAGACTTATACGCATAATTTTATTCCATTCATCCGCAAACACATCGCATTCAGGGTTGGCAGTCAGAAGGGCGTTGAGCATCTTCAAAGTACGACACACTGGAGATTCAGCTCTGGCAACAGTTTTGGATGACGGTTGCGCAAATAGATTGCGCCGGTGGCAAATTGAAATTGAAAAATTATTGATTAAGTATAGAAAAACAAAATGAATGAAAGCAATACAGGTGATGCTTTCCCGATCTTTACTTTGACTGCCCATGTTGCGATTCTACCCTTAGCTAGTATCTTGAGACTAGTTTTAAATACGAGAGCGACCGTGCACGCGTTAGGATGATTGTTTATTTGCCTGCCAGATAGTAACACATTATTGCTCCCCAACGGTGCGAAACAACACATTGGGAATAAATTAATAATATAATTAAAAAATAAGACATAATAATACACAGCAGCACTCACTGGGCCCGCGGGCCTGCGAGGCATCCCACTCCTTCTCACAGAGAGGAAGCTAGCCAGCAGTTGAAACTATAAGCTGATTAGTTCCCTCTGTATTCAAACCCAAATTCCGTGATATATCATTACGCATCTTAGAAACAATACAACACGTCGCTACTCTCCATTAGCGGGCCCATATGGCGGAGCATGGCGTTATTAATAATTAAACGCCGGGATTTATCGCCGCGTCACATGCGTGTGCAGCCGAATAAAAATATAACACATGTCATAGATAGGTACTGTTTGTTTTGATTGTGGAAGAAAGTGCTCGAAGTTTAATGTTCTCAGAAGTTTTAATCGTGGAGGATCAGCCCAAACTAGTGAAAACATCGTGAGGAAACCGGCATGCCTGAGAGGTATCTCTCGACGGCATGTGGAGCCAAGTCAGAGGCCCCTGGGCGCCTTTAAAACTCTGATACCAGGTTAATCACTAACCACACGAAAAGAAGAAGCCCAAATGGGAATGGGAAATCCTAGTTTAGAGGCATTTGTGACAAGAGAATAGGCACCATTGGTGCCGATTCTCTTGTATACTCTCCTGTACTTGTATATTCTCTTGTACACCGAACTAAACTATAACTAAAATCCTTACTTTTGGCTATGAGTATTTTAAAGCTATTCTGCAAAAACAAATCTCTAAATTTAAAAATAATTCAATCGACACAACTAAAATCAGGATGGCAACCAGTCGGTTATCTTTCAAAGTGAAGGCACGTGAACATATTCGTAAAAAGTTGGCAGAATCATTGCAGCGCTGATTTGTTGGATTTATTTTCTCCTCTACCTATCGTTATTTCTCCTGACAAAGTTTGTTCGGTTTATATGTATGTATGTAAAAATAAAAAGAAAGAAAGAAAGAAAAAATGTTTATTTTGCACAAACAAAACGCACATAAAAAAGCAAAAAGACAAAATACACACATACAAAAGCAGCCAAAGGCCCTGTATTCAACCATAAAATAAAATTTAAAAAAATTAAAATAATGTTGTTCATTGGTTGATGTCTCGTTGATGTCAAGGCCACGGACCAAAGACTAATACGTACTCGTAGCACTCTTGTGACATTGGCAAAAGACAACATAAACATAACAACAGCAAAATGCTAATTGCAAAGATATCTACTTTTGTAACAAATATTAAGAAAAATAATGCTGATCGTCGCGTCTGTGCAAGAACAGGTCATTGCTCAGCGAATTGCTGTGAAATTCGGATGAACCCAATGTCAACAGCGCTGGTTTTCAGCAATTACCTATGGAATGACATGTATGTGTCTATGTATTAGTGTGTATTAATTTTCAAGTTATCTGTCCCTTATGTTGCACCTGCCATGTTTTGTCTCTGCGCCACCCTAAGGTTGACTGGTAGAAAATGCCTCAGGCATTAAGTCCGCCTTTGTACAGTTTTTTTACTTGTGCATGAAGTTTTAATAAATAAATAAATAAAATCGAATTTGACAATTACGAATCCTCGTGGTACCCGTGGTTTGCCTTAACCCGTGATTTCTTTTTAGAGCTAGAGGCTCGCAGGGGGTGTAGCGTCGACGTGTTTTATATGGAATTTTTCATTTTTTGTATGGACAATATGAAAAAATATGATCTACATGTTGAGTTTTAGGGGGGTGTTTTATAAAGGGGCTCGAAATTTTCATTATTTTCGCGATAGGACGCACCATTTTCGAGATATAAGCAAAAGAAAAAATAAATACAGTACTGTTTTTGCCCGTGAAGTCGAGATGTTGGTGTGAATTTTAGTTCATGACAACGTATTTTATCCCACACCTTTTTAATCGCGATTACAATTTGTCAGGTTTAGTCTGGTTTGGTTTTTACAATCAAAATATTGGTGAAAAACGTCAAATTGAGAATAAAATTGCCATTTTTCAAATTAAAAACTCAGTACTATGTTAGTGCTGTCAAACTAAAATATATAGTTAAGATGTGTCACTTTAGTCTATTTCAGAATGGGACATCATCGTTTGACAGGAATAAACAAAATTTTTGTGATTTTTAGTCTAGTTTAGTGGCATTTGTGACAAGAGAATCGGCACCATTGATAGTTTAGGCTTTGAAGTTTGGTAATCGATACATTGTTAAATGGTTTAAGAAAAGTCAATGCTGCCCAGTGCCACCTTCCATTTGTGATAAACAAAAGCTATTAGCACTCACAGCATAATAAATGAAATCGCATAGGTACCTAGGTACCTTAGGAGCAATTTAATGTTTTGTCTGAAATATTTGTGTAGTTTCAGATTTCAGACATATAAATCTAGACAAATGTTATAAAAATGTAAGCTCTACATTATTTACAGTTCCAACGCTTTTAAAAGGTATTCATATTTTTTTGTGGCAAATATACAAACATTATTTTTGTGGTTTAAAATCTTTTTGAAAACAATATGAGCCGGTTTTAATAAAAATATTTTATTCGAGTTGGCAACAATATAGCCCAAAGTCAATGGTCAGCATATGCACTGTATGGAAATATGGAAATTAAATATTTGCTCTCATTTGAATGCATAAATGAATGGATGAATCCGAAACAATAAAATACGAAGCAAATAAAAAAATGTTGTATGTATACATACAACTTTTTATTTGTTCGTATTTCTATCCTCTAGCGCACTAGAGCTCATTCATCAATCCATCCGCACGTATAGTTGCATCCAGCGCCGGATCTCCGCAATGTCGCAGTCGCGCGACGCTGCGACAATTAGTCGCTGTTATTACTTGTTTGTCGTGTCGCGATACATTATGTGGCGGAGACATGACGTGCTGGCAGTGACACAGTGAGAGACTCGTCTATTTTGGTTGCAAGTATTCTGTACCTCACGCAAACATGTGGATCTATGTTTCGTTCAAGTAAACTGTTCCTCTAGCAATTCCCAGACATTTTCCAAGATGCCAAGTATACAATATTCATTAGACAGAAGAACTCCCAATTGGACACCATTCAAACCAAATACTATCCGAAAAAATCTGCCTACTATTCTGCTAAAGCAACCCTCTTTCTCTTCATAACAGATTTAATGTTCGGTGTTAGGCAAATTACTTATCTGCTCTCCAAAACTGCACTTGTAAATTATGTCAACCTCTAACAAAGACAATCGTATAAAAGCAAAAGCCCTAAAAGTTTTAACAAACCAATAAAATTAACTGGTACATAAAATATCTCAATGTTAACTAGCAAGCTTCACACCCGGTGTAGTGCCAACCTAACCACCATATGTGACATCTCGAAATCACTAGTAGCATTGTCACGAGTGAGTTATTGGCGCGATTATACCCACGTATTTATGTTGACGACCGTACACGGTATTGCCACCACTGCGAAACAAATAACGACAAATGTTTCGCTGTAAACGGCATCCATTGCGGGATTTGCACTCGTGATTCAGATTTAGGGTCGAAATAAACTGGCAATGGATGCTATATTTGTAATTATGATAGTGGTATTCGTAACGTAGTAGTATTTTCTTTGATTAGGTGTCGACTAACTGAGACAAAGCCGTTTGTGCTACCTTAAAGTGGCACAGAAAAAATCTTGCACACTTTACGAGCGTAGTTTTATTTTTAGTGTGTTATTAAATTTGATTTAGTAGTACGGTATCTAAAATAAAAGTTAGTAATTGTGGTGGGTATTGTTAATCTAAGTTTAGATGGCAACTACTGCGGAGTGTGACTGTCACATGGTACTCCATGTGGTAGTTTAGTGTCATAAGTTATTAGGTAAGAAACTCGTAAAATGATGTCTTTACATTCATTGCCTGTATCTTGGGCTTGACTAACTAATAAGATCCATGAAAACCACAATTCTAAAATATAATTATTTTGTACTAGGTAGGTACTTAATCGAAACTAAGCCTTTCTTGCCAAAAGGTAAAAATTTACTACGTGGAAATCCTTTTACCTTTAAAATATTACGTGTAAAAAGTGGTACCACATTAACAGCCCCTTAATGTTGTTCACATGATTGTTTTAAAAATACATATTAATAAATTAATTATAATGGAGTTTCCTTCGAAATTAATTGGGGTTGAGGACAATAACATTACACAACAAGAAAGTACAGAAGGGCCATTAAAGCCGCTAAAAGACAACGGCGTCAGACCAGAAGGATATATTATATGTAATAGCAGCCAAAAATGTAAATATGTAGTAGCAGTTTTACATGTGGTTTCTAAAAGAACCTGGAAGCCTAGACAAACTGATATTCTATCAGCGGTAACGTTGATGGAAATTTCAAAAATATATGAGATAAGCTACCGAAAAGCTTGTCAATCCTACACGCGTAGCATAACAACCATAGAAACGGGTTTTCTACGGGTTTTGTCGACGGAAGATTTGACAAAATGACAGATTGTGATTGTTTATCTGTCATTTTGTCTATTCTTTCGTCGACAGAACTCGCTTCTATTGTGAAAGTCGTTGTAGAAATACGAAACGTTTTGAAAGCTATTGTCACTTGTCTGTGCTCTCTGACGTAGAACAGTATAATTTTGTATCAGCTGAGACAAGTCCACTTCTGAACCTAGTTCTCCACTAACCGCTGCTGGTCAAGGATTATGTTTTGCCATAATCACTACTATTCATCACGCTTGGCTAACCGATTAGTGATTGCAGTACCTATTTTAACTAACCGGAAGATGCTTCTGCATAATATTTTTCATATTTAACACATTGATAAGCTATGAATTTCCCAGAAAAGGGCTATGCATATTATTCATTCTCAAAAAATAATACACTGACGAGCAATATAAAAAAGCTACTATCATGAAATATTTCCGAAACCACGAGAGAAGGCTTCTGGAAGTAAAAAGCAAAAGAAAGAAGATTTTATAGTATGTTGATAATTATTATATAGGTAGGTACATAATTATAATTGTGTAGTCTGACTTCAGATTGTGTTTTTAACTCGTAGTTTAGTAATGCTTTGTATTTTTTAAGTTTAGATTTTTAAGTATTAGCCGTAAGTCGAATTTTAATTTATTTTGGGTGTGTTTGCAAACCACTATTGTACACTTCGAACACTATCCTTACAGGATGACCCCAAGGTCATCCTGTAAGGATAGTGTGTGAAGTGTAATAATAAAAATAAATAAATAAACATTTAAATTGATTAAATAGCGCATAAAAAACACCTATAAAACTGCTCTCAAGATTTTTTACTTAATGTAGCTAACTTGTGTGGTTAGATTTGTGGTTAGATATTTAGATTTCTTTGCAACTGGCTTTTTATATTGCTCGTCAGTGTAGTGAATGGCAATACCTCGCCCACAATAAGTATGTTTCCAATTATTATTCATAAATTCAGAAATAGTTTTGGAGATTACAGATGACGTTCTATAGTTTAAAAAGATTATCCTCCCACTAATATTCTGAACAATACACTCAAAGCGAGACTATGATTTCGTTTTGTTCTACGTAATAATTGCACAACTCAGACACACACATACATATAATAATATACAGGGATCTTTGTATTCTATACTCATTATAGAGCGGGTCTACGGGTCTACTGTTGCCACCTTTTTGTAAAAACCGTCAAGTGTTTGCTCCGCGTTCCTGGACACACGGAACACGAATATTTTATGACGGTCGTCGCGTAGTATGGTGCCGTGGAGAAGGCAATTTTTTATCAATATTATGTACTTTCTAAAATGTGTTGATGGCGCTCAATTTATTAGGTTCCTTAACAATCTGGCTGTCCACCACCTAACGGGTGTCAGAATTTCTTCCGTAAACGGTAGAATAACACCAAGGCTTTCTTCCTCCAATGCAATCCAATTTATAGCAACTGGAACAGGTGCTTAAGGTAGGAATCAGTCTTCTTCCGTCCGGGAGCGTCCGTCTGGACTTCCCCACCATGCACCATGGTCTTCTTCTTTTCGTGTGGTTAGTGACTAACCTGGTGTCAGAGTTTTAAAGCCGCCCATGGGCCTCTGACTTGGCTTCACATGCCGTCGAGAAATATCTCTCAGGCATGCCGGTTTCCTCACGATGTTTTCCTTCACCGTTGTTGAAGCAAGTGATAATTATACAATACGCACATGAATCCGAAAAGTCAGAGGTGCGTGCCTTGGGTTCGAACTCGAGACCTATGACTTGGCAGTCTGACGGTCACACCACTAGGCTATCACTGCTCACTCACCCTGCTCACCATGGTAGGCTATCTAGATTTATCAGCATCTCAAAAAAACACAGCGGTAGAATAAAAAAAAGTGATTTTAATATGGATGGAGAACACGTGCACATTGCGTACTACATCCGATATCCATACGAGCATTTTCACTACAGGTTTTGATGGCTTAACTACCGACCTGCTTTTGATCAAGAGAGCTTGACCTGATGAGCAAAACAATGCACGGGTGTAAGCAAATACAAAATAATTACCTCATCCACTCCCTCTTCTTACCTTGGTGTAATCCTAAGGGCTGGTAAGGTCTTGCGCATACATTATGCATGCTAATTTATCGGCGGGTCAGCGCAACTCCGCGGATTACTTCCGGCCACTTACGCTGTTTTATTCTGGTTCAGAACTTGTTGGGACACGGCCGGATTGGGTGGCCAGATGTTTTGCTTGCTGAGAGTGTACTTAGTTTAGTATTAGAAGGGAAAATTGGGGTTTTAGAAGCAGCTGGTGAGGCTGGAACCAAATGTGACGGCTAGTTTGATGAAGCCAAAAAACATTGGTATGAATAAGATATCCTTAGATTAGTTTTTTGTTGTAATTTTCTTGGTTCAAACTCGCTTTAATCAAACTAGGATTATTTATAAATATTTGAATATGTTGTAATGTTTGGCATTTTGAAATGTGATGCGTAATCTTTATCATTCGTCGAATAAGTTATTTGAATATATTATAATTATTATTGGTTCTCCTGTACATATATAAATAAATAAATGATTAAAAATATACATTTGTACGATAAGAGGCGTTTTACGTCAATAATTCAACGTGCAGGGTTCGACCTCGCGACCTTTCACTCGCCAGCCTCAAGTTACACTCGACTCACGAAGCTAACGAAAGGTTCCCTAAAAATTGGCCCAAAGCGTCTAGACTAAACAATGTTCCAAAAGGACCAACAAATCTGCAAGCTGAATGTCAGTGACCCCTCACTTGACCCTGGAACGCCGTTACCTTAGGCTGTTCCCGGAACCAGCAGTGGACGATCAATTAACGCTATCCAAGGATGCCTATCGAGTGCTACTGTTTAAGGCTAGGGTCGCCAGATTTAAGTAAGATTTTAGCCATTTCGTTTGGATACTAATTACTTAGTTGGTAACTAACAATCAGTTGAATTTCTTCTTAAGTTGTAGATTGGCAATGGGGTCGGCTCCTATATCCCTATTATCTGGTGCAAAGTTATTACTGCCGTTTATAAACCCCACATCAAGAAGATTGCCTATGTTCACAAACAAACCCCACAGGATCTTTTGGCGCCTGAATGACATTGACAGGGCGGCGTTGTTGGTAAACATTTGTGAAATTGTGACAGAAATTGTATTGACTAAACAAGATGGCGGCGTTAGTTTCGATTTTGGCCACGTGCCAATAGAACCTTGTGGCGTTGTACAGATGTACTACTGAGTTGCGGTAAATGATGACAATAATGAATGACAAACTACATGGTCTTGAAACTCTTCAAATATCCCCAAGTCCTTTGCAGCTTGCACTGTTTGATTAGGACCTGCTTTTTAAAACACAAATATGTAGTACATATACATAAATCCAATGTAGTCGTCTACTTCTTCTTATTATTAAACATTTACAAAATCTCCAAGTTTATCATGGCAGTACTTGTGAAGAATGACTAGTTTATTTGTTTTTGTTGAACCCTATGATTAATGCATTACCTCCGATATACCGATGTCAAGCTAAATATTCATGCTGTCAAACAACAGTGTCTACTCGTATGTCTCTGTGTGTGTTTTGTGGACTGTCCAACTTTTAGGCCAATGGCCGACTAAATTAAGATCGAAGTATAGACTTTTTTTATTTTAGTCTGGTAACCCTAGCGTCTGGATAAACGCACCAGGTTCTTTTAACGCAACGATTAAAATGAAAAATAACCAAAATAGAATGACTAAAAGCAACAAAGCATTTTTATATTAAAATCACTGTAAATTATATTAATATCGCAACTGGTTTTGGTAAACAGACATTTACCACAAGACGTTATCAGTAGTGTTCTTATCAACGGAATTATAATCACCTCGCCATGAGCAAAGGCACAAAACACCATAAACATAATTTTAAACTTATACCACAACACCGCAAACGAATCCATTACCATCACTTTTAATTTTCCGCAAAAAATAATTAAACCAAAACAGGATAATTTCCTTTTTTATTTCATGCAAAAGTAGCAGTTGTAATTTTTCAGGCTTATAACCGCAGACGTACAATCTACCCAGTGCGATATAGTTGCATAAAAACTGGTCGCGGTCCTCTGAGGTAGTAGGCAAAAGTACTAATTTAGAAATCCCTGGGATGCCACCAATATCTCTCGGATGCCTACCATGAAAGCTACATTGCCACTGCTCCTAGTAGAGATTCTGAGAATAGCAATAGATATTAATCTAGGAAACACTTTAGTGTTTTGGTTTTGAGGTCGAGCAAAATATTTAAGCAATAATAGTGAACTGCCGAGCGGTTTTCTAGAAAACAAAAGATCAGCATTTCTCATCAGACAATGTTGCAAAAGACAGCTAGGGGGGACAAGGTATACTTTTACAGAAGCGTTAAAGTATTACTTAAACAAACTACAATCACCAATCTAAAACTCTAAATTTATTTAATTCAGAATAAAAAAATTAAAAAAAAAAATATTTCACATAAACCTACATGGACACTTATGAAACGTCAGAAGCTAGGTGCACGGTTCCAATTGGTCGTTTCCTATGGAGAAGAGCCGGCAAGAAACTCCACGGTTACTCTTCTAAGAATAATTGACTTCTACAATATTTTCAAATAACAGTATTAATAGGTATGGGAGGACAGTGTAGGTCTTTCAACAAGTACCAGGTACTTAACAAAATAGAAGATGGTCAATAAATCTACAGTTCACTAAGCGTACAGCGTTCTCACATTCACAAAATAGAAAAAGAAAAAAAATCTAAGTATTTAAATATGAATAAATTAATAAAAATAAAAACATATTTTAAACGAAATGACATGATTGCTATTACAACTGTAACAAATTTGAATAATTATCATGTACACAAAAGCCACTAATAAAGTGTTGAAATTAAGTTTTTAGGTATATAATGTCATTAAACCGACTTAACGAACCGAATTAAACCGACTTAACGTGCAAGTGATTATGACAGTTTTACCTTTTACAATTTAGTATTCACTCTTTTCGTACGACCGGCCGTATCATGATTTTCAGGGTTCAGTAAATTCCAAAATAAGGCAATCTATATTAAATTTTCTCATTTCCAAAATATTGGGAATAATCTATACCAACATCCTCATTAGAGTTATTAAATATTTTGAATAGTAAAAAGCTGTATTCCTGCCTACCCCAGTCGGATATTCAGATGTGACTCGTTACTCTTTAACATTGTACTTAGTTTGACAACATTGCAAAAACAATACAAGATAAAACTAATAAATCTATTAATATGGTACAGCATATTAGAGCATACAATATAACGCCAAAAACGATAAGGAAAAAAAATGTTAGAAACAAAAATAGAATATTGCGACCGTGACAGGACTCGAACCTGCAATCTTCGGATCCGAAGTCCGACGCCTTATCCATTAGGCCACACGGTCGGTACATGCTGACGTGAAATAGGTCATCAGATTCCGCAAAGCCTCTCTATGTATATTACGTCATATGACGTCACTAGTGTAATTAGAACATCACGTTTAAAATCAATTATGAGACCGATAGAGTTTTATTTTAATGCAGGTGTATTTTTTTTATAGGAACATTAAAAAATATGATACAGAAAACTGAAATTCAGTATATCATCTACGTTATTACTAGTACAATGTTGCCTGTTAACGCATTATTTATGAGGGTATTCACCTAGATGTATTGATTAGGTACTAATTAAAATTAAAATAACCTAACTTTCATTGTCACTGTCAAATTAACTAGTAAAATGTCTCAATATGTGGGCACATCTTACAAAGCTGCTTTTTTTTCATGCGAATCCAATAACAGTTTACTATTTTCCCTTTTTCAAGAGACATCAAATGGACATTATTATAAACGCTATCAAATTAGAGTAATTTATGAATACTCAAGTACTATAATATTCAGAGTTTTAATGCCTGTAGGGGACAAACGGGCAGCTGTTATTGTTCTCAAATTGTCTTCCAAATTATTATTCACATAAATCCCTTCGGGCAGTGCGGTACTGTATCAAAAAGTATAATGTACCAATTTCATGGTGGATTGTGTACCATGAGTTATGTGACTGACCGTCATGTGCAGCCGTGAGAATTGGCGCAGGAGACAGTTCGCTGGGTGTGGACTTGAAAGTATGTTCTGCTGTGGATCTCTCTTCTTTTCGTGTGGTTTTAAAGCCACCCATGGGCCTCTGACTTGGCTTCTCTGACGGCATGCCTGAGAGATATTTCTCGACGGCATCGTCGAGAAATATCTCTCAGGCATGCCGTTCCTCACGATGGGAAAAGAAACCAGCAAAAATAAGCTAAAGCATATGAAACGTTAAAATTATAATAATAATAATAATAATGCATTTATTTCAGACAATTAAAATTGTCCATATAATGTTAGTAACAAAGGTCTTAAAAATAATGTTAGTATGCACGCTCGAGTAAATTCACAAAATAAAATACAATAAAAATATCCAATAATGTCAAAAATCAAACAGACAAAAACAAAAATAACACATCACATCATCTCGTCACGTGAAGCCGAATAAGCCTCCCCAGCACTGCAGACTCTGGCCTATCTGATATCATCATATCATTATGGTGCCTGCTTATCTTTACATCTTTTATTTATAATCATGAACATCAAGAATATGATTGGCAAACCGCGTTGCTTTAATGCGTGTTTACTGCTATTGCACTGAACAATAGAGATGCTGATAAGAATAAAAAACAGAAATTGTACAGATTTGACGCATGTAAACCAATACAGCTTGCGTGAAAATAAAACAAATAGATAGTTAAGTAAAATAGAAAACGAATTCGAACCAAACCTACCATTAGTAAAGAACCGCAATTTTATACGAAATCAGTAACAATACAAAATTATTGTGGGTTTGATCCGTTCGGTTTTAATTAAAAAGGAACCAAAAACTAGGACGTAGAAATTAATGTATAGGCATTCATCGTTTAACTAAAACAAGTTTACATAAACATTTTATTTTGATAAGTCTTATTTTTTTTTTGTATTTCTGACAATTTCTAAAAGATTAACGTGTCCAAATGTCCAAGCTGCATAGTCGAATCTTAATAAAAAGTTGAAATAAAATATTATCTAAGCACAAATAAGCATAAAAAGAGAGTAAACCTCGGAATGAGACAATAAGCTGGAAACTCGTACACACCTTCATTTTGGCGTTCTAAACATTGTCTCAAAAGTCTCGTAAAATATCGTGTTTGCGTCGTGAGTTATTCAAGCTCAAAGGTCCCAAAAATCGGTTATTCGCAATTATTTGGGTCCTATGCGCGTATTATTTGTGGAGCCTATAGCTCCAATGATGTTAACATCTATCATACAATTCTAGAGCATAATATTTGCGAAAAATTTTGTATCAAACATTTTTTCACGTGCTCAACCGTTTTAGAGATAGAGGGCGGAGAGCGCGCAGCGATTAGCCATACATACTGTAATTCAAGGTCAATAGTTATTTGTATTACATACATACATAACATCCCGCCTGTATTTGTTTAGACAGAGGTGTACCTATAGTACACCCATATTTCGCCAGTTAGGTTTAAGTCCCATGTAACAGTGGGCGAGCCTATTGCCATCTACCGTGCACAAATCCAGACTCCGGGCTGCTACTGAGCAATTCCAGATGGAAAAGCCCAATAACACTTTGCTTGACCCGGGAATAGAACCCAGGACCTCATGCTCAGCAGTAGCGGTTTGACGCAGACTTTTAGACTGCCAAAATGAATGACCATTGTGTGTGTTACGCATGTACGCGGGGTACATGCTATACAATTACAATGGTCCTTCATTTTGGCGTTCACGCAACTGTTCAATATAGCCCCATTGCCCGGGTGTCCCCGTCTTTTCCCGGGCCTCCCCAAGGCATGTCCGGGGCTAGTAATGGCAAACCGATGGCCTGCTGTCTTAGCTTCCCTGATTGATAGTCGCCACACTCCGCAAATTATTGTTGAAGCGAATCTGTTGCAATTTATGTATTTATATGGGAGTATAATCGGAGATTAACTGTGAAGTTACTCGGCCTTCTTAGAGACACTGTGCAGTTTTTGTAATATATACCTTACGGTGATTAAATGATATTATGCACTAGAAAGTGGTGAAGGGTGGGCGTTTTTGGGGGACTGTCTTATGTAATTTTGACGTTCGAAAAGTGGTGATTCTCAGCCTAGTTTGAATAAATTACTTTTCAATTTGAACTAAAATACAGTTTATATTTAAAACTGACACTATAGCCCGATACTAAGCCCTATTTACATGATGCAAGCTTTGCGCCTTTGATGCAACAAATAACTTTATTGTTGCTTGAACTTGTGGTATGCCACAGGCATTTAATCGCACCGTGTAAATCAGGCTTTACTTGACTGTTTTGTATTAAGAACTTTACCGCAGTCAGAAATACAAAAACTAGCTCGAAGGTTTAAGCCTGGTCTAAAGTTAGATCTCGTTTTTTTGATAATACGAACTGGGTTTAGGTATCATTAACCAACACCTTTCAAGTAAGGCACTTGAAAGCTTAGTGGAGCGCAAGCTTTCACGGATAGAAGAAGTGTTTTTTGTGGCGAAACTTAGGGCGGCCCATCTGACATGTCCAGTAATGAAGCCGAGTAGATCGATTGGTTCCTATTCTCTGCATAACTGTATGTCTATAAAAGTCGATATAAACTCGGGAAACCCAGCTTAGTTCGGCAGATCTAACTTCGTAATAACTTCCAGCACATTGCGTTACGATCCAGTATCCGATAGCCGCGGAGAATTGGTTGCGCCAATATCCACCTAGGATCACAACAGATACATCGCGAGACGCCCCGGGCGTCGGGAGTCACAAGCTGACTTCCGGCCACCGTAGGCGCGGGCCTGCGGACGGTGAGCGATGGGCAGCTCGCCGTCCGATAAGGACCAGGCCCGGGTCGAAAGCGCGTTGTGTTCCACGCGCGCCTCAAAGGAATGTCAGCACCAACTGACGGGGTCCGTAAGGGCCAATGCCTGCTGGGGTTGCGGGTTTGTCCGAAAGGGATATCGCGGCCCCGGCACACAGGCAACGGAAGGAACGCGGGTGGGTTTTAGTCAGTAAAAGTCTGACACTCCCTCTCGCTCCGCCCAGAGCGGGAGGAGTCATTAAATGATTTACCACCCAAAAAAAAAAAAAGGCACGGCAGCTATTATTATACTCGAGCGCAATATCTGATGCAGAAATATTTTTATGATGTTCGAACAAATCAATCTGCCTAATAAAGTTTTCCCAACTATATTGGGGTCGGCGACTGCCTATCTGACCACCACAACCCAGCTACTGGGTAACACGATACCCCTTAGTAAGACTGGTTGTCAGACTTTTGGGCTACTGACTACCCGTAACGACTGTATTTACGAATGACAACCGCGATCAACGGCTCAACGTGCTTTCCGAGGCATGGAGTGTCTTGATCATAGAAATATAAATAACAGGAGAAGTGGTATGGGGGCGTGTCTGTGTCCGCGCGTCTTGATCACAATGCTCATGCCTCAGGCAAATGGCCGTCTCCGCTAACTAGTGCGCTTTCGAGCGCGATCGTGATAACATTTAAGAATACCGTGTTGTTCAGTGGTTTCTTGTAAAAATCGAAGCTAAACTATAAACTTTATAAATCGTAGAACCACTTTTCATAAATCAGCACAAGTATTTTGCTATATTTGTGTTGAAAATCATGAAAAACAACAAATCGTAAAATATTTCTTGCCTTTACTACGTTATTTTTGTTTTCATATATCACAGCGACTGTACTTTTATTGTAGTAAATACATTGCTTCTTTACCACTACCAAAGTATGTCGCTAAGTAACTGGACAAGCAATGTAAAAATTACAAAACGATATTTACTTTAAGCGGGTGCATCGTTAGTACGGCCGCAGCGTCTTGTGACGGATTAGTGATGTGGTTGTGCAGATCCACTAACGTAGGCTATCGACAATAATGTCGATTGTCGTATGAATTTATATTACTATTAAAGTTTATTCTTCAATTTGTCAACAGTTATAGCCTGATTGGAAGACCGATGTGAAATCTTGTTTTATACTCATTTAGATTTTCTCATAATGTTGTTTTTTTTTGGTTTACTTAATATTTCTTTTTTTTACTTACTTATTGTTTATTTATATCATCTTATTATATGTATATCGTTTTTTATTTATAATTTTTTCAGCAACTTCCAAAAATTTTAATACAATAATAAATGGGAGAATCGATAAGTTTCCGATTTAGTCAATCACTAGCGTATATGTAAAATAAATGGCTTTTGCACAGCACAACGACAGCGAACGATGCTTTCGTGTGGGTGAGTTGTACGGTGCATGGTAAATGCACGCTGTGTTTGATGGGATAAGGTTTATAATTGATTATGTAGTACGTTCTGATTTGTAAATTGCAAGTGTGAACGGGGCCTCGTATTTATTGGGTTTACTGATCGCATGTGTGATCGCAGGCTAGAGAGTAGGGATAGATAGAAGACATTGGGTTTCGATACATTTTCAACTACCGGGCATATCTCCTTCTTTCTTATATCTATGGTCTTGATATACTCGTATAATGAATGGTCACCAATCCACGGACCGACCGGGGCCAGCGTAGCTTAACCTTCGATCGACCCGTGCGGCTGTTATCATTTAGCCACAAGCCCCTCCGACAATGTTCGGCCAAAATTGCTAAAAAACCATTCACAGATTCTGACGCATCATTTAAAGCACTATCATTATTTCGACTCAGTTGCAACACCCCACATTCTATAACACTACTAAAAGCCAATTAAATATGAAATCCAAAACATCTGCCAAATTAACAATCCAAAATGAAAGAACATTTCGATACTAATTAATTGTTGATGCACATAAAAACTTTCGAACGACCCTGTAAATTCCTAAAACGTGATAAATACATGTCTTATAAAACTTTGGCACGTTATTAATAACAATAATTATTATTAACGATGCGTTCTTACCGAAAATTTACATTCGGCCAAATTTTGGACGGCATAAGAAGCATACCGAGAAAAATGCACGCTAGTAATCTGACGATGACTAACATGTGATGATGACCAGCGGTGTGCTTGGCAATTTCTTTAACTTTGACAGTTCAACCAGATTCATTGCGTTACTTAAGTTGTTGAACAGACGAATGTTTTAAATCTATGTAGCAATGGATTAGGAGTTTCCTTCAAAATCTATCGGATTG
Organism: Agrochola macilenta; assembly: GCA_916701695.1. NCBI lineage: Eukaryota > Metazoa > Arthropoda > Insecta > Lepidoptera > Noctuidae > Agrochola > Agrochola macilenta. The sequence goes on from OU753568.1 coordinate 21,390,851, forward strand.
TAATTGGAAATGTGTTACGCAATCTGGGTGCTTATTATGTCATCGCTCATCGCATTTAATCAACTCTTGCACTCTACTTAACACTCACACTTTACTTAGGTACCTATCTGAGTAGATAGGTAAGTAAAGTGTAAAGTGTACCTAATAATTACTAAGCTGTTGCTTTATACTAAAATATACTAGACCCTAGTACTCTATTAAACGCTAGCAATCTTCACAATCAACTTGACACGGTCAATCATGAACTCTACTAAACATCAAACTACATTTTGCAAACAATATAAATGCGACATAACATTTGATAAACGCTTCTAGTTTCACAGAACCCTAAAAATTTACATTTCAAAGCCAAATATTATAAGATTTAGTCTCAACGGAAGCAATAAATTTGGGGCTAATTACAAAGTTTGCTTTGTGGACGCCGAGCGCGTTAAGAAGCAATTACAGGACACCTGGATGGGCTGTGGATGTCTGTGGATGTGCGTGGATGTTGAGCAATGATAATCGTTGTTATAATTATGGCTAGTTAATCGACGGATGTGCATGCAATGCTCGCGAATTTTGTTGTTGTAGCTACAGGAGCTAGGATACGTCTCACATCGTATTTTCAAAAGATTGTATTTTTTTGACAACTAGCTTCTGTCCGCGACTTCGTTCGCGTGGAAGTCGATAAAGTACTCATGCTACTCGCTGATAATGTAGCTTTATATAGGTGAAAGGTTTTTTAAAGCCGGTTAAGTAGTTTTTGAGTTTATCCATTACAAACAAACATACAAAAAATCAAACCTTTTCTCTATATAATATTAGTTTAATATTGGTAGCATTTTTATTAAATAATGCTAGCAATGATAATATAATTTACAGCATTTATGATTTGCACAGCTATCCAATAGCAGGGAAATCCATGCAGGGAAAAAATTAGTAGTTATTGATTACAAACTCACGTCAATTCTGGGAGTCCCTCACCACGCCTGACTTACACTTGGTATTTGTCTGTTAATCCTAACACTCATAAGTAGTAATTTTGATAGATTTCTTAACTTGTTTTACCTCATTTCCAAAACTTTTCTTACTTAACTTCTTGAGTTCTCTATCTCCCCGACTATAAAGTTCAAAGCGCTCATCAAACAAGCAGCGCCAGCGCACCGGCCACATTCATCACTTATCAATGAGTTCGCAGAAACTATAGCCCCGTACAGTCGCAGTCTTTTTGTCGCTAATCATCGTATCAACGTATGAACGACTCCTTAGGTGGATGAGGATGACAACTGTGTGTATAGCAGTGATTAATGTACTCTTTGAATCTGTGGTAAATACTCTAAAGTATGTGGTAATTAAATGTGGAACAAGTTTTTTGAGATAAATAAATCAGATGTACAAGTACGAGTATTTAATGATGGTTCTAGGTTCTACATTGCTTTTTTGAAGAATAAAATGCAACCCAGTAGGTTAACGTCGGTAACTTCGAAGCTGGTCATGAATTAATATGATCCTATTGTACGTTTTAAAATAAATTAAGTTGGATGTGGTCAATTTGATTAGATTACAATTTATTCGTTTCCCAAATTTGGAGGCTCAATGACCGATGTATCAATTTTTAAATTAATCATTATTGCTAAAGAACGTGCAGTTACCATTAATAACAGCATACCATATAAAAGTACAGGAAGTAAGCAATTTAAAACACTTGCTTGCACTCACATAAATCTTACCAAATTACTTTCAAAACACTACAAATGACCATACAGGTAGATACTACTGTAATGTATTTTCAAATTCCAATTCAAGCCACATTTAAATCACTCGAGATTATTTTATCGAACATTCTTATAACGTCTCAATTGATTTCCAAATAACGGAAGAAACCAATAACAGTCAATTAAAATTATACGAAGCTTTTTAGAAAAGGAATCGCTCGATATAAATCAGGGGCGATGCGTTACGAATTCACTACATTTACATAATCGACCACTTCGCTGCCGTCGACTATCGGTTCGTCCAACCATGTTTCATTGTAATTTTAATGCGCGACAACCCTATAACCACACCTGAACTTCAGCATTCCTAACTTTGTTGCTTACAAAATAAGGTTGAAAATTAGTTAATGGTGTGCAAAAACAAGGTTGTGCTGGTATATTTAAGTGAGAACGGAGTACAATGGGACAAAGAAGCGTCCGCAATTAAATCGTCGCTTTTTGCGAATGCTGGTCGTTTTGAACAACGATGGGCGATGGACGATGCGCGGTGGACGGTTGCCTTTATGTGACGTCGCATTGAGCGCGTGTATTGAAGCGCTACAGATAGATGGATGCGATTGTTCGCCCACGGAAAATGCTAATAGTGAAGTATTTGACTTATCTTTGCGGTTTTATGCTTCAGAATAACCATTTCCAGGAAAAAACGTCGTCTGTTTTCATTTTTGTTACAGTTAAAAAGACAGAATTATCTTTAGGATAATTTTATTATGAAAAGGGAAGCGCAGACGTATGTTTAAATTTCTCCGAAAAGAAAATCTATTACTTTTTTGAACCAGAATTTGAACACTGGATAAAGGACTTATATTTTTAGCTAAAGGCTTAAGTGTATCATTCAACATGAAACAACCATAAAATATGCCAATAAAAAAATACACACATTGTTAGCAATAACAAAACAGACAGCACGCGATACATTACACCAATACTTCATACAGAAGACTGAAAACAATTCATTGAACAAGGTAGTCTGTCAAGAGGCTGGCAACACTGGCGCTTATTAAAAACATCTCGATGATGTATTGCCAGTAATTTCTGCGGAATACCCCCTTAATGGGGGTGCGTCCCGCCGGCCCAGGCGGTGGTAGGGCTGCCGAATGTGATAAGTACTGGATGACGCGAGAAAAAAAAAGAAAACCCAGTGTTTATTTGTAAAAACCTTTTTTATTATATTGAAGCCAACAAGTGCGGTAATTATGGCAATCCTTCCATTACTGGAGGTTTTGGAAGTCTAACGATCACCACATAATTTAACAGATATAAATGTATAAACATGTATTAAACTGTCTAGAAATCTGCAGCTGTGCCAGTATTAGTTTTAAATCAGACAGGTAGGTACATAATACAAATTCATTCCACCACAACCATTTCAGACTTAATATTTCAGTGTTTGGTTTGATTCGGAGTCATCCCAAAGGGTACGAACAGGTAAGTTATCCTAGCCTGCGGTGACCTCAGGATAAGAACATCTACATACCTACCTATACAACACCTAAATACCCAATGTGAAATGTTTACAATCGGCATTTTTGTAATACCATGGTATCCGTACCAAAGGACCAAAAAAAAATTGGTTCTCCAATCATTAATGATCACAGTTATTTACTGACCGGTTTCCTCGACTAATCGTATGTAGGCAGTAGGTATCCATGGCCTATAAGTTGTGGTGTTTGTTATTATATTATTAAGACCGCCTCAAAAGTCTCCCAGCCCTACGCATTGTAATGATTTATAGGTTTCTTAATAAATACGTGGAGTGCGGCCATCGAGCGTTGTTATATTAATTGCAGCGGTTATTCATTCATGCTCTGGCCACAACTCGTGCGCCGGTAGCCAGTGCTCAGTGGACTGGTACTGGCTCATATTTTATACAGCATTTATATTGTGAAGGCTTCGACGGAGGTGCATACAAACATTGTTGGACAAATCACAGGCCATGCACTTTGGGATGAATGGTTTGATGCATTATTCATGAATATGCATGAATTCAATAAACCACTGTGCCAGTGAATGTTACTACACTGTAATAATGTTATATTAAAAAGATCAAGAAATAGTACTTTTCTGCCGCGGCCTACAAAAGGGGTATTGATGGACGAACTTGAAACAGATACGTGAGTCCATCAAAGCCTGATTGTGGCCCTAGCGGCCAAGGCTTGTACTTTTCTCAAGTAACGCGCGGAAATTCAAACTAAGTAGGTTAATTATAATTTCCAGAATAACAACAACGATAATTTTCTCGCGCCAATATGTTCATCCGTTTCTTTTTTACTTTAAACAACTCTACTTACAAGCCAAATCGAATTTTAAATAAAATCTTTGATAAGTTACCCTCTTTTTTTCATAGTAATTTATTCGGCCGCTAAACACGGCAATATAGATTTTCATAATAACATTCCAGCCGCCTGCTCGCATGATTTGATCAGTATTAGACCATTTTCGATTTTTTTCGTAGAAGGTTGTCAAAATAAAGATCGAATTTCCAAGCATGTTTGAGAAAAAGAAATTCCTTGTAAGAAACATAAGTGGCAAATCGGTAGGTAAACCTTATTAATAGGTACATACAGGGAAAGTAACGGTTAAGCAAATTGGCTCGCTACATCAAGCCATTTCATACAACCGTCACAGAATGACAGTTGTGATTTGAATATACGGGCAATTTAAGTTGGTAGTCCACTGTAACTTAGCATTATTTTCCCTGACTGCAAGACAATATGTAAATGTAAATTCTTCCAATCGATAGATACCCACCTTTTAATTTTGAAGGTTTGATAAATTGTATTTTGTTCGAAGAGAAAACAAACCACACTCTGTTCAAAGTTATAACAAACGTGTGACAGGTAACTCGAACATTGTCTATTTACTACTACAACAGTACCTGTCAGATGTTCCAGTAGTTTACGACTTGCGCGACCAATAAGTAGCATGTCCGGGTAATAAGTAGCCCATGTAGTGGATTAGAGGACCAATAGACAGCGTATAAGGGTTTGTGTTAATTATATTTCATAATTAGTTATTATGACGGCAGCTAAGCACAGGTAGTATACCGAAAGCTATCGCTAATCATTGAACACGATTTCGCTTTTGAAATTAATAATAACCATCCTGTGTACTGTTGTTACTCGATACTAAGACCATAAGAATGAGAGAACAGTTATTATGAGGGTTTATTCTGAAGATGGGCAACATCGCAAATAGATGTAAAATATTTCACTGTTTTGATTAATTTAGCAATATTACTGTGTGGAAATAAAAAATGTGGCTAACTAGCGAACTAGAATATTGATTATGAAATGCAATAATTAATATCGTAACACCGAACGTTTAGTTTTAGATGTAAAAAAACTATTTGGAAACTTTCCAAATGCGTTTTTTACACCTAAAATAGGTGCAACATCAAATTCAATGTTATAATTGCAATTCATTATTAATAATCTAGTTCGCTAGTTTATAAAAGCCCATATTTCTTATTTCCATACAGTAATATTGCCAAATTTATCAAAACAGTAAAAATTTTGACAGCTATTTGCGACGTTGCCAACTTTCAGGATAAACGCTCATAAATATGATAGATCCCTTCAAGGTAAGTATAGCAGATATCAGACCAGTTGGATTTAGGTACTCAACATCATTCATTCGCTCGTGAATCATTGAAAAATGAAATGAAAGGAGCAGATCAAATTTTGTCGGTGTGAACGTGGAATGAAACAAAAATGAACATTCACTTGAGTGAACCATTCACTCAATCGGAGCGTCTGATATCGGCTTAAGTGACGTCTTAAGATTTATAGAAATTAATTTATTATTTCTAACGTTTATTATCTGCTGGGCTGTGCCATCTCCATAATTAGGTGTACTCGATCTATGTTTAGTACTTCTTCTATCCATTTGTCAAACTAGCCATCGAAGCCATCCTGCAGCCGAATGGAAGTGTAAAATTAAAAAGGAATAGTACCAGCTGCTTTTCAGCTTCCATAAAGTATAAAAGTCAATATCAATTGAGAAATGGGTGCAACTGGTCTTTGACCATAGCTTTGTGTCTGTAATACATTAATTTCACTATCATATTAATAAAATAATAAGAGAGACATTTCATATAGAGTTTCAGCTGCTTGTTATGTATTGGTTAGTCAATGAAAAGATATTATTTGTTATCATGTAGATGAATAACCATGCAGCAATTAATGTCAGTAAGTACAACATTAATCGAGGAACTTTGCCGACAGAATAAAAAAAAAAACTCGATCTCCGTATCTCCATCATTAGTTGTAAACTTACTAATTACCCTTTCGTTGTAGGCGAGTTGGTCCGAGGAAGTACTATCACCATACTTATTTGTGTACTACGAGTTTAACAACAATATTAACAAACAATTTAGTTTGAAAAACAAAAACTCATTTGATTAATATTCATACTATACATTGTAACAGCGAATCAATTTTCGCGCTCCCTGCCCTTAAGACCAAATATTTTTTTAATATTCGCGTAGCTCTGACCTAAAGTGTTGCTATAAAGAACATGAATTGAAAATCTCGACTAATTAAAAGGTTATGCAACAACGCGAAATTTCGCGGGTATTCACTCGTCACAATACAATGTAACTGACCCCAGTTTTTTCTTTTGAATACGTGCTTTATCGTAAGTTATTGAAATTGGCTATAAACATATGTCTTATACAAGACATAGCCAACTTCCATAACTGTTTGCCTCACCGAAAAAAGATATCATCATAGAAAACTCTGTGTAGAGAATACAAGGAAGTTTCTTCCACAACTTTTCCACAATCCTCCTGCGTAAACACAAGTCAGTCCAGTACATCATAAGTAAAGGCCAATAGTAGGGTAAGCAGAGAGGTCAGCTACATAAATAGACGGGCAGTTGTCTGGCACGGACAATTTGAAGCTAATGGGTCGCGGCTCATTTACCCCCGGCTTGTTTTGGACGGCCATATGCTAAGGATGCTAAATATTGTAGAGGGGACAGTTGTATCGATGGCATTATTGTGCCTATCCTGGGTAATGGGTGGGTTAGTAGGAGTACTAGATGGAGCTTGCGTCCAGTATGCAGCACCGCCCTGCCGCCCGCAACATTTTGCAGATGCAGATGATGCGATTAATAGGTATTTATTTATGCTACATGCAATCCCAAAGCCAAACCAAGAAAAAAAAAGCTCCCAGTAGGTACTGAGGTAGTGGTAGTTCGGAAGTTTGTAGTTTATATCGGTTTCGGTTTTGGTAAAACTGCTGAATTTAATGGTTCAATTAAAATATTTGAGTTTCGGTAGTATGAAATCGGGTAGGTACTAAGGAGCATACTCTTGAAAAATACTGGTACCTGATGCTTCCAATCTTCAAATGTCAAATGTCTAGCTTTTCTGTTCTGGCAACAGTCGTCTATAATCTTTCATCCCCACTAATCCACCGCTTCTGCGCAATTTCTCCCCTAATCTATGTCCAGTTGGGGCAGTAGTTGCGAACTATCGCACTCGACCGCGAGCCACCGCCCTAATAAAGAAGGAACATTTTTTACACGAACACTACCGAATATTGCCGAACATTGCCGAAGATTAGTAACGCGCGAGCGCACCCCCGCGCAAATAATAAAAGTATTTGAACTGTGCGTAATCGAGGTAGTTCATGTGTTGGGTTGGGGGAATTACAGTTCTGTTATGTTTGTGATAAACACACGGATATGGTGATAGGCAGTTGAAATACACATAATGTTACGGCTATTGGGTTTCATGAAAGTTTCCGAATGTCTTGTTCCTGTAGTTTGTGACCCGCTCTTTACTGGCGCTATATTGAATGCAACGAAGCAAAGAAAGCATTTTTGGGAACCAAGCGGATGTTATCAAATCATTAGTTGTACCTACATACTTACAACATTTTAAGATCCCAGCATACATGAAATTGGTAACAATTTGAGATTCATTAATCGGATAACCTTGTACAGTCACGAGCACCTTATGCACTTACTATCGTCATAAAACCCATAAAAAACTCTTCATTGAATATTCCCACCAAAAAAATAAAATAATATTCATACAATTGTACTTCACCCCAACTCCCCAGCGGCGAGGGATGTGACGTAGAATTAGCCAACATGGCGGCTCTAACGTGTACTCTGAGTATTGGTATGCGGTATGATTTACCGACGACGTCCCGATAACCTTTCGTTTGATATATTGATCACGGACAAGCGGCTATGTATGAAGCTTTTTATCTCTTTACATGTTGGCTTTGAAAGGGAATGCGGGGTGAAATTGTATGAGTTTTTATTTGGATGTAACTTTGAACTACTGTGGCCGAAAGGTCAATGTTTTTTTGTTGTTATTATATGAATTTCAAATTGAATAATTTAATACACATATATACTATGCCTTAATCATCGGAACATAGATAACATTACATTACATATTATAACACAAGTTCATTTATCTATTGTAACGCATCGCATCGTGTTGTATTGTATCGCGATTTATAGCAATTGACGTCTTCTCAGTTCATCGACTACATGTACATCAGTCTTGTCTAGGTAGGGCTGCTCCATCGTCAAAGCCGAATAACTTGGCTATTGGTTTAAATTTATGGCTAGTGCCGCGAATGCATATGCAAGTGGCACGAATTATTGAGATGATGATTCTTGATCTTAGCCAACCCATCACTACGCTCATGGGCCTATTCCAGTGGTCATCGATTGCAGCTCCAAGATGTTTTACGAAGGTAGACATTTGTGGGGTGAAGTTGCCGTCAACAGATGCAACAAGGGGGTGAATGTCGCATGTCGAATTTCACAAGCGTTTGAATATTTCCGTAATTTTTCTTCTTCGACGGATTTTTGTACAGAGGCGACAGGGCGTCAAATATAAGAAGAAGCGTAATTGTCTAAGACACGGATATCAAATAACGCCTCCCTCTGAGCGTCCCAAACGCGTCGGCAGGAAAGGTCTCCGCGTAGTCCGCAATCTCCTTTGGAGATTATGATGGGATCTTTGACTACGTTTCCCCATGCGTGTGGACATAAGTCGCAGAATAGATCCCTAATTCCATTATGTCGACGTGTTATTAGACCACCGTTTTTACAACATAGATCATGTCATATAAACGTTACACATATCAACGTTGAAATCATCGCAGGCACAGCTATCACATGATTTTCGAATAGAGACTATGTGGTAATGAAATGCAAGTGAATCTCTGAACTCTAATGGGGATATCTCGAAATGGTATTTCTTAGTTGGTATAACAGATAGCCAGTTGGAGGATTTTGTTTGATTTTTTTTCGAAATTGATCGTTCAATCGCTCTTCTCTTAACAGGGGAGAGTTTGACCAAGGTGGTGACCAAGAATTCGTCATCGAAAGTGTCCTTCTCTTTTTGGCTTTCTTTCGTGAATCTTTAAGGGATTTATGGTGATAGAGGGAGAGAGGTCTACATGTGTATTTTCTATCAAAACTCTTGAGAGCATTGTACAATCTGTTTTTGAATATACATAGATTGCTAGACCACCTTTGTGAACGGGTAGAGAGAATAAGTCAGCTCCCGAGGGTGAGATATCGCCTCTTAGTAGAGTGGGTAAAAATTTGTACGCAGTGTGTTTGTTAGTGGTTCGAAGAATAGGTTTGCGTTATCTAAGACCCTTATTGGAATTGAACTGCTTTAGTGAGAGCTGTGTATGCAGCTTGGGGTGAGTCCATATAGATAAGTGAAAGTTTTTCTATTGTAGATATCCAGTTTTTAATTTTCTTGTTTACAAAGTCTTCTTTTCCTTCACCAATATAACTACCAAGGAAGAGTGAACCAGTTATGATGGTTAGGTTAATCCCCTTGAAAATCTGTTGAGCCATTTGTTTGTCGTTTTCGGAAATTATGAGGTATGATTTTTTTGTCTTGAGGAAAGTGACTATATGTTGGGTCTATTTTACTCATTTTATCCCACCACTGACGTAGACTTTTGAGCTTGCCTTAGGCGGAAGAGTAATCCGCATACCAGCATTATCTTGTTGCTTGTTCTGTTTTTAGTTTGTTTATTATGGGTAGTGTTGCAAGGGCACATACATACTGAATTCATAAGTGGTAAAACATTTGAAAAGATAGTGAAGGCTACCCTACTTGTTAAATCCATGTGATCGGCATTGTTCACGTTAATACGCCACCAAATGCCAGTGGCCTTGAGTGGTTAGCTTGCATGTTCTGTACTGAGCTCACGCAACGCGTCGTACGTCCAGCCAGTAATAGGACTCGCCCATCAAACTAAATTTGGACTCGTCCAAAATTAGACGCGTTATTAATTTATTATGCATAATACAAAAGGTATTTTAATAAAACACACTTAAAGATTAATAATTAAATTATCTTTAAAATGGTGAAGGTTTCAGAAAAATACGCTTGATAGTTTTTACTTGATTCTCAGTTTTTTATCCGCTTTAGACGTAACTTTACAAATTAATTACACTATGTTATATAAACATAATCTAAAATATTCACAGATTAAGTTATAAAAAAATGTTTTTTGCAAATCATTAACACTACTCATTTAGACGTGATTTTCAGTATAAAATCATTAAAAGTCGGTTATTGTCGCCTTAAGGCCCTTCCCTTACCGTAAGTTCGGTCGTCTGTCCAGGTCTGTCTCGCTCTCCGCGCACGCCGAATTCATGAAAATAAAGTTAAACGTGAATTATCCAGATTTTTTAAATATCCATCCATCACTAATGGATAGATAATTAAAAAATCTAATCTTCAAATAAATAGAACATCACCTTTAGATGCATGCAATTAATAAGTTTAGTCATTTATTTACAAGGAGATTTTAAATGTATTTATAACACATAAAAACAAATAAGATCCTGCAATGTGATGACAGGATATGACATATTATGTGCTTTTAGATGTACTTAGTTTATTTCTCTTAATTAATGAGTTAATAGCCTCTGAATAACGAGGTGTCGCTCGTGGTAGAGCCTTAATCAATTAATATAAAACATACACACAGTAATGATCACTGATTATGCTATCATCACTATAATAGTATTCCAAAAAATTTCAACCCAAGACAATAACAGGTGCTCATCCTTTAGCACTGGTTTCACTTAAAGTTCAAAAACAAATACAGTAGCTGAAGTCTAAAAAACCACACTTGATTTTTAAAACCAACGAATTTTCCAGTTTCAGCCACTCTCCGATCCCACAAGAGCCGCAAAACAAAACAAACCGAGTGTCAAAAGTGCACATACAAGCAACTAATTAGAAATGTGATTGTGTGCGACTAGGGTCCGACCGCGGCACGGCACTGCACGGCACGGCAAGGCACGGCGCAAATTAAACAAATGCAATGATTTGTATAAATAAATTCTTGTTCTTGCAGCGTCCACTGCGAACCAATCAAATTACTTCACTTTGTTAGTTGATTGCGCGCAACGAGTCAGAAGGATTGGATGTTGCTTTTTTACACAAGTTTAGTTTTTAGTTTCAGAGGAATTTGAGGCGGATTTTGATCGCACTGGCCCCGCGTGATGATTACGGCCCTCTCCCGCGCGCAGAGAGGTGTCCCAGCAATGGGAATATTATAGACTGATTATGCCTTTAGTAGAAGTAAGAGGGGAAAGTAGGCTTTCCTGTAACGTGTATAACTAGTTAAAAAAAATACCATTTTTTTCTTAACGTGTCGTGGATGACAATCTAAATCGAGTCCCCCCAGAATTATACAGCTCAGGTCAGGTGAAGTAGATAGCAAATAAACTAATCAAGGATTGGTTAGTTTACTCTTTATCGACCTCATCATTGTTCATCTATCTACGATACATTAATTTATAATTTTTTTAAGCTGAACCACTTTGATGAGTGTTATCGCTTAATGTTGAAAGTTTCTGGCCTATTCTTAGGGCATATAATAACAACAACAACTTGGACAAACTATAAGACAACAACAACTCAACAACAACTCGGACAAACTGACAAAACAATAAGACAGTCACATTGCCACATCCACACCCCACAATGCCCTACATCCTGGTCCACACAGTTCGACGTCCATGTTGGCTCTTAATTAATTTATACCCGTTCTTGTCCAGGTACAAAGTAGTGTTCTATGAAAAATTGCGCCAGCTACCGACTAATGGGGACAGCAGAGTACAGGCACTTGTAGCCTTAACTACACTTTGGCACGTGGTCGGGAATTGAGACGGAAAGTTTAGTTTTTTAACTTTGAGCTTTAAAACTTTGAGCTATATTGTTAGAGCGATACTGGGAGTTTATTTACTAGAGTTATGATATTATCAGCCTGTAATTTGGAATACTGAAAACTAGTTTGTATACGGTGTGCAAAAGAACCTTAGGTATACACCACCACGACCACCGGTGGGGTTTTGTATTGACCTCCAAGCCCGCTCTTTGGAGCGTTGGCGATTTCAGACCATCAATAATTCTAGATTTCCTCGCGATCTTTTCCTTCTCCATAAGTCACGTTGACGTTGATAAAGCCGTAATGGTCGTCAACTCGCCCCTTGGTGCTTAAAAGTTCGTTGGAACCTCTCGGGTCCTTATACTTTTTGAATGGTAGACTTACGACAACGTGTGTATCGGCAGTGTAGCATAGATAGAGACTATATAATATTAATGATCACGTCAGGGTCACCAGTTTGGTGGTACGGTAACCCGCACGGTAATAGTGACCAAACCAGTATAATCTGACCTCTTATTCTAAACTCTGTATGTACTTAAATGCTAGGCCAACTCAAGTTACAACTAGGGCATGCATTCCGGAATTCCGTAAAAAAAAATCTAATATTGCAATTCCGGAGTTGAGAGGAGTAATATCGTAATTCCGTCGTATTCATACATTTTTGATATTTTGATTATTATTTTTACCTTTCCTAAACCCAATAATGAAGAAATTTCGGAGATTTCAAAACTCCTAGCGAGCCCATCGACTCTATAACTGCACAGCCCTCCGAGCTAGATTCTTCTGATAATGACGTTACAAATAATGTACCAATTCTATAAGAGCGGCTCGATAAAGAACTATATAAATGTAATAAGCTCTGCAAGAATTTCTCAATTAATTTCAACCGCTCAGGCTTTGTCAAATTGGAGAAAGCTATGTATGATAACGAAGGAGGCTGAGGCGTGTATCTGATAGAACCTTACAAGTATATTGTATGCGTTCTACCAACGATTGTGGAGAGTGAGAGAGTAAGTTTCGTGTGCTGGCTACCTTTTGTAACCGAATACGAAGTTGACGATGCTATAATGTTATTGTGATACATTATTTAAAAAAATCAGTTCATCTCAAAGGAATAATTAATTATTGTTTAAGTAATTTATTTGATCTCAATGTGTTGTTTTTATGCTTTCTCACTTCATAATGAAAACATTAAGACTGTAGAGTATGTAGGTACGTGACACGTGACACATACTGACATACTACGATTTAAATATCGTATGTTTTTATTCAAAATATTGAATGTTTAATTCTATTGTGTGTTAAATACGCCTTGATAATTTTACTGTTTAAAATGTCTAATGAAGTAATTTGGGAGAGATATAGAAGGGGGAGACACCAAAACAATTAAAAGTTATCAGTTCCGGAAACAGTTCCGGAATTCCGAAATCAGATCTCCAGTATTCCCAAGGCTACCTGGAAACTTATAAAAACTATCTCCAATCTTCAAACGAATAAGACTTCTGCTAGTGAACTGCTATCCCTTGCTCCGGAAGTATCTCAATCGCTTGATTTGGTTAACAATTATTTCGCAAATGTGGGGATGGAGCTGGCATCTAATATTAGGAATTCCACAAACTATGTCTCGACAACCACTGACGCTGGTTCACTTAGTGTCCACTCCAGTTCAATGGCCATCTTAAACACAGACAACGAAGAAATCGAGCGACTAATTCTTGGCCTCAAGCTTAATAGTGCTGTAGGATGGGATGGTATCCCGGCTACTGTGATATTTGGTGCCAAAAACATTCTTGTCCCAGTCATCTGTCACGTTTTTAACCTTGCTCTTTCGTCTGGAATTTTTCCAGCTGCTTTTAAAAAAGTTGTAGTGCACCCTATTCATAAAAGTGGTGACAGAGGCAGTGTCAACAACTACAGACCCATATCGGTTTTATCTATCCTATCTAAACTCCTAGAAAAAATATTAAATAAACGACTGCTTGACTATCTCAACTCACAAAATATTCTGGCTGACAACCAATTTGGGTTTAGATCTGGCAAAAAGACGGAAGATGCTATACTAGAATTACTGGGTACAGTAGCCCAAAATACTAATAATAAAGATAAGACCTTAGCTATTTTCCTTGATCTCTCTAAAGCTTTTGACACTGTCTCTGTTCCCCTCTTAATTACTAAAATGGAAGGGTTTGGCATAAGAGGCTTACCGCTGGATATTTTCAAGAGTTACCTTAGTGGTCGTTTTCAGGTAGTAAAAATTGAAAACCATTTCAGCAAAGCAGCATTTCTCTCCTACGGTGTCCCACAAGGTAGTGTTCTAGGACCCACCCTGTTCCTATTATATATTAATGAGCTCTGCAGACTTGTGCTCGTCAACTCCAAAATAATTACGTACGCTGATGATACCGTAATCTTGGTTAATGGCAGTGACTGGACCGAAGCTTGCAGGTTTGCAGAGTCTGCCCTACGTACTATCATGACGTGGTTAAGACAAAACTTGCTCACACTTAACCTGGATAAGACTAGGTTCATTACATATAGTCCGAGGAAAGCATCACAGCCAGCTCCGACCTTCTGTTTGACAGCTCATGTATGCGATACCATCAATAATATTGGTTGTGATTGTACCAAACTTATACGCACGGATTCCATAAAATACCTCGGAGTTCTTATTGACAGTGTGCTAACATGGAGTGGGCAGGTGGATTCGCTGGTCTCTAGGGTAAGAAAGTTAATTTTTGTCTTTAAAAATCTTCGAACCTCCGCAAGTTTTTCTATCCTGGGAACAGTTTACTTTGCGCTTGCTCACTCCATTTTAACGTACTGTATATCTTCATGGGGTGGAGCTGGAAAGTGTTTGCTATTGCGCTTGGAGAGAGCGCAAAGAGCCGTGCTCAAGGTCATGGCATACAAACCCATTCGTTTCCCTACACATGAGTTAAATCAGCTATGGAAATTACCCACCGTTAGACACTCTTTCGTCTTGAGCACGGTATTACGGAAACATTCTGACCTGCCGTTTAACCGTGATCTGAGAAAACAACGACGCAGATCTGCCAGAGTCTGCCAAACAGTTCCGGCTAGACTTGAAATTGTCCGGCGACAATACATTTTCTTTGGTCCTGTGTTATACCATAGAGTAAATAAACTACTTAATATTTATTCTTCCTCTTCCCGGGATTGCAAGAAACTAACGAATGATTGGCTTTGCACCCTCACCTACGAAGAGTTGGAGACTTTAGTTAGGCCATAAGGATAGACATATACATCACACACACCTCCATACAATCTCACGCTTCATGCACACACACACGCCCACCCACACTACACCTAGGTACATACCCTCCATCTACACATCATACACGCACTCACACCACTTATACAAACTCTACATACAAACTCTTTAGTTAGTTAGTTTTAGTTTTATTTAGCTCAGTTCCGGTTTTATTTTGTAAGTTAAATTCTAGTATAGCACTAAATACCTGGAACACTGTCATCTTCCTCACGGAGGTGGGCGTTAATAGCTGCGACACAGTTTATAACTAATGTGGCTATTATCGTACGCAATGAAATTGTAAATGTTATTTTTTGTTCCAATAAAGAAAATTATTATTATGTCGTTTATTCGTTTTGTCTTCTTATTTATTTACATTTTTAAATATTTCTTAAAAAACTATATAAAAAAAAAACATTTAAAAATATAAAAAATAGATGTCCGGTGGTTAGGGCTGCAGAGACAGGAACCTCCTCACAATGCGAGCCGTATCGAGTAGTACTGCCTTCTGAATCAGGCCCTTGATCCAACCGCCTAACGACAGCCTCGAGAGATGTTGGTCGAGGCTTTCGGCAATCAGGCCATTGGTCGTTACGACAATCGGCACAATGATAGCCGAGGTCACATTCCACATGTCGACAACCTCGTGTGCTAAGTCGAGATATTTAATTTGTTTCTCTTTCTCAGCTTTCACGAGGTTCCCGTCATGTGGGATGGTAACATCGACTATCATTGCGCGGCGCGCTAATCGGTCTATCACCACTATATCAGGCTTATTGGCTACAATAGTCCTGTCAGTAATGATAGACCGATCCCAGTATAACGTGACATGGTCATTTTCGAGAACTGGGTCGGGCACATACTTGTAATACGGTACCTCAGAGTCAACAAGTTTATATTTCAAAGCAAGTTGCTGGTGAATAATCCTGGCCACTTGGTTATGCCTGTGTAAGTACTCGCCGTTAGCTAGACGCGAACAACCAGAGATAATATGTCTGATGGACTCACCCGGACGATGGCATGCCCGACACACGTCAACCGTCCCGTCCTTCATAATATGTCTCCGGTAGTTATTCGTCAAGATAACTTCGTCCATAATTGCACAGACAAAACCTTCAGTTTCCCCGAAAAGGTCACCGAAACGTAGCCAGGATACGGACGCTAAGAAATCTACACCAGGCTCATGAAGAGCCCGATAGTAGCGCCCGTGAAGCTCCTTGCTCTGCCATACCTCCTTGCGGTCATCTGTAGTAAGTATTACAGGTTTGCGCCAGTTCTCTTTAGCCATGGAGAGCGGGGTGAGTCCCTTGTCCACTGCGACCACATCCCGGTGCATACCCACTTCGGCTTTACAAAAATAATCCCTGAGGCTGCACACCTCGCGGTTGTGGAGGGTCTTAGCGTTTAAAAAGCCTCGACCCCCGCACTTCCGCGGGATGTACAGTCTCATCACCGATGAACGTGGGTGATGCATCCGGTTTGCGGTTAGGAGTGTACGGACCCTTCTGTCCAGGGCGTCGAGTTCGGTCTGAGTCCATTTGAGTATGCCGAAAGAGTACATCAAAACCGGCATGACCCAACCGTTGTAGGCGCGCACCTTGTTTCCGCCCGAAAGAAGGCTAATTAAAACCTTCTTCAGGCGACCAAAGAAGCGCTCCTTCAACGATTGCTTCATGTCAGCAACGTTGATGCCTAACGCTTCCGACATACCCAAACACTTATAGCTTTCGGCTGAGGAGAGGGATCTAAGGTGTATGGAGTCCGAGAGTTGAGTTCCCTCGGATTCCATAATCTCCCCTCGCTTTACATGCATGACTGCACATTTGTCTACACCAAATTCCATCCTGATGGTGCTACTGAATGTTTCAGTTACCTTCAGTAGCTCCATCAGTCGCAATTTGTTGGGGGCAAAGAGTTTCAAGTCATCCATGTAGAGGAGGTGAGATATGACCTGACCACCTCTCCTTAACCGATAGCCTAGACCTGAATCCTCTAGCAGTGTGCTTAGAGGATTCAGGGCTAAGCAGAACCAAAGTGGACTCAAACTGTCGCCCTGAAATATTCCCCGTTTAATCCATACAGGCTCATCATTCCCCTGGATCTGTTGACATCCTGGGTAGCGAAGGACCGTCTTCCATTGCCCCATACACGACATCAGGAAGGTGCGCAGAGTTGCATCTATCTTGTACAGCTCCAGCACCCTCATGAGCCATGTATGTGGCACCGAGTCGTAGGCCTTCTTATAGTCTATCCAGCATGTCGACAGATCCTTGCGGGATCGACGAACCTGTTGGCTTATGGCCATGTCGATGAGGAGTAGCTCCTTAGTACCGCGGGACCCATTCCTACATCCATTTTGAGAGGCAGACATAATTGAATTACTGTCAATGTGTGTGTTAATTTTCACTCTCAAAATGGATGTTAGAAGTTTATAGACCGTCGACAAACATGTGATCGGTCTATAATTCTTGGGTTCCGCAGGACTACCTGACTTATGGAGCAGGTGGGTAACGCCTGTTGTTAGAAACTGTGGTAGCGACCCAGACTCCAGGGATGACTGGAATTGGGATGCTAGGCGAGTGTGTGAACTAATCAGCCATTTTAACCAAAAGTTATGCAGTCCGTCCGGTCCCGGTGATTTCCAGTTCGGTAATGGACGGACTGCTATGGCTACGTCTAATGGCGTGATTACTACAGCTTCCATTTCTGGAATAGTTTCACACACTCGCTCGACATCCTGCATCCAGCCAGCCTCAGTGTGACAGACAGGCACCGACCAGATGCTGCGCCAGAATGCACTCGTGGCGGCATCATCCGGGCGGCTCACGTCCGTCACATTTTGTTCAGGTCGCTCCCAAGCTCTATATACCCACCTCTCATCGCTCTGGAACATACGATTCTGCGTGTAACGATCAACCCGCCGCTTATACCGCCGAATACGGCTCGCCCATGCACAAACTTTCTGCTTCAGGAAGTCGATGCGCTCTGTGACACGGAGCATGTATTCTCGAGGGCTGATTCCAGTCCCCGAGAATGCCTGCCTCACAAAGCGCATCACTCGCGGTCTCGTATTGCCCTCCCTGAAGCAGGATAGTTTGCCGATGAGTACCCCGGCCCCATCGATACGTCGCTCGATCCTGCACTGCCAGGCTGGTATGGCTGGTTTTGGTCGAGTAGCTCCGTCACAGTTTGGGAACTTGACGGGGCCTAAGATCGGTCGGAGTGTACCTATACTCGCGAAGCGCATCCTCTAGTGCGCTCCTCAATCGGACGTTGCACTGGCTACTTACTGTGGTAACCCTATCATCCTCCTCTTCAACATCACGATTGGACCGCGGCGGGATTACATCAATAGGTGTCGCTTGTGCCGCGGTTTGTGCCGGAGTTGAGATGATTTGGTTGCTCAGTACCTCTGAGCGCAGCCTATCAAGTGCGGTGTCGTCCAACCTATGATTGCGTTGGATGACCCGCACCTGATCCGAGAGTCGTTGTGCCGAGACGTTGACGGTTGGCTCTAGCTCCTGAAATAGAGACAGCATCCTAACACGGTACGCAGTGAGGTTAGTTCCTCCCTCTGTAGACCCGTAATATGCGCGCATGACGTTCTCGTTTATAGACTGAGTCCATCTCATGCGCTGCACACAACCACCGGCAGCGGGGACCCGGCTCGGGGCCCGTTGGCCCCTAAGTCCCAAGCTCCTCGGTGGCCGGCCTCTCCCCTGCCGGCGTACAGGTGAAAAATTATTATTATTATTATTATATTATAGTATTGGAATTAATTTCCGGAATTGAGAACCTTCCGATATTGCATGCCCCAGTTACAATACCGCTGACGTGCGGCCTACGGTGTGTTATTCCTGCGATGAATACGGAGAAACCTCCAGCTGCAAATGAAAATTGTAGGCTATACGATTGTCTCTCAGTAACAATACATAAGGGTCATTCACATAATACCGTCCCACAAAGGCCCAGCTAAAGCTAACTCAATACAAAACGAATTTTGCAGTTTGAACGCAATCCGTCTGACTGAATACATACAAACGTTTGCATAGAGACATGTTTTGATGCCTGGTGTCTGTACCGAGTTGAATATCAATCAAAGCCTATATAACTACGTTTCTCAAAGACTTTTCCTATGGCCGATGTGCAAACGTAAGCTGAAATACTACCTCCATTTCTAACGAATAGGTTTAATCCACTCTAAAAAAAAGATACCAATGCTGCTTTTTTCATATTTAATTTTATTATTTAGAGTGGGTGACAAAAAAATCGCCTCAACGGCACTCCATCCACGCCTCTCCGTGAACATCTTCCGTAGCAACTTACTATGCTCACGAAGAAGTTTGCTGCACGGAGAAGTTTGCTGGGAAATCTGTAAGGACTAAAGGTCATGACTTTTAGAGGTCTATCCTAAAAGTCATGACCTTTAGTCTTTACAGATTTCCCACTAATAAACTGTATAAAAAATGTCAAGTACTAACAGTAAGGCAGCTGTATATACATCAGCTTGTTGTCCAACAGCACAAGATCACCCCGTTCAATGCGGACGAGTATGGGAGGCAGCGTGTCGTATAAAATGTGTGTCCAACTGTGGTATGCCGCACAGCCTCGGCTAGGCGACAACATGGCTATAAAGCAGTTTACTTGTACAATAAAATCAATAAATTGAAAAATATACACCCTCTAACCAACCGCGAAGCTAAATCTGCAATTAAGAATTGGTTATTGGAACTAGATTATGAACAAACTGAATTGATATTACTTTAAAATATTGTGATACACATACTTACATAATCTAAACACACTCAATTCTCACGCACACGACTCAGTAACAAACACTCCCATACACATACACACCCACACTTACACACCCCACACGCACACACGTACACACACCCTCACAAACACTTACCCTCTCACACATACACACGCACCCAGACACCAAGTTACACTTCCTCACCACTACACTCTCCTTTCTAAATTGCCTATACCCACACTACTGCATTTATTTACATAAAAATGTATGTCTTGTGACATACATTTTTATGTAAATAAATGCAGTATATATATGAGAGAAGTCACTGAATTCTGTAACACAGGTCTGTGAACCTAGCTCAGAATTCAGAAAACTCCTAAGAATTTGTCACTGTTTTATGTGAATAAAGATTATTATTATTTTCGGGAGTGTTTTTTGTTCTCAGCTCTTAGGCTGGTTTTAGCTACATTGACGGGCCAAAGCCAAGTAAATGCAGCGTGTTATTATTATCCACGCCACTCAGTGAACATCTTCCGTAGCAACTTACTATGCTCACGGAGAAGTTTGCTGCACGATTATTTCCCAGCCATCAATTTCATACAAAACGAAGCTACACGCGCGACGTGCGTATCTTAGCCGTGGGCTGCTGTGGAGCGGGGTCTGCTTATTTATTTAAGTCTTTTTTATCTCACTGCTGGGCTAAGTGGTGGCAGTTTTTTTTTGACAAAACTATTAAACCCAGAGGAATTTTACAGGCGGCTCTGATTAAATGTGTTATACTCGTACTTACAAGTAAATTCAGCTATTTAATTACGCAACACATTTTCGTAAACAATTACAACTAATCTGTTTCATTTTGACAGTTCAACAACATTGATTGCATTATTTACGTGGTCGAGCAGTTTTTTATATTATGAAGCAATGGATTAGCAATCTGTTTCAAAACGATTCAGATTCTGATTGATTGTGTATTACGCAATTAGGGTACAGGTTTGTCTTGGTTCGCTAGGTTCGGCCTAAAAGTTTATATTTTAACCTTTATGTTGAAATCATCAATGTGAAACTCACTCACCGCTTTATTTCGTTACATAAAAAAGACCCAAGTGATGTCATAGTTTGATGGATCGGTTCAGGATCAGCTCCAATCTGGTTGATACGGCGAACGGAAAGGGTACGGTTACGTGATATCGTGTTCGAAATATCCAGGATTTACGTGAATTTTCAGAAGTTTTTTCGATAGAGGTAGAAATAAGGCTATTACGTTTATATTTCAGATAAACGTTCGTAGTGATGCCCAGTTCAATAGGTGTTATAATAGTCAGCAGTGTTCTTTGAAAGCCAATAGCAACATAAGCATCCATCGATTCGTTTGTCAAGAGTTTCTACATTTTCAGACGATTATTTAGTAAAAGTTCTAATTTTTTTACTGTATTTTATATGGTGTACTGTATAACGAGTATTCTATCTACCTAGGTATTTATTATCTAGGTATTTGCTGATTTATTCTGCTGCAATAGTAACGTTATAACAGTGTTTTAATTTTATACAGATTTATGTATGACATTGTCTGGTAAATAGCCAATCCAATTCAAAGCGAACTATCTAAAAAAAATAGCTACAACAATATATAAAAATGCAGACAAGAACGCAGTTCCTAACAATCAGGACTTTCTAAAATGCGCATACATCGGATTCCCACAAAAAGGCAGACATTAAAATAAGTCTAGATTTCTTAGAAGCCTGTGTTGTGCCTGGGGTCCGTGACCTAGGAACAAAAACTCGTCTGGCTACACTATTGTTTGTTTATAGGTATTGTCAACTGACTATGTCTGCCCATATTTTGAATTTGATTGATGATACGCGACGGTACGAAGATAAACTAATGCAGGATTTAACGGACATTGGTTTACAAAAGCTCATTGTCACTAACTAGACTGGTATCGTTAAAAAAGTAGTATTCCTTAACTGAGGTTTTAGAAGCAGAGCAAGTCTGGCAATATTTACTCACTTACCTACTCCTTCTGTTATCATGAACTCTTTCGTCTAGGTACCCTGATTTGCTATTAATATGTACGCATGGACATTAAACTGAGTAAAAGATTTCATTGCTCGTAAAAGATTTTCTATTTTTTCGTGGTACTTCTTCATCGATTACTTTCACCAATTCTGAGGAGTACAAAATCGAATGAATCTGCGTATTTAGCTAACACATGTATGTTTATGTGTGGTGCGTGTTAACCTATTATGTAATTAAGTTTAATTAGGGTTCCGCAAATGTAGCGAGTCGGCGCCGCCCGCGGCCTGATTAAATAACTTACTACTGAACCCGCTAATCGACGGCTCAGCCAAACTAATATTGAAAACCGCTAAATGTGCAAACGAGCCGAGATAATAATTTGAAAGAGAATTTATTACTAAAAATATTGATATTTCAGGAATTCAAGTTTAGCTGGTGGCGTTATATTGTTCTTGATGTAGAGTAAGCTCTCGTACCTATCTATGTTAAATGGCATTATAACCATGCATAACAAAAACAATTTAGTCTATCTGGAAAACATGTCTACCATACCATACACGAATACCCCCAATATATAGACTACGTTTTAAACTAACTTGATATTGGAACTGCAAAAAAAAAAAAAAAACATCTAATTACCCAGTGATTAGCGAACTTAAATGGTAACTTGTCGTAACATAATACCAGCTAATATTGTCCCACTTCAGGGAAAAGGCCTCTTCTCATACAGAGAAGATACGAGCATTGATCACCACGCTTGCTCAAAACGGGTTGGCGATTCCCGACTTATATATCTACACAGTCCAGGTTTCCTCAAGATGTTTTTTCTTCACTGATGGTAACTTGATCAAGTTAAATCTTCACATATATTTGTATAAACCTGCAGGATATTCTCAAACAATATCATTGCTCTTACCCCACACCCTGTATTTACCCTCGTATCTAGTTGCACGACTCCCAGCCCCGACCCTTAGGCACGATGTTTAGCCCTCTAACTAAACCGTATATGACGTCCGCTAATTAACTTAATTACACATTACACACCCCCAAAGACGTACAAACATGGAAATATCCCAACTTACCCCCCCACGCCCTTCGCAAACCCTTAAATTTTTTACAAGTAGGTAACTTCTAAAAGAACTGAAACGCCTACTAATATTTTAAGAGCAAAACCGTTAGGGAGCAAAATTTGGCTGTTAAATACTAATTAGGAGAACCTTTGAGGGCAATAGTTTGAATACTAGCTCTGGTTTTAAGGTTTTCTGAAATGAAAATAAAACTGAAAGTGGTTTTTTTTGTTTTTACGTTTGAGTTGCTCTAAAATGACTACAAATTGCAGTGGGAATTAGTTGCCAAAACTTTATTTGTAAGGTTTTTAGCTTTGCAGACTTGTCAGAGTAGTTTCTATAATAATCTACACGGTAAATTATGTTGAAAAAAAAAAAACTTGTTTTCACGAAACAAACTTGGGTACAATTAACAAAAGTAATTGGTCCCACAAACAACGTAATCCCGAATAAACATAACATTTTCCTTTCTCCGCAATCATCACAAAATAACACATTGATATACAGCGCATTTTTCGCAATACATAAAGCAAACATACCATAACGCAACATAAATGGGTAGGCAGTAATGATTTGTAACGTACAATAATCATATCCGGCCGGCGTCGAACCCGGGACTATAAATCACGACACGGCGTATTAACCACTGCGATGACCTTAGCATTGGGGCTACCCTAATGTATGAGGATTAATATTATGTATTTCCAGCAGATATATCACCAAAAACATCAGAGTTATGCGAAGTATAACGCTGATGGGTTTAGCAGAATAAATTGCAATTTGGTAAAGCTTTAGTTTTCTGCTGTTTCGAAAATAGAAGAATACCTATTGCTGAGGTAAAATGTTACCTATTGATTTTATTAAAGATTTGTATAACGAAACCGAGTAATAGAGAATTGCTTTATCTCTCTAACTCTCTATCACGGAAGAAAGTAAGAAGGGTGGGGTTTACCATGTGGAATTTGTCAGTATTGGTCCAGATTCTAGGTTTGTACCCGGGCAACAGGCTCACGGTATTACATAAAACTTACACATAATTGGAAAAATGAGGGTGGTATTAAACACCTCTGCCTATCCCTTCGTAAACATAGGCGTGATATTGTGTTGTCATCATTGATGGACATATACGCACTGTGCAAATCGCCAGTCAATTTTATTTACCTATTAATTAAACAAGGCGATTTAGATTATCGAGCAGAGGTCATTGTATCATCGTACATGACAACATGACACCTTCACAGCTACTGTACATGATGTACACACGTTTACCGATCACACATCACACGTAGCTCAATGACAATTGACGAAGAGCCATCGAATGCCCTCTGTGTGTCGAATGACGATTGAAACTGATTCCGATCATCAACGAGGATCGTGTAGTGCATATAAATGTCAGTAGTGCACTTGTGCGGTAATATTATATATGTTACGACCATCAGAGCGAACAAACTAGGGTGACTGTACCTACTTACACTAAAATAAAATTGTATCGTCTAACCATAAAGATTCATACTACACATAAGCGTTATGTTTGTATTACAGGTATATTTAAGTACATAAGTTAAAGACTCTCTTGTATTGTAGACACAATGTACAATTTCTTATCTTAATACTATAATTTTGTCTGTATTGTCTTGTGTGTACCCAAAACCTACTCGAAGTAAATTCCACAACATTAATTTAAACATACATTCAAGTTACATTGTAAGTACTGTAAACAGAACTCAATCTCAGCCAGTATAATTAAAGCCTCTATCTCCGAGCCATGCTTTAACTAACACAATATAATTACACGATCAGTAAATCATAACATATCGGACGCACTGGCTAATCTCGCCACCTGATCTAGAGTTACTCGTAATTACTAATTAGGCCTAATCAATCACCTCAATTAACAGAACGAACCTGCTTGTAGGTACATATGTAGTTACGAAGCTCTCTGTAATTACATAGATCGGTAACTAATAATAATTATGCTATTATAAATACTAATTAGATACCTGATAAAGACAGTCATGTATTTTGTGATTGTCTCATCTGAGACTGAAACCTAACTGAAATACTAATTAATTACAACTGCAAGTCTTGTAGTATTCGTAAAATTCAAAATGAGATTATTTCTGGTGCAAATTCACTAAACATAAACTTAAATACATCTAAGAAAATAATTAGAAATATAATCATGATCGTTTTATGCGACATAGAACAGCCAATCAGACAGAAAATTATTTCTCTTTAATTATACAATTTCGTTTAATTTGGCAATCAAGCATTTCAAGCCTGTTTAATAATTATTTCGTTTTATTGAAGTATCGATAACAACAGAATTAAATTATTTTGTAGCAAGCAACGGCAGGTAAAACTTCTTGCTATTTTATTTGTGTAGGCACTTTGCCACTCACGCTCGCGCGAGTAATATTGCTTATAGAAATATATCAGGCGCTTTTGATATATTAAAAATAATTGAATGATTTACACGTGTTTTTTCCATGTATATCAAATAATATTGCAATAGAGGACTTCTCTATTGGGTGAATTGTACCAATTTAAACTTATTTAAAAAATATTTATGTATGAAATTCATTGATATTTAGGTTTTTTTAGTATATCAATGATGAAATTATTGGAACTTAGCCAGATCTAATACGGATTACCTTTCCTAATACTTTAGACTAGTAGTATTATTCGAAGGAGCCTGCTCTCAAAACATATATAACTAATGCAGCGATGATCAAGTCAATCTAATTAGAATCCTTAGAATCGAATCAAGCAACCATGACATGTCCTCAAGCCTAGGATACGATGTCATGTTCAATGACATGCAATTTCGATATCTGCTTACAAACACAATTACTGTTTACATGCATTTGATCGATAGTTAACAGAATTATGATAATGCGTACGCAATGATGCCTCGTTGAGAGGTGAAACACGTTTCGATTTCTTACAGATGACTCTTTAAGAACAGTTAAGGGGCCTATTACAAAAATGCGCGTAGATGCATGATTTCCTCGTTGAAATTGAATACTATTCGTTGGTTAGTATAAATAACAATTACTTAGTAAAAATAGTTTGTTTTCTCTTCTACAATAATAATAAAGCGATTGTTTCATTATTTATTTATTTATCTAGCATTAATCGTTCTCCTGATGCATGTTTTGGCAAAAACTCACGTAGAGCTCATTTGAGAGCTATAATTTGCGGATTCTGTTGAATATACTTCATCAAAACAATTTTTCTCATATTAAACATATCCGATACTTTTATAATAATAGAATACATTTTTGTTATATGACTTTTATTTAAAGAAAAAATGACTGGAATTAATTCAATTTTCTACTAAAAAGGTTTGGAAACAAGTCTGAATATCCGAAGTTCTACATCATTTTCGTACGTAGTATTTATATTAAAATAATCTCCAACGTTTGCTCAATAACAAACAATCTTTTTATTTTTTTTTATTGCTATTTCAATTTTTTATGAATAAAATAAAAGTACCATATATTTCACTGCGCCGGCAATGTGCGCTCAGTATCGCAAGAATGCTTTAGCTCTTAAGCGGATTAGGTTACGAAATATACGTCGTCTGTTGTATTTTAAAATGGATTTCCGCAAAATCACGCCGGAGTCAATTAACCCGATAACTAGACGGCCTGTCCAAACCTAAAGCCCAGCCCATAATTTTAATCTTCTCTTAAAACCACTCTATTTTCTGCTCCCAAAAATATAAACAACTGGTCCAATAACGATTAACACAAACATGAGCCACTCGACCGCTCCTCAGATAGGCCACAGTGGCAACTTAGCCGCCCAGCTATCATATGCAATATTTATAGGGGGCATTACCAGGTAGATAGGGTGAGTAATGCCGGTCGAATAGGGGACATTTTTGCACGTGCCCGGTAAATATAGGGGCTGAGAGAAAAGTGGAAGGCGATTACTAATATTTTTCATGATCAAGACGGCCGCGAAAAGCGTGGAAAACAGGTCCCCTGAGACAGGACCTCGGTTGTAAGTATTGAGCCATTGTTTTAAACTGATTTGGAACAACTGGAGAAAATTATAAAAGTCCACTGACTACGGATGATTCATTTGGGGGAATTAACATTTACACAATTAAAAAAATGTAATATATTCATGCTTCTTCAAGAAATCTTATTTTGTACTTGATCATTATTTGTACCGGTATTAGGTTTGGTGATCCATGATGATTCAAATGATCAAGTCATAAAAGATTCGAGTGTTGTGGGAAAGCTGTTATATTGGTACGTATTCTATTTTTATATGTACTTTGCCAGAGAGCATCAGCATAACTAGGTAATCGCTATCGCCTGAGCCTTGTTCACGGGTCCCTTTTCGGTTATTTCACCAGATTTGTAGTCGACCGCTGAGGTTATTGTCGTATGACAGTGCCACCGTTTTTAGTTTATCTTTAGCAAATTTCGGCCCACGTTACCGCTAAGTCCGTACTCACATTAACGTCCCATATCTGGTTTAACAATTAACGCCAAGATAAATGGTAGGAACACGAAACGATAACTGCAAACGTTTTGGTTTAAACCTACGTGCATACTCGCGTGAAATTTATTATGTAGATAATGTGGGGAATTGAATCCGATAGGAGAGGTCGTCGGTTTGTCACCGTGTCATGGAAAAACGTCCGTAAATCGATTTTAATGTTTCGGTATCGAGTTGCGGAGGTGCCAGCTCGATTTTGAATCGATTGTTGATAAAAGACGGGGGAGGAATATGGTGAAATATGATTGCGCTCTCATAATACTAGGGTGACAGCAGGGTTATCGGGATTTGATATTTTGTTTTATACATGACGTTTTGATAACATTTAGGCGTGCATACACATACGCATACATAACTTGCATAACACTGTAACACATGATAATATTGATCACACTGGCATTGGGTATATGTCGAAAAGAATCCACTTGACATTGAAATCAATATGGAACAATATAATATCCTCATCAATATACTTTCTTTGAACCCTATCACCAATACACACGCACAACATACATGGTATACCTCAGTGGACCCATTGTTTCGTCCGGTCTTCGCGTAGTCCCATGGAGCCCACATTTGTCCCTTATTTGTGCGCTCCTCGCCTCCGGGCAAAAGGCTCTATTGTGAATCCGATATCTTATTATTGTATGCAAAAAGAGGTAAATCGTGTTTAAAATGTACACGGATGGACCCGGAAATATCTGAAAGGACGAATAGTTTTGTAAATGTGTGTATTTTGTTTTGAAACCAGAAAAGTTTGAGAGGTTTTTTGAATTAGAACTCTCTTTAATATCTCACCTCTATTTCTCGAAAGGTTGGGCAGAAGTTTATAGTACACCGACTTTCGCCAGTTATGTATCTATGTAGTCTCATGTAATAGAGGGCGAGCCTAAATCCAGACTCCGGGCCGCTCTGAGAAACTCCTAATGGACTGAATTTCCCGACCTGGGAATTGAACCCAAGAGTCACGTTTGCGCCCAACGAGGCTGTCTCGAGTAGAACTCTTGTTTTGACAAATTTTATTAGAACTTAAAACATTTTCTTCAATCACTGTTATTTACATTTTAAAATAAGGGTTTTCTGAGAGAGAAAAACCTCACACAGCTCTTCCCATCTGTAATAGACTAAAATAAAGCCATGCACACACTGCACCAATCGTCGATGGACCACTAATGGGTGGTTTGCCGGCCGCCGGGAAATATGTCCGTGTGCGTTCGTCTGATAACACAGGATTATGGTAAATAGTACTCGGTGGTGGGGATTAAGGGTATTTTCGTGAATACGCTGTATTTTAGAGCACTTTTTTCCGACGAGTCACTGAGCATTTTTTATTTCTTGGCGTTGGATGATGCTTTTTTGCGAGATTTATACTTTTTTAAAACGACGAAAAACATGTTGGTGATTCTGTCGTACCTCAATAATTACATTAACATGCCAAGACAGATATTGCTTCTGCCTATTGTCATTTCTTGCGACATCCATATTATACGTTTTCCACCTACAATTACATTTTCCTTATTTCACGCCAAACAAAGTTCTACAATTCAATGACTCCAATTTATGGCCCTGACTTACAGACAAGCTTTCATGTAAAAAAAAATCACATAATTTTTTAGCTTCATTAGTAGTTAGTTAAGTATCTTTCCAATCCACCCAACGCTTAAGATCCGTTTTTTCAATCCCATTAATGTCTTCAGCTAGTTAGCTCGTTTCACGACAATATTTTACGCAAACCTAAACAAGTTCAGAATTAAGCAACGTTTCATAAACTTGCTAAACAAGTTACGGATTTTCTTTACAAATTTTCGTTAGAAGATGTTTTGAAAGACTAAACGAAGTCTCTCAAAGTTGTCAAAGCCAAAACACTCCACAATGTTGGCAACGTGTGCGCTGAACAAATCTCTCAGATCTCAGGCAATCCCAGATTACGCCAGGAATAAAGCCACCAAATTCCCATTAACTTTTTAAAAAGGTTTCTCATTAAATAGCAAACAATAGCAAACACGTCGATGTGTCTGCGGGACGATTTTCGCCTATTTACAGAGCAGCTTACCGCGGGGTAGCGAAAGGGCCCAAGATTAAGCCGGATAGTTTCACAAACATTCATTCATTCGGCCAGCCGCCCAGCCCCATTCAAGCGAGCTTTAATAAGAGACCGACACGGTAAGCGGCTTACTTTCTCAAATACCGGAAATTTAGTTTCCGTTGATACCTACGGTTTTAAGATTGCCGATTACGGACTCTCTAATGCTACACGGTTTATGTTCCGCATCTGAAGGCAGCTCTGGATTCGCTTTCAGTCGCGATTAACGCCACAAACAAAGAGAGTATTAAAACTCAGTTTATCGGTAAACCATTTTAATTTTAGAGCCAGTTTACTTAGGGCTGAAAATGTTGAATAGAACTTCGTTTTTAAATGCAAACGAACGTCGCTTAATGAAGTTCCAAAATTAATGAAAGCCCAAGACGTTCGCTGAAGGAATTCTCAACGCATCGGTGACTCTTCATTCCGGCAATAAAATAAATAATTCCTGGTCGGGGAATGTTCAAAGTTCCACTCGGGCGACCCTCGGAAGGTTCTGCCTGTCCTAATTAGGGAATGCACTCGAGTGTCCCTTCAGTTTACGAGCAGAGGTCAATAGATAAAGGAGCGTAGTTGTGCCAAACGACGGTAGTTCGGATCGTTGCTGGTAAGCTAATTCAACACTATGGCTTCTACTTATCATCTCTCGCATTCATTTTATTTGTGTCGTCACTTAGCTTAGCAGTAGAATCGTCTGATGTTTTCAATAAATACACACAATTCAAGGTAGGAAGGAATGTAGAGCGATTCAGCTATGGTCAGTGATTTAATAAAGAAGAAGGCACTAGCTTGTGGCATAATATATTAATATGCTTATTAGAACTTTAATAACGTCTTTAAACTATAACTCAGCAACATTACCATAATTATCACAACCAAAACACCTATTTAAATAACAATAACATTACCATTTCCAGTTTTAAAACGTCTGAGAACAAAATCTAGTTGCAAAATGACTAGGCAAGTCCAGCACCAACATTACGTACTTAACACACTTTCAATCACAATCTGTATGATTTTGAACGATAGTTAATTCATTGCTTCACATGTTCGAAATATTTGTCTGCTCAACAACGTAAATAAAGCAATGAATGTTGTTGAACTGACTTATTACGGAGTTACGCAATTACTCCACCAACTGTTTATCTTTCGCTTCCTGTTAAAAAAAACCTTACTAGTAATATTCAAAGTAGGTAATTATATAATAAAATTTTACTAAAGGGTTCTAGTTAGTTGTTAACTTATTTCCGTCTGAATTTGGAGTAGACTTCTCTCAGGTATTTGAGTCTGTCGTTGTACCACAGCGGAGCCGTGTGGAACTCCTCGGCAATCACCAAGGATGTTGGTGTTGAACTATTTGTTCTGAGCCACTTCACTGGCAAGCTGGAGCCTTCTGGTGTTGGGTCCCTAGAAATAAAAACAGAAAATATTATTGGTCATAAAAGCCATTGCAAATAGCGATCAAACGTTACTCCTAAGGTTAAATTCTTACAATTTACACAATAATGCGATAAATCGAGACACTATTTCGTCCGTACCAAAAAATACATTAGATATTGATTATCTTATAAGTTATATAACACAAGAATACTAGCTCAGCATGATGACTTGCCACTTGGTGCCAAAAATGAGGAATAATTATTAAACTGCATAATTGTGGGAATATCAAAGCCAATTACAATCACAGTAGGTATTGTTAACTCGTAACTGGAAAAACACATTTTTTTCTAGATTTTACGAATAATTCCAAACCTACATACCATCATACGTTTAAGAATAATAAACTGTATACATTCACATAAAAAACAGTTCAGATGTTTAGAATTATTAAAACCGTCACGCTCATTTTTAATTGTCGATCATATACGTGAAGGTTACATCAGCAATTTGCCCATCATATACTCATCTTAAATATAGCGTGTCATACTAACACACCCATAAAGTAAAGATAAATTCTGCACAAATACGGTATAGTCACGGTTAGGTGGTCACTCACCCATATTTAGCGAAGTTTGTCCACATCCTCGTCACTTTGTCTATCATTTCCTTCTCAAAGTTGGAAAATATGATAGTCTGCGAGAATATATAGAAAATATCATCAGCATGGGTAGCTCCTGATACCGCCTTCAACTTCTTGGGTAGAAAGAACTTTGGAATATTCCTTCCACCCGTGTACTGAAACAAGTAGTTGTAAATGGGCTGGTCTGAAGACTTCAGGAGCATCTCCGTCTCAGCCAACGAAGGGAAGCTCAGGGTCGGCTCTCCGTACCATCTCGATATTTTTGCTACAGAGTCAACAGAAATTTCTTCTCCCTCCATGTATAATCTTTCTAACTCTTTAGCTATCTCTTGCTTAGTT
Source organism: Agrochola macilenta (assembly GCA_916701695.1). Lineage (NCBI taxonomy): Eukaryota > Metazoa > Arthropoda > Insecta > Lepidoptera > Noctuidae > Agrochola > Agrochola macilenta. The sequence goes on from OU753568.1 coordinate 21,422,857, forward strand.
TTAATGTCGAGAATTTCCAAATTCTTAGGCAATGATTTCTCAAACTTCAACCGAGGTATCATGGTGTCGTTATCCATCCCTAATAGTAACATCCCCTCTTCACTGTTAGTGCCTATGATCATAGGAACTTTATTATATTCTCCTTTTGTGAGAAGATCGTATGGGGATTCAATTAAAAATGCTTCCACACCTTCTAGTGGCTGTTCAGTGCACGGTGTGTATAATATTTCAGTTATGACCGTGTTACCCTCTTCCCTGGGAACCCTAGTCAGGATAAGTTCGTCATTAGATTTTGTCATGAAATACTTGTACAGCTCCTGAGGGTCCTGCGACTCATACAACATGGTCTTGGCCAACAAACTCGCCAAGAATATGGGTTTGAACTGATATGCCCACGGAGCGAAGGCTGATCCACTTTGAGTGATAGCTTTGTGGAAAAGACCTTTCGACATCGGAGAATAGAAGTGGAAGGAGACTGATGCCGCTCCAGCACTCTCCCCAAATATCGTGACATTGTCAGGATCTCCTCCAAACTTCCTTATATTCCTCTGTACCCATCTCATTGCAGCTACTTGATCTTTCATGGCTGCATTTCCAGGATTTTCTTTGATGCCAAGGCAGAGGAAACCTTGTATGTTGAGTCTGTAGTTAATGGTGACGAGGATGACACCTTTGGTTATTAAATAATTAGGACCATAGAAGAACATGTTCCCTGAGCCTTTGAAGTATCCTCCTCCGTGAATGAAGAACATGACTGGTAGTTTGGAGTCGGGGCTAGCATCCAAGGGAGTGAAGACGTTAAGGGCGAGGCAGTCAGTGCGGCCGATAGTCCAGGTGTCTGCGACACTCTGGGTACACCTCACGTTTTCGTTGACTGCTTCAAAGGTACTCTCCCATGTTGGTTCAGGACCTGGAGCCTGGAAAAATACTTTAATTCATTAATTCAACCAAAACGACATAAAAACAATTACACTCATGTGTGAGTCTATTATTTTACAAAGTTATTAGTATTACGTTCCATAATCGTCATGTCATCTCGCTGGGCTTCAACTAATAAGCACATAACGAACGGCAAAAATGACACGAATTACAGTTTATAATGTCTAATTTTCTCATCATTCTTTTTAGTTACACGATTGTTAAGAACAGATGCATTTATGACATATGAAGAGTAAATTGCCTTAAGCATAGCATAAGCTTAATTTAGGTTGTCATGCACTTACCTGAAACCGATGTGGTACACTGGCATAAGGTATGGCGAGGTAGCTCTTGTGTGAACCATCAGGAGATATAGTGCCTCTCACGGGCCCATTGCTCAGCTGAAGAGTGGCAGTAGGCTGGCGAACCAATCGTGCAGCCCACAGTGACCACAACACTAACCACTTCACACTTAAGAGTGACATTGTCACTATAATCCACAGCTACACTACTTTGGTAAGTGTCACTTTTGTATGAAAAACATTTTCGCAATATCTTAAATTAAAATTGTCACGTTCTTATCCACTCAAATTCCGTTTAACAACTGAAAGTAATTGTTCAAGTCCACTGAGTGGCAAGACCTTCGCCCTTTAGGTGCGAGCTATCGCTATTGATAATGAAGCGAATGCCTAGTACTCTAAACAACTGTTTGTAATAGGTGATAACGTATCGAGGTATTATGTCATTATCTACCTCAGACATTCACACTAGTGACAGCACGCCACGAACTTCAGTAACGACAGAGGAATTATGCTATGCTATGGAAGTAGATCTCACGAATCACTAAACACCATAAAGTATCAATATCTCTAACGTTTCATAATAAGAGGACGGGAACCGACTCATGTATTTGGTAACTGACATTGCAAATAGCTATATATCCTGCAACATCCACGAAAAGAGCTAAGAAGCCTTTTCCAAGGACCCTACGAGCCTAAATACTTTGTATCATAACTAATCACAAGCACTATCACTATACAAAACTAACCACGACTTGTGGACCCCGCGAGGGAAGTCTGCGTCCCCGTACTAATCTCATCAATAATACATCGCCGGAGATCGATATGTCAAGGGAACGCTCGCAAACTGCACAGGTAACGCGCTCGATACAATACCGCATAACTATAGACTGGATATAGTAAACCTCAAGATCAAAACAAATATTCTATAATGTACAAGACTAAAAAATTTGGTTTTATAATGGGCGGCCTTATCGCCAAAAGCGAACGGTAACCTTTAGATACCTCTTGGAAGGTTAAATGACAGAACAGGTTATTTGTAGATAATTTTGTTACTGGTTGTATGGTTTTTTTTAAGATAATCTGATTTTCCCACTTCGATTACATGTAAAAAAAATATTCAAGCTATCGAAGCTATTGATTATTACAATAAAACTTAATCTGAAACAAAAAATAGCATAGCTTGTCAGTATTCAATACATGATGTCTTCAAATTTCTGGAATAGAAAGGGCTAGGCATCGACATCAATGGTGAGTATATCACTCACCGTCGGTTTATCGACGTTAGTTGTCATGACTGAGACTATGGAGCACCTCGGTACAATGCTCGCTGACCTCAGTAGAGCTTCCGAAAGAGTGGGTCTTAAAATGAACATGAACAGGACCACATGTTTAGCAGGACCAGTTACCTAACTGGACTTACCTAAGTCCAACTTCGAGAAAGAGGTCAATCGTCGAATTCGACTCGGCTGGGGAGCGTTCTGGAAGCTACGCAACGCTACGCTTCTCGTCCCACACTGGTCAAAGACTTTAATAATGACACACTGCGGTCTCTCATTACGAAAGTCTTTGACCAGTGCATGTTGCCAGTGATGAGCTATGGCTCTAAAACGTGGTCGATCACAATGGGCCATATTATAAGACTAAAAGTCACCCAAAGGGCAATTGAGAGGGCTATGCTTGGAGTTTCCCTACATGAACGAATCAGAAATGAAGAAATCCGTAGGAGAACCAAGGGAACCAACATAGCCGGAAGAATTGCAAAACTTAAGTGGCACTGGGTAGGGCACATTGCTCGCAAAACAGATAGCCGACCGTTCTGGATTGGCGACCGCGTACCGGAAGACGTAGCGTTGAAAGGCCAACTTCTTCTTCCCAGCTAAGCACTAGGAAGTGGTGAAGGACGGGCGTTTTTGGGAGACTGTCTTATGTAATTGACGTTCGAAAAGTGCTGATTCTCAGCCTGTTTTGAATAAATGACTTTTGAATGTGAATTTAACACAACCTTGTGTTATCGGTCAACCTGGACCGATGACATTATAAAGGCCTCAGGAATCCGCTGGATGCGGAAACCACAAAACCGTTCGAAGTGGCGGTGCTTGGCGTTGGCGTTGTCCAGCAGTGGACGTCTTTCAGCGGAAATGATGATGGTGATGATGATGATGACCTAATACATGTAAATATACATTTACGATCAGTTTGAGCGGTTGCTAGAGGCATATCCTGTATATTACAATCTGTGGTTCGCACACACACTTGGACAATGGTCACTTTGTCAAGGTTACTCAAAAATTCACATTATTATAATTATTTGCACATAATATCAACTGTACACGTCTGTACCACACAATGTCCACGAGCACACTTCATTCTAATCAATGTCATTGTATTACTGTCAAACCGAGAAAAATTATAAATTCTGTTTTTTGCAAAGCATAATATAATTATTTTAAGTAGGTACTTAATTTAGTGGAGGTAGGTTCTGTAAAAGTGACTAAAGATACTTATTTATTACATTGACTGTATTAAATTATTATTTTTAGGGTTCCGTACCTCGAAAGGAAAAAAACGGATTCCATAAAGGATCATTAGGTTGTCCGTCCGTTAGTCTGTCAAGACCCTTTTTCTCAGGAAGGCGTGGGTATCAAGTTGAAATTAATATCAAATATGTGGAATCTATGATCCCTTGGACTTCTAAGAAAATCAAACTTATACGACAATGCAATAAAAAATACGGCCATTTATATATGCGACATATTTTGATATTCGCAAATAAATTAAAACCTAAAATGGGTACTTCCCATTGAAACCTAAAATCAAAAAATTTGGCAAGCAAGGTCTCATATCACAAATAAAGGAAAAGTCCGAAAATTGTTCATTTGTAGTTTTACCACATGAAAAAAAAATGCGTACAAACTTAAATTTGCAGTTGGAGAATTGACCATGACGAATATAAATGTGTGTATGGGAGAACATGTTTTTCAACTACAATGTTTAGTTTGTTTCCCCCTCCCCCTTATCACCGAAGTTAGCATAGAGAAAAATCCTAAATTAGTCTATGTGATAGAAGTTTATGTAATGATTACAGGAAAAATAAAACGATGTCTCTAAATAACACACTTTTTCAGATATCATCAACAAAATTTGCATAAATTCCACTATCGGTCAAGAGATGGCGCTGACCTAAAGCTATAATATTCTACACCGCAGTATTAAAATTCTTTGACGATTAGAAAATAGGCCTCACCGATGAAAATTTAAAAACATTTCACGGTTCACAACCAAAATGTTCTCCTTACCCGCACCCTACCTACACGCAGGTTGCTTTGGGTGAAGCAGAGTTGTAGTTTTTTCTGGGCACATAACTTTGTATTAGGGATAAATTCATCCCAACTACCGAAACCTTCGGTGTGCGTGTTCCGACACGCACTTGGCCGGTTTTTTTCTATCGACTCCGGGTTTTTTAACCATACCATATTGGACATTCTCCTTTTGTTAATCGTATTATATTTGACAGGTTTTTGGCCAAAAATTTAATTATATCTACGTTTAATGTCCACTGTGGCCTTTCAGCAAATCGTCTGATTTTCCAATAAATTAATGGTAATTCGGTTGTACAGCAACACGTTTTGTTGACGTCAACATACTATAACTGAATAAAACTTGTTGCTTGTTTATTATATAATTTTGTATTAATCGAACATTGAACTATACTTCGGACATTGTACTTGTACGAAATAGTTTAAGAGCATGTTGCAGCTAATTTGTAAATAAACACACTTTGCAAGATGTCTAGCTAAGTATATGCCAGGAGTATGCCTACAGCCAGACTTTTAATTAGCTGCAGTAAAATGACACTTGTTATTGTCATTTTGACAGAAAATGTTCTAAGTTATTGACGAAATGACAGTAAGAAGTGTAATTTTACTGCAGCTAATTAAAAATTCGACTGTATGCATAGTGTACACATTTTTTGTTGTTGTAGATAATGAACGTACAAACAGAATATAAACATGGTCATTATGTACCTGTTACATAAAAAATGCATTAGAATAACTGCTACTAATTGCACTGTGTTATACAAATAAAAATTCTGTCATAATTTTTTATAGTTAGTAATCTCGGCTCGTGGGGCTCGTGGCTACTAAATGATAACAGCCGCACGGGTCGATCGACGCTTCCTGCCGTCGGTTAGTGGACGGGTGACCATCCAGTACATATCGGGACCCCTCGGAAAGCACATTAAGGCGTTGGTCCCGGCTGCCATTCCTAAATCTTTTACACTTGGTACGGGTAGTCTGAAACCCAAAAGTCTGACCACCAGTCTTACCAATGGGTATCGTGTGACCCAGTGTCTGGTTTGTGGAGGTCAGATAGGCAGTCGCTCCATATAAAATACGGGTATTCAGCCGACCCCAACATAGGAAAAGGTTAGGAAAATTGATTGGATCTAGGCAAATCAGAAGCATTCATTAGTTATAAGGAGGCAAGGCGCAAGAGTTGGGAACTTTCAATAGACCGCTATAATCGTTATGTATCCGCTACTTATACCGCTACGCTATCTTCTCTAAGTATAGTGTTAAATAAATTTATATTCAGAACCTGGATTAGATAACTTTTATCTCTATTATCAGTGTCCTACATTAGTATATTATGTATATTTACTTAAAATATTAGGTTCAATTTAATAAAATGCCTACTGCTTCATTACTCACTACATTCATGCGGTAAACACATGCTGTTGGCAACGTCACAAATAGCTGTCAAAAATTTACCTGTTTTGATTAATTTGGCAATATTACTGTATGGAAATAAGAAATGTGGCTAACTAGCGAACTAGAATATTCATAACGGTAAAAAAAACCTAACTTATTGGAAACGGCCAAGCGTGGTTCTAAAAATTTCTTGCATCCTACATTCTCTTAATTTTCACGTTTTTCTGCATTAATCAATAAAGTTACTATATTTCTGTATGTCAAAGAAAACCTAACTTGAAATTGATAAAAATGATTAATTAGTAAACTGTATTCTGTAGTTACCCCCTCAAAGAAATTCTTTATTTCTGATTTGAGGGGGTCTAAAAAAAAGGTTGGCAAACCTTACTCTCCCCCCCTCCCCCCCCCCCCCCAGAGAATTCCTGGCCCTGTAATCTACTACTATATAAGCTAGCACACGCCAATATAACAAAATCATCGAGAACTATATATATATAACTATATACTCAGGCAGAAATAAAAACAAAACGTAAACAGAACTTAATATCCAAATAAAAGCCTCCAGACATAAAGGGCGTGCCCGCTTACATGTAACTGGAAGTTAGAAATGATAAACTAGGACCATCGAGGTAAAATAAATAAAAACAAACAGTTAATTACTTAATAACAATAAATAATATGATCAATTGTCGAGGTCACTAGCTAACCACATATTGCAATACAACTCATTAAAAAATCATTGTAATTGTATCATTAGAATCGTTTGATCTTTTCAATAAATACACACAATACAAGGTAAGAAGGAATGTAGAGCGATTCAGCTATGGTCACTGATTTAATATAAATATACCTACTCGCCTAGTAATAACTAAACAGAGCTTATGACATCTATTATTGTATCGTTAAATTAAAATTCAGTAACATTACCATAATGATTACAACTAAAACAAAGGCACACTTTCCTGCTAATTTCTTAACACTTTTTATTCGTTTTATTTTGTATCTGCTGTATATTGTATTGTGTGCCTTGTGTGCTTTCATTCTCTCTATTTACAGTTTAAAAACATCTGAGTACAAAATACAGTTGCAAAAGACTAGGTAAGAAACGCTTCCTGAAGGCCAATTCTCGTACTTAAAAAACGTTCACATTCAAGTCGCAATCTGTCAAACTTGTCAAAAAAGTTGATAAATTGATTGTATTTTTGACAGATTGCGAATGAGATTAGTATGCGAACGTTCTTAAAAATTACGGGAATTGCCCCTCTGTTCAAAATTCAAAAAATTCAAACGTCATTTATCCAAACTTGGCTGAGAATCAGCACCTGTCGAACGTCAAAATTACATAAGACAGTTGCATTTAGAGAAGAGATAAGAGGAAATGGTGAAGGGGGCTGGGCGTTTTGGGGAGTCCCCCAAAACGCCCAGCCCCCTTCACCATTTCCTAGTGCTTTAGCTGGGAAGAAGAAGTGGCGCTACAAACTCCCCAGCAGCACTGCTGTCTGTTCAGTTAGAAAAACTTGATTACATCATCATTATACAGTAGTATGCAAAATAATTTACATAACTCAACACAAAACAGTAAATAAAATTATTTGCCATAATGACAGCTAGCACACGAAAATATACCAACAAAACAATCGAAATCTATACTCCAGAGAAAAAATAAAAAAAACCCTGTTAAAAATAACTCAAAGTAAGTTTAATTAATAAGATAATAACATTTTAATAATGCGTTCTAGTTAACCTTTCCTTCTGAACTTGGAGTAGACTTCTCGCAAGTATTTGAGTCTGTCGTTGTACCACAGCGGAGCCGTGTGGAACTCCTCGGCAATCACCAAGGATGTTGGTGTTGAACTATTTGTTCTGAGCCACTTCACTGGCAAGCTGGAGCCTTCTGGTGTTGGATCCCTGGAAATAAAAACATAAAATGTGATAGTAATGTAGGCCATAGACATAGTGATCAATATTCCTTCTAAGATTGTTAAGACTCAAAAACTTGAACGTTCTTACAATTTACGCAAATGCTGGATAAAACCCAAGCTTCTGTGTTCTTAATTGACACTTATACGCGAAGGATACAGGAGCAATTTGTCCTTCATATAATCGCCATGAATATAGCTAGTCGCGTGCCGTACACTCCTACATATAAAGTAAAGTAAACTGTATAGTTAAGGTCAGAGACTCACCCATATTTAGCGAAGTTTGTCCACATCGTCGTCACTTTGTCTATCATTTCCTTCTCAAAGTTGGAAAATATGATAGTCTGCGAGAATATATAGAAAATATCATCAGCATGGGTAGCTCCTGATACCGCCTTCAACTTCTTGGGTAGAAAGAACTTTGGAATATTCCTTCCACCCGTGTACTGGAACAAGTAGTTGTAAATGGGCTGGTCTGAAGACTTCAGGAGCATCTCCGTCTCAGCCAACGAAGGGAAGCTTAGGCTCGGCTCTCCGTACCATCTCGATATTTTTTCTACAGAGTCAACAGATATTGCTTCCCCCTCCATGTATAATCCTTCTAAGTCTTTAACTACCTCTTGCTTAATTTTTTTGCCTAAAACTTCCAAATTCTTCGGCAATGATTTCTCAAACTTCAGCCGAGATATCATGGTGTCGTTATCCATCCCTAATAGTAACATCCCCTCTTCACTGTTAGTGCCTATAATCATAGGAACTTTATTATATTCTCCTTTTGTGAGAAGATCGTATGGTGATTCCGTTAAAAATGATTCCACACCTTCTAGTGGCTTTTCAGTGCACGGCGTGTATAATATTTCAGAAATAATCGTATTACCATCCGCTCTCGGAACTCTGGTAAGGATAAGCTCGTCATTAGACTTAGTCATAAAATATTTGTACAACTCCAGTGCGTCCTGCGACTCATACAACATAGTCTTGGCCAACAAACTCGCCAAGAATATGGGTTTGAACTGATACGCCCACGGAGCGAAGGCTGATCCACTTTGAGTGATAGCTTTGTGGAAGAGACCTTTCGACATCGGAGAATAGAAGTGGAACGAAACTGATGCCGCTCCAGCACTCTCCCCAAATAACGTGACATTGTCAGGATCTCCTCCAAACTTTCTTATATTCCTCTTTACCCATCTCAGTGCAGCCACCTGGTCTTTCATGGCTGCGTTTCCAGGGTTTTCTTTGATGCCAAGGCAGAGGAATCCTTGTATATTGAGTCTGTAGTTAATGGTGACGAGGATAACACCTTTGGTTACTAAATAATTTGGGCCGTAGAGGACCATGTTTCCTGAGCCTTCGAAGTATCCTCCTCCGTGGATGAAGAACATGACTGGTAGCTTAGAGCCAGGACTGGCATCCAAGGGAGTGAAGACATTGAGGGTGAGGCAGTCAGACCGGCCGACTGTCCAGGTGCCTGCGACGCTCTGGGTACACCTCACGTTCTCGTTGATTGCCTCAAAGGTACTCTCCCATGTTGGTTCAGGACCTGGAGCCTGGAAAAATAATTTATTCATTTCTTCGTACGACAGCTGAATGCACTAACGTGATAGTCCATGGTTTTGCATTAAATGTTTACTAATACGTTGCACAATCCTCATGTAAACTCTCTGGGCTTCGAGATAGACTACTAAATACACTACTGTTTTTAAAAAGATGAATGAATTTTCTTTTATCTCTGCTAAAATTATATGAGCAAAATCAAATTTCATTTCTATATTTATAACGTCTTACTCATCATTCTTTTTAATTACACGAATATTAAAAACGGATGTGCTTATGACTGAAGAAGAGTAAATTATAATAAGCATAGCTTAAGATTTATTTAGCTTTTCGTGCACTTACCTGAAACCGATGTGGTACACTGGCATAAGGTATGGCGAGGTAGCTCTTGTGTGAACCATCAGGAGATATAGTGCCTCTCACGGGCCCATTGCTCAGCTGAAGAGTGGCGGTAGGCTGGCGAACCAACCGTGCAGCCCACAGTGACCACAACACTAACCACTTCACACTTAAGAGTGACATTGTCACTATAGTCCACAGACACACTACTTTGGGAAGTGTCACTTTTGTTTGTAACTCATTTTCACAATATCTTAAATTAAGATTGTCACGTTATCCGCTCACATTCCGTTTAACAACTGAAAGTTGTTCAAGTCCACTAAGTGGCAAGACCTTCGCCCTTTAGGTTCGAACTACCGCTATTGATAATGTTACAAATACCTAATCGTCTAAACAGCTGTTTGTCGTAGGTGATAAGTTGATAACGTATCAAGATATCATGTCATTATCTACCTCAGACATTTACTATATATATATACCTACAAGTAGGGCTTAGATATAGGAGAACACCTTGTGCAGGGTTCGATAATAATATGAACATTCTTAATTCATTATAAGACAATTAACAATGGAGGTAGCCGCCATGAGGTATTTTCTACCTCTGAGTTAGAAACAAATGCTAATGAGGCCGAAGGAAACATAATCTTGAATGAAGTCTTTTTATCATCATTGCCAGTCTTGTTCTAACCAGTGCCGAGTACCAACTTAGTGGGATTTCCACTAAACCTGGGGGTTTGGACACCCCTACTGGCGGAGAAAATTCTAACTCATGTAATTATGTCTTTTTATGACGAAGTGTGGTCGGGATAGGTCAGGTTATTATTAGACGCTTTCTTTGAGGGTAAAACTTGCTTTAATTTTGTAGTGACAAAAAAAACAGCCTCGTTATGTCGAATTTCACACGTGTTCTTTTCACAGGCTGTCACAGCAGTGACAGACTGACAGCCCGCCATGGAAGAAGAGTTAGTTTGTTGCGCTATAGAAGTACCTAAATCTAAAGAATCAATAAACACCATATAGTTTATCTCTAACGTATCATAATAAGAGGACAGGAAACGACTCCTGAATTTGGCAACTGCCAATGCAAATAGCTTACAATCAGCCATCCTGCACAAAAGTCAAAAAACCTTTTCAAAGGACCCCACGAACCTAAATATTTGTATCACATGCACTATGACTATACACGACTTGTGGACCCCGCGAGGGAAATCTGCGTCCCCGTACTAATCTCATCAATAATACATCGCCGGGGATCGATATGTCAAGGGAACGCTCGCAAACCGCACAGGTAACGCGCTCGATATCATACAAGATCACTATAGACTGGATATTGTAAAGATTACAAGAAATATTCTCTATTGAACTAGACTCCAAAAACTTGAGTGTAAATAAGATGGGCGGCCTTATCGCCAAGAGCGAACGGTAACCTCTGGATACCTCACGGAAGATTAAAAGACAGAACCGGTAATTTGTAGTTATTTTTTTTATTGCTAATGTGGTGTTTTTTTGAGATAAACGAATTTTTCTAACACGTTCTAATCCATGACATATAAAAAAATATTTATGTTATCAAATAAAAATACAAAAGTAAAAAATATAAATAGTAAAAAGTGAAATAAAAGTCTATCAAAAAAAAAATTGCATAGCTTGTCAGTACCAGAGTAACTTGCGATGGAGTTTCTTTACCATTTTTCTCAATACGAAAACTACCTTTTGGAAGAGGCGACTAGAATCAATTAATTTTTTTTGTACATTTTGACGTTCAAAAGTGCCTTACAAGGGCCTATTTAAAATAAATTATTTGACTTTGACTTTTATGCAATACATGTAAACCATACGAGTATATTAATATTTCTATGATGTAAACAGACATTTACGATCAGTTTGAACGGATGCTAGGGACATAATATCCTGTATTATGTAATCCGTGGTTCGCACACACACTTCAACCATGGTTTGTCAAGGTTACTCAAAAATTCACATAATTGTATTATTTGCACAGAATATTAACTGTACACGTCTGTACCACACAATATCCACAAGCACACTTCATTCTTTAAATCAATGCCATTGTGTTACTGTCAAACCGCGAAAATTATTAATTCAGAAGTTTTCTGCAAAGCATTAAATTATTCTGAGTACTTAAACGTGCGACAATCTAAGAAGCCCAATTTGACACTTAACAAAATATTTTGTGTAGTGACGGGAAAAAAAATCGGTTGCTTTAATAACCGATTCTTGAGACATATCGATATATCATACTTATAATTTGTAATCGACAGTTTACCTACATTGCTTAAAACTGATTCTCGAGGCATATCTTTTTATTACACGTCATCATGATCACGACGTGTAAATAAATAAATTCCTTTTTGTAAATATATATTCACTTTCGTCACTTCGGATGATCCAGAAAAATTATATATCATCAGTTGTACTGTTACCATTGTAATAAATTCATTTTCCATCATATTGTCAAAATGTACATCGCTTCTAAAGTCTTCCGTTATAATTTTCTTTCGATCGATTTTGTTTTTATATGTTTAAACATTTAATAATACAGTAATTATACGTTTCTCTCTTTTCTTAATGTAATGTATGTAAAAGTACCTATCGTTTTTCAGTATATCGATTTTATTTCGTCAGAAACGACTTAAAACGGTCACAACACTACAGCAATGAACCCAAAGACATGACATTGTAATAACGTTCTGTCGGAATATGAATCAACGATTAATTCGTGTTTTTGACTGCGTTTTTCCAATATGAAGTGAAGCTTGGAGCTTACGAATGATACTCATTGTTATAGTGTATGGATAACAAAGTGATTCATAAGGATAATGAATTTGATATTTCTATTTCTTACGTAGACGTTTATACAAAGTTATCGCGGCATGTATAATGAGAAACGTCAAGTCGGGCTTCTTAGATTGTCGTCGGTTTAGGTACATAGTGCTTATTTATTTCAGGACATGTTTTGAATGATGTATTTTTGGTAATTAATTGATTCTTATCAGTGAAATCCCCACAAAATTCATTCCAATTATCCAAGAAAATTTATAAAATTAACGGTTATTCAGTTGCACAGCAACACGTCTTTTTACGTTTGACGTCATCTTATGACTATGTTAAAGTTCGAGTAATAAAACTTGTTGCTAGTTTATTTTATCATTTATTATAAATCGACGTTGAACTATACCACAGTATAATAAAACTATAGTACTATGTCTCGGCAGTGACCTTGAAATAATTACCTACGGCCCGGCCGCTCGGTAGATAAACTAAGGCCCGTATTAATAAACGTTACTCAGCCCAAGAGCTCGCACTTGATACCAATCTTGAGGTCTCGACCGTATTAATAAACATAAGAATTGATGTACTTACTCAAGTTACGGCTTAGGTTTACGTTATCAGCCGAGTGATGGACTGATTAATAAACGAAACTCGACACTTAAGTATACAATAGGTGAGTGTACTCAACATGCTAAAACCTGAGTGTAGGCAGTACCTGACTTGAGGTCGTGATTAGTAGCGCGAAACATGGATTTCGAAAATATTTTGGGTGAAATTAATTATTACGATCAAATAGAGTACTATGACGATATTTTATGGCCATTGCGATATCGTTTAGCAAAAATATACATAAGGGCGACCTGAAATCCTTTTGAGTTAACAAGTGATTTTTTTTTTTCAAACGATTCAGATTTTATCAAGAGTCAGTGTTGTATACAGTAACATTAATTAAAAGACTCATTTGTGAAATACAGTTAACAGAGGTCTTTCAATTTCCCCAGAAATAGTCGTCCTATTATCTTTAAGGTTTTATGCTACAGCATCATTTCCGGTAGGTACCTACCTATATAAATATTGTAGGTACATTTATATAAGTATCATTTATTTAATTACTATATATTGTATACAGGAAAAGTTTTTATCCACTGCGCAAATTTTGACAAATTAAATTTAAACAAGTTTTATTGAACATACTTTTTTTATTTTGATACGTCTTAGTACAAAAAAAAAAGTTATCGTTAACGAAAGATGTTTACTTTAAAAGTGGTTGTATGGCTACCCGGCGGCGCGCGGCGAAGCGGAACGCGCGAAAGTACCTACCTATCAGCTGTGCGCTCGCTCGATTCGCCGGCGTAGGTATTTACGTGGGTCACAATGATTTGATCGCTAATTTTATCAGATTCGAACTAGACTTTTTTATGTTTAGGCCGTGACCTGAAGTTATTTGAAGAGTAATTCCAATTTTTCCTTCATACTTTAATGGGCTTAGGAACATCAAAATACAGAAAATAAAGCACTATTATCAATTAAATTTACATTACACAATAGGGTCCATGGGCTCGCATTCGAGGTATGCTCTCCGTCGCATACTTGCTGCATGAGCTGCTCGCAAACTTTCACCACTCAGTACATACACTCGCACCATCTCATAAAACTCGCGGTTAGTGAAGTCTGACATCGTGACCGGTAGGTACAAGTACGACACACGTGCAGCGCGGCGCTTGCGCGGGAAAGCGATTAGACGCGACGTCACACAACAGCGCGTGCGATGAGCGAAGCACTGTCGGCCACAGTGCCCGGCGCGCGGCGCCGCCCTGCCGCCCGGGAGGGGGTTTCACACTCGTGCAACCCCACCACTTGCGCCGGCCGCCGCGCGCGCCCATTGATATTATTACGAATAGATTGTGTCCATATTTTGCTGATTTAAAGTAAGATATATATATTTTTTTTTTTTTAATAAATATTTGGAATGTGTTCTATTACTGATATCGAACCACCAAAAAAAAATTTGCGCACTGGTTAAAAACTTTTCTTGTATAGGTAACACATAAAGACATTAAATCCGCTGTTGTCCGCCACTTATTTAGTTGCATAAAGTTTAAAAGTAGGTACCTTATAAATCCAATTAATCTAATATTATTAGAAACAAACCCAATCTACTCATATGAAAAAGTAATCTAATAAATTTATATTTCATTTTTTTTTTTGAGACTTCCTTGACCCTCCAGACGCTTTATTGCGTTATGTTATTTGTACCTGCTAAGTTGAGTAGTAAGCATTTCTGTCATATTAAGAAATAATTATACAACATTTTTAACAATTTAAGGTTTTCTTGGGTAGACAACAACTTTATAGCGTGATACAGCGCTATTCATATTTTTTTTAACAAAATACAAGTGTTTCAATCAATCTTACGACATAACAATAACGAAACGTGATGAATGTTATTCTAAACTTCGGTCAATGTGTGTGTAATCGTTCACGAGATCGGCATCTAGCGTCGTTTCGGTCGCTTTCTATGAAGAATAATACTGTTACTTATTTATACTGTGACTATACTTTGGACATTGTACCCGTACGAAATAGTTTATGAGCATGTCGCAGCAAATTTTTAAATAAAGACACTTTGCAAGATGTCTAGCTAGGTATATGCCAGGAAGATGACAATGCATAATGTATAAATACCATTTTTTTTTGTTGTTGTAGATAATGAACGTACGAACAGAATATAAACAAAACATGATCGTTAGAGTGGATTACAATAACTGATCTAATTGCAATGTTTTATCAAAGTAAAAACATAGGGTCTCGACATGTAAGTTTATTTTGTATTTATTAAAGTGATCTAGGCAAATCAGAAGTATGAATCTATTCATGTAATAAAATCGTATCGAAGTGAAAACTGTACATTGAATCAAAATCAATCTGCCTAGCCTTTTCCCAACTATGTTGGGGTCGGCTTCCAGTCTAACCGGATGTAGCTGAATACCAGTATTTTACATGGAGCGACTGCCTATCTGACCTCCACAACCCAGTAATTGGGTAATACGATACCCCTTGGTAAGACTGGTGTCAGACTTTCGGGCTTCTAATGACTCCTAACGACTGTCAAAGATCCACGAATGACAGCCGGGACCAACGGCTTAATGTGTTTTCCGAGGCTCGAAGGATTCTCGGTATGTAAAGATGGTCACCCATCCACTGCCCAACCCCGGCAAGCGTAGCTTAACCTGATGGATCGACCAGTGCGGCAGTTGTTACTTAGCCACAAGCTCCTCGAAAACTCTGTACATTGAATATTTAAAAAAAAGTAATTGCTACAGCATGTGGAAGAGATTTTCATGCCGAAAATACTCGTATAGTTATTAGAATTAAAGTTTTAGTTATTTGTGCAATATTTGAACAGAATCTATTCAGTATTCTTTGCGTCAATCTGGAATATATACCCAGACAAACAGAAACGGAGATAAAAATCTACTCGTATATTATCACGCTATTTGCTATGGGGGAGCAGTAACAATACATTATGTCCGTATTCTTCAACACTGTCGCGATATTATAATTAGACGAGCAAATATGTTATAATATTGCAAATAAAAGAGGGATACAGTAACTTCTGCAATTAATATCATCACGCATGGCATAAGAACGGCTATTTTATAGTCAAATTATCAGCAAGTAAACAGTCTATTGGTTCCCTGTAAACAACGCTTCGTAGATTCAATCCCCAAGAGATTTACTGTTTTTGGTAATATTTTTTTATAATTTTTAAGGCTTTAAGGATTTACAAATACCTAATTTATATAATAAAAATTAAATGCTGTTCGTTGGTAAGCGCATCACTTGAGAACCGCTGGACTGGACCGATTTGACAATTTTTTGCATTTAAATTATTCGTGTAAATGTCTACATTTATAACTGTAATTTTTATGGTGTACATAATAAAGAATATTCTATTCTATTCTATTCTTAGTAGGCCGAATCAGGGAAAAGAAAAATTTGAAAATTCGGGAAAACTGAAAGTGCATTTCCAATGGGAATTTTGTATGAATTATTGAAATTGGGACAGGACAACGTCTGTCAGCCAGTAATAAATAATTTAACTTCGTTTGCATTCCTGTTTTGAGTTGCAAGCAGTTATTTTAGTAGGTATATTGTGGTGTCTTACGACTTCCATGCGAACGAAGTCATGGGCAGAATGTATTAGTTAGTTTTATGGAGACGCTAGAGCTAGGAACTTTCTATAGACCACTGATTTGTAATGTATCAGCTACATACACCGCTATCTTATCTGTAGTGTCCATATTGTATTCATGCGCTTATAAATAAATATTGAAATTGTTTATTATGTAAATAGGATGACTGAATTATAATAAGTAAATTCATTTTGCTCTTGTCTTTCAATACTTGCAGTTATTATTTTCATAGTAATGTTAATACTTAGTGTATGTAGCAGGGCCGACGGCGACGGCTTCATACAACTCGATTCCTAGCGGCTTCCCTTCGCAACAACGACTCTACTTGTATTTACTATTACTAAATAACATAGTAAACACATAATCACGTTACAGGTACGAGTTTTAAATAAATCATATGATAACAACAACGCGTATAGTCTATCCTAATCCTAAAGTTTAAAACGTTGTCATTTTGTTATGAATAGAGAGCTAGATAATTGTTCTATTTCGTAGATTTCTGTGTTGATTTCTTGACCGGTAAATTCACGTGTATTTTATTTTCACCTGTTCCTTCCCATTTTATTCGTTATAACATTTAAAACTATGTTATAAGACAGACAGTTTTTCAGAAATAAAACTAATCGATAATTTTGTTTGTGTAGGTAGTGATAGCGTCTGTTTGGTTCTACTACTTAACCATAGATGGCGTTAATTAGGAAAAGTAAACGAATGAGTAAAATGTTTGGACTGTCACTAACAAGACACAATAGAATTTTTATTGTTATCGACTTCTAAACGCAAATCGACAGTTGAGCGGAGAGTTTATGAGAACTGAACAATTTTTTCTTCGGATTCTCTCTAATGAAAGTTGTAGTTTCGCTACTGGTAGCCAGGAACGAAATGGATGGAGATTTAACAATATATCATGCTGACCATCATAGCCTTTATAGGCGATAGTTTATTAGCTATTAAATTAGTTAAATTGAAATAAATGTTGATACAATATTAATGTTGAAAATTTTAGGGCTAAACATGTTTCTAGACAAATGTATCAAATATATCATTAAAATAATCCGCATTGTATGAATATAATTTTAGAGGCTGTATCTAAATTGTTAATCAAGGTCAATAAACCCATGTATTCCACGATGACTTTACAAATATTACTGGGTTGTTTTAAAAAACGAGGTGTAGGAAACGATATCGTAAAGATTACCGGTTTCTCTAGAAGAAATCACCATAAAGACATTTGTATCTACATACCTACTAAATTAATTCTTTGGAATTCTAAGTTTAAACTTGTATGTGGGTTTGGAAAATAAGTTATCAAGACTTCCGATTTCTCGAGAAGAAATTATCACCATGATTACTTTTATACCTACCGCCCTACGAATTATTAAATTTATTTTTATTTTTATTTAATGTAAATAATAATATAATAGTTAATATTATGGTCTGTTAAAAAATTATCTAGTGAAAGTGTTAACAAACCCTGTTCAGGTTAAATACTTACGCAATCACTCACTGAATCGAAGTACTTAGTAACACATTCATCTGTATTCAGAAGGTTTTTATTTTATATCTTACCACTTTTTCTAACAGTTATTGTTATTATTAAATTGAAAATGCAAACTCATCGACAAACATTGAGCTTATAAAATTAACGTCAATTTTAAAATGAAAAAGGAAGTGTATATCGAATAAAGTGCCGCTAGCGGCATAATAGTAACGCTGCCTCAGCCCGGCTAAAGTGCCGTAAGCATTGCATTGTCATTGTCACTGTCTCACTGTCACTTGTTATTTTGTTTGATTGTTGAGTTTAGTTCCTAAACGAACCCTGGTGCTAGCGGCACTCTATACACTGCCAATGAAAAAATTACTTATCAGGGGAAACATGAATGTCGTTATGGACAAAAAAAACTAGAAATACCTACACTAATCTATCAATCTAAATATAGATAGTATTAAATACACATTTTGTAAAACAATAATCTTTATTTCAAATTAATGAAGGATAGACAGACGTCACCAACCGTCAGCGCGACAGACGTCGTAACCTGGTGGCCAGTATATATCAGATAGCAATAACTATCGGCGAAAGAGTGGTCTATTAGCCAAGGGTCATGTTATCAAATTGTTTGACAGCTTGAAAAGCATCGCATCGCGGACAGTTCAGCTTATTTTAATTAATTAACTTTCTTGATGAACCAATGTGACCGTTTAATGTGTATACCTACCCATGTGGAAAACGTAATAAGCATGTGATGTGACATCTCTCAAACCATACATTTGTAGTAATGTCCCAGTTTACGACTTACCGCTACATGGACATGTAGTGAAACGACCGTGATGCCACTAGGGGCACTAAAGTACCGGAGTAGTACCGATTATGATATGTTTAGTGCCCGTTTGATAACATTTAACACTTACCTACTGTGGACTGGGGGAAGCAAAAAGTTTAAATATTGAAACTAAATAACATAACATCATAACACCACGCCTGTTTACTCTGAAGGGTAAGGCAGAGACAGTACACTCGCGTTTCAATGCGAACGTCAAGAGCATTTCCGCGAAACCTAAGTGGAACGGCCATGAAAAACCCAATTGTTAATGGTTAAAACCGTTAAGATTAACATTCTCGTGGAAATAATATTCTTCTGTCTGCCCTCTCAAAGTTTTTTTCAATAATGTACTGCGATTGCAACGTGTTGATGAGAAATAAGTATGTTATAGGTATAAACTATAAAGTTTTCTATCTTGGGTACCAACAGGTACACTTACAGTACAGAACAACACCGTCAGGAAACCTGAGCACTGACATTACGGACTCGCGTTGATGTCATTCTTCTGTATAAGACGACTGTGCCCTGCAGAGGTCACCATTACAGGCTGGTATTATTATTTGCTAAGGGAACCCACAATCAAAATATGAATCCGGAAACCACTAACAACATACCTGCAACGGGTTATGGATCTATAGTAACGAAGCGGTATCGTGTAGTGACATATTAAAGACGACCGGTTGGCTGCGCGGACGCATTCAAGCAGCGCTCAGACGCACGGATAAACGCGTCGGCGTAACTGTGAAAGTAACTATCCCATTTTACTTAAAAACTTAGATCAACCAAAAATGTACTCTAGTTTTATACGTACAAGTGTGAATTTTGAGTGTGGGAAGCTGTGTGAAAAAGTGCAGTGATCTTATGATTTTGTGTGACATTTCCTAAAAGTGGATAATGCTGTGGAAACCTACTTGTAAGTGGGCTAAATAGTAACGCCATGTGTTTTGAATGACAATGTCATAGGTGCCGATGTAAAGCAATCTGATTTGCATCTTATTACGTAGGTACAAGGTTGATAGTCAATTGATAAGAGTTGTGTTTGTTTATGATAGCTGGGGTCAATGATAGCGGAATTTGTATAGGTAATGCCACAAGTGCTAAATAGTAAATAGTACAAACGTTGTCTTTTCTATTCCTATTAAATGTAATGACTTGAGTGAAATTGATAGTTTACCTCTACACCTACATATTATTATATTATTTACCTTATTTCATATTCCTGTCAGCTTTGTAATATTCCTTCAGACATTTCTACTGATGCCTCATCAATGAAACTTGCACCTCCAGATATGCACGATGATGTATTTAACGACCCTACATTAGAAGCCGAGGCCTAATGACTCAAGTATTTAACTACCAACAGATTTGACTCACACAATAATAAAGAATTTAAGTGAGTTAAGGAAAAACTAAATGGAGCTCATGAAATAATGTATTTCCTGTATTGCTCAGGTTTTTCCTAGGCATAAGTACTATACTACTATCGAACTTTACGAAACCCAGAAAAATCGTATTTTTATTTTTTATTATTGCATTGTTTCATTCGACTGCAGAACTTACGAAATAGCAAATACCTTACTGTAGAAAGAAACACAGATTAGTATAATATTCAGTTAAAATTACCATTTTATTCCAATAAAAAGTAATTGATAATATCATACTACATTACAACACTATTTTGTAAATGACGGTTAACAAAAAAAAAAAAACCAATACCCTTAAATACACCTTTAATTTAACGACATGTGTATGCTATAAATAGCTGGCATTGACCTTACGATATTTCCAGAACAGGTAATTTAGTAATACCAAGAGAAGTCAACATAATAAAATCTCTCCGAAACGTCACTACCCACAAGAAAAAAAAAAACATAACATGTTTGTTTAAAAAACCTACAACAAGTTCCTTTTGAGGTTTAAATAGAAAATTAACAAACCATCATCATTATTATCATCATCATCGCCATCATCATAACTACCAGCCTGGCATCACCCGCTGCCAGGTATAGGCCTCTTTTCCTTTCTGCCATACTTCCAGGTTCTGTGCGTCCCACATCCAGGTGTTTCCTGCAACTTTGGTGATATCGTGGGTCCAACGCGCTTTCGAACGTCCTTGACACTTGACGACCGTCAGTTGGCCTAACCTTGGCCGTTACCACCACCACCACCTTCAGTCTCGTCTTGCGGTCAGAGTCTGGGGCAGAGACTGTTGCGGCGACCGCGGTCAATAATAAAATAGTTCCTAGTAACGACACATCAACCATACTCGTATTTAGACATCCTGCTATGCAAATCGTCTATCCACTTGCCTAGCAGGGTGATAGTTTAGCGCATAGACCGTCTGCTGCTAGATACGATCCTCGTGATCAATTGCTACTAATCCGCGTCGACGTGACTCATTCACGTCAAAGAGTCTGCGGTCCTGTTTTCATATAAAAAACAACAAACGATCTACTCTATGTACCACCGTGCAGCTCACTGCGTGCTGGCAATTTTAAATCCAGGATTCCGCATTTTTTTTTTTTAAATCTCAATAGAATACATCTCAGAGTTAATCTAAGGATTAGCTTAGAGGGTACGGTACTTATAACAATAAACCATACTATATTATACCCAGCCTCCAGAAGCCTGATGCCACAATCAAGATAGGTTAGTATGAATAAATTGATAAATGGAAAATCATTTATAATATGGAGAAGATTTATGACAAAATTAGGTAGATTCTCTGAATAATCTCCAAGTTTTCTAAAGATACCGTCTCAATGAGCTTATTAGGGCTAATACGATCCTTAACAAATATAAACAGCTCATTATTGAGTACTCAGACGTCTCAATAATTATCCAATTGAGTTTATTTTAGTAGGTACCTTCACCAGCATAATGCCGTACTTGGATTTAAATTCTAAATATTCTTCGTTTTATTTGCTGGAAGCTATTTTTATTAGTCTAATTCAAGATCCAATTTAATATCTAGTTCAGATTGGGAATTATTAACAGTTTGTAAAGATCCTGGGTTTCTATAATGAGTACCATTGACTTTCAAGTCACCGGTAACCTTCGTAGCTTGGGCACGCCACAATTGCGGCGGTAAGGCCCCTCTTTGAGGAGTGGCTAGAGAGGCGCCACGGCGTCCTCACCTTCCGCCTGACGCAGGTCCTCACCGGACACGGTTGTTTCGGGAGGTTTCTGTTCAGGATCAAGCGGGAGGAAACGCCCGGGTGTCACCATTGTGTGGATCGCCCAGAGGACACGGTGGAGCATACGGTGGAGGTCTGCCCTGCTTGGGCGGAGCACCGCCGTGTCCTCACGGAGGCGATCGGCGGCGGCGATCTCTGGCGTCCGGCCCTGGTTCAGGCCATGGTCCGGAGCGAGAGTGCATGGGAGGCCGTCACCTCCTTCTGCGAAGCAGTTATGCTCGCGAAGGAGGAGGCGGAGCGCGCGAGGGAGATTCAAGCTGCACGCCCTCGCGCCCCTAGTCGCCGCAGGAGACGCCCCGGGCGTCGGGAGTCACAAGGTAACTTCCGGCCACCGTAGGCGCGGGCCTGCGGACGGTGAGCGATGGGCAGCTCGCCGTCCGATAAGGACCAGGCCCGGGTCGACGGCGCGTCGTGTTCCACGCGCGCCTCAAAGGGATGTCAGCAACAACTGACGGGGTCCGGAAGGACCAATGCCTGCTGGGGTCGCGGGTTTGTCTGAAAGGGATATCGCGGCCCCAGCACATAGGCAACGGAAGGAACACGGGTGGGTTTTAGTCAGTAAAAGTCTGACACTCCCTCTCGCTCTGCCCAGAGCGGGAGGAGTCATCTGATGATGTCCAACTCAAAAAAAAAAAAAAAAAAAAACCTTCGTAGCTCAGCTCACATTTTTTTTTTAACCGACTTCCAAAATGGTGGAAGTCGGTTAAAAAAAATTGTATGTGTTCGTAGCGTATGTATGTTTTTTTTTATTTGATTTTATTTATGTCCGCCAATTTTTCCGTCAACTGTGGACCGATTATGAAAATTCTCTTGTTTGAAATGTATGCTCTCGAGGTGGTCCCATATAAATTTTATTAACTTTGCTTGGACAGTTTTCGAGTTAGCTTCAATAATACGTATTTTTCCCACTTAGTCTATATGGATGATATGATAAGTTCCTATATTCGAATTTGTGTGGGGTAGGTGCCACAACTAAAAAGTGAAAAATAACTTTAATTTCGGAAGTCGGTGGCAAAAAACGAAAAATTCAAAACCAAAGACCAGAGAAGACTTTCGAAATTAAAGTAATTTTTCAGTTTATACCTAGTGTTTTTTTTTGAAAGAATTGTGTTTTTTTTTTTGTAAAAAGTTTTAATTTATATCTTGAAAATGAAAACCTCATGTAAATTTCTACAAAAGTCTCAGATCATGGTCACAAAATAGTTTTGGCCGAGCCTAGATACCAACCAACTGACTTAATGTACATAAGACTCTGAGCATAAGCGTATATTATGTAAATATTATCTTACTCGGTACCATTATCAATAGTTCTTTGACCTTTTTTTTTTCAGTAAACGCTTTTACCGACTTATTAAAACATAATATATAATTATGTAATGCACTTTTGACTTTAATACACTTTTCATAATCGGTATGGAAAAATGCAAGGCAATTAATAAACCGCCTGCACCTGATATAAAATAAGTCCATCTTATGAATATACTCGTAGATACTTAATTGATAACTCATTAGATTCTTACTCGTTTCAACATCATTGCAATTAAAGCATTTGAAACTAGTTTGTTTAAAACACAGGCAATCGTATAAAGCAGAGTTTTTCAACCTGTGGGTCGCGACCCCCTAGGGATCGCGAAGCCTCTATAAGGGGGTCGCAAAGCCTCAGTATAAGGAAAAAATAAGTATACAAATATATTTTTAAACAAAATGTTTAAAAATATATTTTTTAAACTTTGTATTGTTGCTTTAGATAATTCCAATAGATTTGCTTTTAGGTTGGTTCCCAAACTTGCCTCATCTATAGCTGCATTTAAAACGTAATTACTCTACTGGGAAATCCCTCGTAGCCATGATCCTCATAAATCCATCAATTATACGATATAAAATTTACTTAGGATGGGAGTGGGATACGCTGTCCCCACAAATTCATCGTATCGCTTTTCCGTGGAGGCGTTTGGCGATGTAATATGTCTGTTAAGGTGATTAGTAGGCTCACTGACCTTGCGCATCATGTAATTAGCCGATACGTGTTGTACGTATTTGATATTAGTATTATAATAAAATGCAGATTATAAACATTGGAGGGAAGGGGGTCGCGAAAAAAAATTTCGTGCTATGGGGGTCGCGTCATGAAAAAGGTTGAAAAACACTGGTATAAAGCATATGAAGACACGCACCGTTCAATAGTTCTCTATCTAATTACGCAACACATTTTCGTAAACGATTACGACTAATGTCTTTCATTTTGACAGTTCAACAATATTCATTACGTTTTTTACGTTGTATCATATATATATAGATCTGTTCCAAAACGATTCAGATTCTGATTGATCAAATATTACGTAATTAGTGTACGGGATTTATGCAACAATGTCCTCTGTTGAACAAATAGCAAAAAGTGAAGATAAGTACCTAGTACTGTAGAGGTAATGCGCTAACTGATGTTGACTTAAGTAACGTTATTTATACTTGACTTAGTTAAGAAGGTGGCTTTTGAGGACATGATAATTATGCAGATTTGTTACAGTTGTAATAGCAATCATGTAATTTCTTTTAAAAAAGGTTTTTATTTTTATTAATTTATTTATCTTTTAAGTATATAGATTATTTTGGGAATGTGAGAACGCTGCAGGCTCAGTGGACTGTTCTTATATTTTGTTAAGTACCAAGTACTTGTTGAAGGACCTACAATGTCCTCCCATACTTTTTATCCTGTTTCCTTTTATACCATTTGCTTATTGTTGAAACGTCGTGTTTTAGTATAATATGGCTTTGTTGTTACGGAGAATCAGTCTTAGGAGTCAGTCCTAAGACACAGGCACATACACCTAGTTTAGGAGTCAGAGTATTACAATTATTGTGACCTAGTTATAAGTCTTATAAGCTCTTAGTCTTTGATATTTTAATTTGATGGCTTTTGGTGAAACAAAGAATGTATTATTTATTTACCTATTAACACTGTTATTTGAAAATATTGTAGAAGTCAATTATTCTTAGAAGAGTAACCGTGGAGTTTCTTACCGGCTCTTCTCGTTAAGCAACGACCAACTGGAACCGTGCACCTACATAGCTCCTGACGTTATATATAAGGGCCCATGAGGTTTATATGAAATAAAATATTTTTAATATTGTTTTTTAAAGGACTGTAAAGACTAGTCAAGCGAATTTTTTCGAATACCAAGTTATGCACTACAGCTGGCAGAATCAAATTAAGTAACCACCATCCATCAGTACCACCATCTGTCATGCCATAATAGTAGTAGTATAATAGTTACCCGGAAACTAAGATGATAACCCTGAGCTTGCATTTTCAAGACTTTCAAACGAACCTCAAATTATACTGTCAATATCCAGATTAAAAGTAGTCTCTTCTCTTTTTAGGTTCTCTCTGGATTTAGAGTTCAACCAGTTCTACGACCTGGATTTTGTACCTACCTATGATGACAGCATAAAAACCCGTCGCACAAATGGAGAAACATGGCATATTATATCTATCTACATAAGAGAAAATACGCACCATCATCGTTAGTCGCATATTAAGAGTTAGGACTAAGAAAACTAATACAATGTGAAGTGATAGTCTTAAATTCTAAAATGTTGAGTAGAAATCTCTGGCTGTGAATAGAGCGATTTTGAAATGAGTTTTAATAGCCAATGAAATCAGTGTAAGTGTTATTGACATCAGCACCAAGTTACGTCATAAAGGACTACAGTAAAATGAAGAACTATTTGAAGTCGTTGTTGAGTTTAAAGCTGTTAGTGCTGAACTCGCTGTGGGTAGTTCCGCTGGTGCCCCAGCCGACATTGCCGGTGCAGCTGAGTGGTGGGCAAGCTCGGGGCTTGGTGGCCCCGGACGGGTCATACTTGCAGTACTTCGGCATACCGTACGCCACTGTCACACACAGGTTCCAAGTAAGTTTGCCTTTCTTAAAGATAGAGTAATCAGCCGTCTTTGGCTTAAGAGGAGACTTCTAAACGACCATCATGTACGATTAACATAGTCATACTACAAAAGCCTACAAATATATATTTGGAAAAGTGGAGAATCCATTACACCTCAAAAACTTAACAGAATAATAAGTACTTATTCACTAAGTCCCAATATGCAACGCTGCCGAAATCTCTAGATTTATAAAATACCAAAACATAAAGTGATGTATGTATATTTACATAGTACTTAATTACCAATATATATTAGAACATACCTTGCATATTCCTTGACTATTGATGAGGAATATTCAGAAGCAATTATTATATAATAGATTCTGTGAAGGGTTGATAATAGCAGAAGTTAATAACGACGAACCTAACGTCGCACGTAACAGTACTAATCTACTTGTGATTGCTACCTAGCCGACTAATCACACCTCCCCTGTAATGTGAAGTGTCGACTAATTGCCGCGATACATTTTTAATGAAATGTCACAGTCGTTGTATGATTGCAGTATTACAAGTGTTATTTGTGATTGTATCCGAGTGAGGAGTAATTGTGAATAGAAACAATTAATTATCCATCATAAAATATTGTATTTCCCAATTCATTAGTTGACGTATTAATATTCAATTATTTTCGATTACAGGAAGCCGAACCGGATCCAAAATGGGAAGGTGTGTTCAACGCTCACAACGAACACATCAGATGCAAGCAACGCTTCACCAGTACTCGCATCCTAGGCGATGAAGACTGTCTCACTGTCAACGTATACACCCCCACCGAGCCGAGCCACAGCCCCCTGCCTGTCATGGTGTTCATACACGGAGGAGGATTCAGAGATGGCTCGGGATCTCCCTTCATCTACGGTCCCAAATTCTTCGTCAAACATGGAGTAATCTTAGTCACTTTCAACTATAGACTAGAAATTCTAGGCTTTCTATGTCTAGGCATCAAAGAAGCACCGGGTAATATTGGGCTGAAAGATCAAGTGCAAGCACTCAAGTGGGTGAAGAGGAATATAAGAGTGTTCGGAGGTGATCCGGATAATGTGACCATTTTTGGAGAAAGTGCAGGATCTGCTTCAGTTTCTTACCATCTACTATCTCCATTGTCTAAAGGCCTGTTCAATAGAGCTATCATGCAAAGTGGTTCAGCCTTAGGGTATTGGGCCTTACAATTTGATCCTTTGGAGACAGCTAGTCTACTCGCTCAACAAATGGGCCACACAACCACAAACCCTAAAGAAATCTACAATTTATTTAATAATATGACTGCTGGAGATCTATTGAAGTATCGCGTTCCTAGAAAAGAAGGTGATGTCGTAGTATCAGAAAACCTATTCGTGCCGTGCATTGAAAAGAAAATTCATAAAGTAAAACCATTTTTGCCTGACAGTCCTTACAATTTGATAACTCAGGGCAAATATAACAAGGTCCCTGTAATAATTGGTTTCAATAGCGCGGAAGGTTTATATTTTGCTGGTAAAGAGAACGATACTACACTGGCTAAGATAGATTTCTACAAAGCGATACCGAGAGATCTGACTTTCCCTTCAGACGAGGAAAAGGTGAAAACAGCGAATAGGTTGAATGAGTTGTACATGGTTGGAGAGAAAATTACAAAACAGAAGTCCTCCTTAGAAAAGTTGGCACGTTTTGAAGGTGATGCGGCTATAACTTACCCTGTATTAGCTACCATGCATCTGTTTCTGCGAACGTTAAATGAGCCTGTGTATGCTTACAAATTCAATTACAATGGGTATCTAAACTTCGCTAAGATAATGTTTGGGTTCCGCACATCCCCGGGAGCGACGCACGCCGATGAATTATTCTACCTCTTCAGCTCCTTGACCTTACCGGCACTTGCCGAAGTTAGGTTCATTGACAAATTTACAACTCTGTGGACGAACTTTGCGAAATACAAGTAAGTCGAAATAATTATTTCTTTAGCATTGCGTTTGTTTACCTTTTAAGTTTTTTGATTCCATTAGCTCGCTAGCAAAGAGCCCATATTTTTTTTGTCTCACCTTGAATTCTCAATGGACTCGGCCCCATGACCCTGCCACACAGTGCTTGCAGACATAACAGTTTACTAAATTACTTAGAATGCATAATAACCTTGAATGAAAAACAAAAGTTAACAAAACACAAACCACTTTTAACCTCATTTGCACAAATACTTTGCAAACACACAATTTATTTCAGTAAGACCAAGATGAAATGCTTTCATATGTACAGAAAACATTTGTTATGTATTAAACTATTCTGAAATAGTAGCAGCGAGATGAAGGAGTGAATGAATTACTTTGCAGCTGTGGATTGAATGACTTGGAGCCGCGCAATGTTTTGCAACAAAATGTTGGATACAAGCATTTGATGAAAGAATATTTTAAGATGATTGGCTGCTGACCGAGACCTAGATAACATAATTTTCGAATCAGAACGGATTAATTTTTTATTTGTCGTTTTGTTGTGGCCAGTGCCAGTCTGCTTTACTAATTATTATTTAAAGGTCAAAACAATTATTTTTATAATCATTGGGGTCCGCCTTAGTTTAAATTGAAATAAGTTTTCGCTGTGAAATAACAGCTCTATGGAGATTTTAATCTTATTTTCTTTTTCAAAACCTTATATGCCCCTTTCCTATTGTATCGTGTAGCGCTTACCTACTCTGTTTATTTTAACATACGTATACCTATTTGTTTTCTTATTTCAGTGATCCTACACCACCATCGTCTTCAATCTCACCGAAATGGGAGTCAGTAGCAGTGCAAGACCCTCGCCTACTGCTAATAGACAAGGAATTCTCGATGGAACCAATTTGGAAAGATTCTGACGACGCCCTCCGGTTTTGGAATACGACATATTCTTTGTATAGGAGAAAGGACGAGTCATGTTTGTGAGATTAAAATGTGGGAATAGAGAAAATAATAAAATGAATGTAATAGTTTCCAAAAGTCCATCAAGGGACATCATTATACAAGGTTAGTTTTCAAAGACCACCCTTTTAAGGGGTCATTGTAGTCAAAGTAAAAGTTGTTTACACTAAGGAGTACAATGACTTGTTCTAATTTTTCCGGTCTTTGAAAACCAACTGCTTTTTTTTGGAAAATTAACGAAAGGTACTGTTTTCGCTATCAATATACGCGTGTCCGTATGTGATTCAGTTAAAGCGCTAAGTTATTTTTTATAAGAATAAGAATAATTTATTCTTTGAAATTACATTCGAATGCAAGTATATAAGTAAGTACGTAAGTTAGAAAAACGATATGTCAATGATATGTAATTAAGCAGAAGCTATGCAAATACCTAATGTTCAATACTCAATTATTTATTGCATTCCACAATGTATGTGCTTAGGTGGTAAACATTTGCTTGAGGAACAATCGTGGACCCTGTCGGGCACAGCAAAAGAAAGATAGTTGAAGGGTAGAGATGAGGACTTATCGTTTAACTTATAATCTAACTTATAATTAGTTATAATTAGTTTGCTTGCCTTAAATGTTAGCCTTAGAAACAAAGTGTACTTGTATAATAAGATACCTTTCAAAGTTCAATTTGAAGCCAAAAGAAGTGTTCTTGTAAGGATATTGATTCGATAATTTTAAGTGAAGTATCTACTCAACAATCTACTGAACAATCAACCTTTCATTAAATACTCATTCTAGATTGTACTTAATTCGATTTATTTATTTAACGAATGTTTCGTTAATTGCAAAAAAAGCAGTAGGTATGAAAAGTTATGTAATTTGTACTTATTTTCTGTATTTCTAGTTGCACATAAGGTGTTAGTGATCACTAATGCGACTGCTGAATGTGGGGTTCTGGGTTCAATATCCGGGTCGGGCAGTATTATTCATTAGTTCGGTTCTCATTAGGAAACTCTCACATCGGATTTTTATGACATGCCTATTGAAATGTGGGTATACCATACACCTCTGCCTTTCGGGGAATAGGGACATGATGATATTTATGCAAAATGTCATAGATAGGATAAATTATAAAGTGATCACAAAATATATTGTTTATTTGAGTGTTCCTTATTTGTACTTAGTAATTAATTTTATAAATAAATGATTGTAACAATGAAACTATTTTCATATAAAAGAATAAATACAAAAGACTTTTTTTTTCTTCCTAGTTTTTGTTACAAATAAATCGTGACAGCTTCTCAAACCAGTTTGTTTGCATGAATTAGAAATATATTTCTAATTCTAACTAAAATAAATAGGCTATTATGTCACTGAGAGTGAGGATTTGAGAGCTAACTCTCTTTTGTGAAATGTTGACGGACTGTCTCTGAAATGGGCTTGCTTTCCCGTAACAGAGCGAAAAACTGAATAAGTGCAAATAGAAGAAGAGATCATAATGTAGATGAATAAAGACCCAAAATTAATGACAACAATGCAAGCAGTCCTAAAATCAAGGAAGAGGAAGCAAGAGGTTGATAATCGTATAATAGGTGAAGTTAATGATGAATGATTGTGTAAAATAAATGTTATATTGTACTTGATCTCATTAATAGTAATCTTCAGTTACACTTTCATAAGTTGCAGCAGTTTGAAACATTAGGCATAAAGGTAAGTAGTCCAAGCATAAGAAGTTGACCATATCAGTCTCACGTAGACACTTCACTCACTTCTCTGAACTGAAGTAGGTATGCCTGAAGCAATAAGTGAAGTGCTAACATCACAAGTACTTGTGTGACACGCTGACCGATCACGTGTAACACATTGAGGGAAGATTGCACGTCTCTGACCAAGTGGCTGTAAGCGTCATTTACCTCAATTCTAAATGAGCCTACTTGGTATGATAAAAATAAATGTAGGTAGGTAATAGTTAAGATATCCCTGCGGTCTGTAAACGGCTTTTCTGACGACAGACGTAGTATGACCCAAGTTTTATAACTGTGTCAACGTCAACATTTTACAGAACTATAGAGACGACATGAGTTGTTTAGACCACATAAAGAGGCGTCGAGGCACTCAAGAAGTAACCGTGCGGGCGAATTCAAAACTAACAAGAACAACCTACGATTTTGACAGCTCCAGCCGAACAGTTACAAAAAACGAGTTATAACTACAATGTGTGGTACAGCAAAAATGGTCTGAAGATGAGATGGTGATATCGTAGGTAAAAACTAACTAACTATGGAACAGCTATGAGTTCATGAAACAAGACCAAGACAGGACCGTCTGCGCGGTTAGACAACTAGACGCGAAGACGTAATAATTTGTGATTTACATATTTGGCAATCCACTCAGACAGCATGGTTCAGATGTTGATCTAGATGAAAATGATATTTTTGGTCAATTAGAGCACAACTCTCAAAGGATATCGTAATTCTTAACACTGAAAGTAAGTTGGTCAAGTTTAAGAATTTCAAGCTAGATCCGATTCTTTCACTGCGAGTTCGGGACGCAATAATCCGACAGAGACAACACAAAGGTGCATCAAAGATGCTGTTTAGTAAGTAAAACTGTGTTTACCTGCACTATTGACAAAACTTGTGTCATATGGGTTAGAACACACAAAACAACAACTGAACTAATGTGCAATTTACTGGAACCTCACAAGTACATCAATTACCCAACATAGCAGTTCGTGGTTCATAAATTCCAAACGAACACCAACATTGCAATAACCGCCAATGTCGGGTAAACACTCTAGCCAAGTACACGTGCTTTTTACGTAACCATTGATAACTCGGTCCCTAGCACCAGCACCACCAGCACCAACTGCTTTATGATCTATTGTCAAACAACCTTCGTTGTGAAAGGCTCGTCTCGCCCCGATATCACGCGCGATGGCCAAAGTCGCGAGACTCGCGCCCAAGTGATAACGTGCTGCGCGCGCGCATACCTATGCGAAGTAGTGATTTCGAAATACGATGCGCGAAAAATTGTACCGATTGACTAGTGATGTTCCCAAAAATACCTACCTATTGTGTTGAAGTGATGTGCAGTTGAAAAAGGTGTGTTTTTGTTTGCAAGTACATATTTGCAATAGTATAGTGTTTAAATGTAACGATTTGCGAGTAGCGTGTCGCAGCCTAGACACTAAGCTATTGTGCTACAGTTACTGCAGCTGACCGATGAATTCCTGTTGTACACATGGGTCTAGTGTGAGGTCGATGTAAGAATATGCAATATGTTTATTTCTAGAAATCACCCGTCAATATAATATACCTCTAGTAGTTTTAACTTGAAGTTATCCCATCACACATGATAGTAAAACTGAGCCTCACTATGTATATATGTACAAAGTGAAGCTCAGAGGGCTCAGCGGTAAGTACTGCTAACGCATACATTATGCATGTGTAGTGCTATATTTCGCAGTATTTTATAATCAAAACACAACACTTTTAGTTTTCACTTACACTTTCTATTAAGACTACCTATGTTAGTATTTTTTTATAATTAATCGGCTTGCGTTTGTCCACTATCTCACCATGGTAAACGATGTTGTCCACCATCTCACCTCTGACAAATAACAAGTAGCAAATAGTCTTAATCATAAAACTAGCGACCCTCCCCTGCTGACATGTAAACAGACATCTCGCCATTGCACCCGTACGAAGCATCGAGATTTATGTGCTAATACGAGTACTAAATTAAATATTAATTTAGTATAGACACAAAACTTCCGGAATAAATGCTCTAAATCATGATGAAAACCGCATCTATATGCATTGTGCAGTTAAGAAGAGCTAACCGGTTACACAAATACATACAAAATGGTTTTATACTACGAGTATGTACAGTTTCAAAGTAAGTAAAACCAAAATGACTAAATTCCTTCGTTTACACACTTACAGTACTAAATCATAAGCACAAGCAAGGCGTTCAGGAAATCCATCCGTGCGATGCCAATCAAATAAGGTGTCTCAATAAGCTGGCTCGGCCATGACGATAACGTTGGTATTGACGTGTGCGTGAGTCAATTGCACTGCAATTAGTGCAATGGCGACACAGTGTGCCCTCGGCTTTAACTGCTGTTTGTTTCACTACAATGGTATCTTTTATTGCTGTGGACACCGTGGTACACGGTCATAAAGGTTTCTCATTAATAGCATCGCAATCGATCAATTGTTTTAGATGTTTTGTCTGCAGCTTTGCTGTTTCACAGCTTATTCAAAGATTTGCTTCTTGATAAATGATTGAAATATAAAAACAACACAAAAACGAATCATTTGTTAACCAATCGCATTGGTATTGTGCCACTGGGTGCTTCGCAAAAACTGATAGCCATTTCCATTCCAAGCTATGAAAATAATGATTTGAAGTTGATGAAAATTCGAGAGGATTGGTTTTAACTGATCTACCTTCCGTGTAACTGCTTATGTAATACATACAGAAACACTAAATGATCTTGAAACAAAGTTGACTGAATGCATCAATGAAACAGAAAGTGCTACAAACTCAGCTGCTCGTGCGCCACTTTTAAACATTCTCGAGGTGAAATGTGCTGGCTTATTTAAGGTCCATCCACATTATAGACAGGCTAACTGTTATGTCACAACAAACCCGTGATGTAATTGAATGTACCTAGAAATCTTCAA
Organism: Agrochola macilenta; assembly: GCA_916701695.1. Taxonomy (NCBI): domain Eukaryota; kingdom Metazoa; phylum Arthropoda; class Insecta; order Lepidoptera; family Noctuidae; genus Agrochola; species Agrochola macilenta. The sequence continues at coordinate 21,456,602 of OU753568.1, forward strand.
TGAAAAGTAATAGTTTTTTAACTATGCTTAAAATTAACATCGACTTAATAAAGTCGCCAACACTCATGATCAAATATGCATGAATCACTTAATGAAAGGGCAAATATTCGCAGTCTTCAATAACAAACAAACGTTTCATAAACGCAAGGACGTCCTGCGGTGGATGCCGAAAGGTTGTAACTCAACTGGGTCAAAGAACAGTGATCCTTCACTGCTTGTACGCAAATAATATGGGTGTCTGGGGGGGCCAAGGAATGAATTATGTTAAAATGATGACCAGCAGTGTCCTGTCAGGTATCTACAATCTCTGCCTCTAACATCAGGTGTGTGCCAATTGCTGATATAACAATTCATCTTTGAGTTTTCATTGGTTTTGTAGTCCTATGTTTAGTAGCAGATAATTACGCGCTGATATGTATAAAGAGGTTGAGTTTGTAGGGTACATTAAGACGCAGATATATGCCAGTGACCTTGAGTGGTTAGCTTGCGTGTTCTGTGCTGAGCTCACGCAACGCGTCGTACGTCCAGCCCGTAATAGGACTCGCCCCTAAAGGAGCGCTGTCCCAAATTAGACGCATTGTTAATTTATTATACATAAAACAAAAAATATTTAATAAAACACGTACACGAAAAGATCAATCATTAAATTATCTTTAAAATGGTGAAGGTTTTAAAAAAAATACGCTTGATAGATTTTGCATGATTCTCAGTTTTTTATCCGCGTTAATATAAGGAGGGAGGCCTTTGACCAGGAGTGGGACAGAGTAGGCTAGTAAAAAATTATATTCCTATATAAAGTTATTAAGAAAATGCTCTAATTTAACATAAATATCATCCCAAATCATATACAATACTCGTTTAGACGTGATCTTCAGTATAAAGTCAGTAAAAGTTGGTTATCGTCGCCTTAAGTCTTGGTCAGTAAGCCTCGCTACTAACTTTGGGGGCTGACTAACCTTTCAATCACGACATGTACTAGTTGCGGTTATCTCATGCTGACGCTAGAAGAATAACAGCGGCTACTCGGCTAGATGACCTTATAAACACTTATATCTTGCACAAATCCAGCGCAAAGTTCATAGTTGATCGCTGACTCGGTTACAAGGACATAATAAACGAGCGATGTACTGTAAATGTGTCAACAGTGTTGTTTCACATAATAGACAAGAGATAACAGATATCGGGAGTGGTCAGCGGGTCAGGTTGCGACATCTCGGTCCTGCGGATATGGATGCTGGTAGTGAGAACAAGTTGTCCTGTTTTAGTGTTAATTGTCTCGAGTATATTAGATGCAGCACCTAATATACTCGAGACAATTAACACTAACATATATTAAATGACCATTCAATTAAGAACGATATAGGTACTATTATGTTAAACAGGTAGCTAAACATCCATTCCTAACATGATGTAATAATCCTTTTATTTGTTGATCAAACGATTTTCTCATCACTCCGTTAAGAGCGTTTATTCTGAAAGTTGGCAACGTGGGAACTAGAATATATATAATAATAATAATGAATAATAATGAATTGCAAATATAACATTGAATTTGACTTGAATTTAACGTTTTAGGTGTAAATAAGGCATTTGGAAAGTTTCCAAATCCTTTTTTTACATCTAAAACTAAATATTCGGTGTTATGACATTAATTATTGCATTTCATAATCAATATTCTAGTTCGCTAGTTAGCCACATTTCTTATTTCCATACAGTAATATTGCCAAATTAATCAAAACAACGAAATATTTGACATCTATTTGCGACGTTGCCCACTTTCAGAATAAACGCTCTTAAGGAATCTTCACCATGGACAGATCTTAGTTTAATAAATCATTGACAAACTTTTGCAACAATTGGATACGGTAGCTTCATCTTTTGCGAAGGCTCAAACAAAAAATCGTTTTGGATACAGTAGCTCACACCAACCCGCACTGGGCCTGCGAGGTGGAATACGGCCCACTTCCTCTCACAGAGAGGAGGCCTGTGTCCCAGCAGTTAGGTATTTTTCAAAATCATCTTTTTGTGCTCAATATGCGACGTTGGTTATCTTAGAAGACGGTGAACTAAACTAATTCCTAGTAACAATCATCGTCATCAATTTGACATTTCAATGAAGATAAATAGCCGTTCCACCCATAACAGCAATGATTTACGAGACCCACACCACGTACACACTTAAGAAGAAATTAACATATTACGAGCTGTTACATAAACTCAAGAAGGTACAAGAAGGAACTTAATTTAATACAACTGTCGGTGTTACGAGAAACAAATGTTTATGTTGAACACTATTTATTAACTCACTCTCAAACTGTTAATAAAATGTTGATGAATACACCCGGCTAACGCGGTAGACAAAAGTGCACTAAATACATTATAATATAAAATTAGGTCAACGCGTCACGCCGATATTGCTAACTAAGGTGTTCGGTGAAAACACCGAACAACGACAATATAATTATGAATATTCCATGGCTTAGGTACTAATAATGTGAATCGATCGATTTGCTAAGTAAATACTTGTCGCGGTCATTAAGTGGATGGGTGACAATTATGTACATGACGAGATCACACAGTGCATCGGATCACGATAAATCGTCGATTCCGTTAAGTAATTAAAATAATAATGCCTCTTTACAGGTAGTAAGAATTCAGAAAGACAGATGCTCCGTCGACTACGTCTTACTTCAAACATTTTATATTTACCATGTACCAACATTCTTTTTTTTTATTTGTCCTTGACCTTGAAAACATTTGACGTTGACCTGGAAATTTGTCTCCTGTGCCCCAAGTCCCGAGCTCGCTTCGCTCGCTCTTGCATACGTAAATAAGTAGTACTTTTTTAAGAATAATGTTTTTTTTTATCGTCACCGGTGAAAAAGAAATGCTGTAGAGGGTTCAGGAGACCCTCTAGAACCCCCAAATAAACTCACATACTTTCTAGCGAGGCGGCACGTTTCTAAAATGTAACCTAAACGGGTTCGACAGGAAGCCGAACAAATAGTTGGGAAAAGGATTTACAGTCAACCTTTGATTGGCAAACATGTTTATTGAAATAAAATAAACGAATTTTCTTAACGCATGCATTATTATTTAATCTGATGATCATTATTGTCATTTGTCAGTATGCTTTACTTTTAACACACAAAAATGTTTCCCTCTTTCGCTGCCAAACATGGTTTTCCTAATTCCTAAATTGAAGGAGCATACCCGAACGAAAATCAAACTCATTCATCATTCGTCTGCCCTTATTCCAATTTTTTCGGGCAAATAAATTAAAATCAAACCAGTACTCAAACTGTGACCTACGTTTAATTGCACGAAAACATAACTATTTCAATAGTTGTATCAGAGCAACTACACCAAGAATCCAAAGACGCGATTCCGCTGGAAAATTAAAACAATGAATTAATATAATAATAATATATATATATAATATTACCTAGTCGAGCTCGATGTACCCACCAGCTCGGTATTTTTCCTCGGTCAATTAATTAGACCGGTACTAGCAGAGAGGTTCGCCTTTTATTTTACCTTCGGCTAGTAGACCAAACGGGTCTTGTCGTGTAGTAAATAAAGACACGTTTATATTATTATACAGGGTCAAATAAAATTAACTAGCGAAACTACGCTGACGTAATGGATATCGTTTACTAAAAATGATAAAACAAAAAAAATATGATTAGATGATTTTTTTTTATTCCTTGACCGTAGTTTTACTCGAAATATCAGATATAAAACCGGCCAAGTGCGTGTCGGACCACGCACAATGAAGGGTTCCGTAGTTGGGATGAATTTATCCCAAGAACAAACTTAACAATGTAGTTGAAAAACATGTTCTCCCATACGGAATGTATGGGAGATCATGTTTTTCAAACCGCAAATTTAAGTTGGTTGATTATTACTCGTTAACCTGTATAGCCTACTTAGCTCTGATAGTTTTCCTTTTAATTTCGTTAAATATACTACTGCTGTGAATTTTTTCCCAAATCCAAATACAATCCTTTAGCTGGCAGGGAGGGGACACTTGACTCTAACAAAAATTTTCAGTTAAAAGCTTAATATTTCGCCAACATATCCCTGAATCCAAGAGTGGTTTTGACGAACCCACAATATTTTTGAACGACCTTTCTAACGATACCCCAACATGGGGTAGACGACAAAAAAAAACATCCCCAATTTACGTGTAGGGGAGGTACCCTAAAAAAAATATTTTTCTTAATTTTATTTTACCACTTTGTATGATCAATATGTATACATATGCTAAATTATAGCTTTCTAGTACTAACCGTCTCTGAGCTAAGCCGCGGACAGACAGACGGACAAGGCGAAACTATAAGGGTTCCTTGTTTACTACGGAACCCTAAAAAATGAGTATCGATATCTAAATACGATATAACAAAAAAAATACCGATTTCTTAACTCTTACATCAAGTAACTAACTACCGGTCGTAGACCCCAAAAAAATAAAATTAAAATACAACAAAACGTGATCATTAATTTTCCTTAGTTCTTTGACAAATCGAATATCATTCCTAGCTATTTAGTATGAATAATACCTATTTTGGGATACGTTGTAAGTATTGCACATTCTTCTCCATACGAAACTACCTATTAGAAGGGGCGATTAGAAACAATTATATTCTTATGTAAAGACGTTCAAAAGTGCCTTTTATGTGCCTATTTGAAATAAATAATTTGACTTGGATTTGTATAATAGTATACTTACCTATCTAAAAATAACAGAAAAGAATCTGAATTAATGTATGCTTGTATATTTTATAGTTGTAATTTTCTGCGTAACGTCATAATAAAGTACATGTACCTCCGACATCAACTACCCGAGGGCCACAATAATAGTAGACAACAGACAACAGGAGTGCGCGCGCGCAAATATTGCGATAAGAATTTACTAGTTCATATTAAAAGTGGACAATTTATTAATTTATGTGAAATAAAATAAAATAAGGTGAGTGGATGTTTAAAATGAGTGTTAAATTACAAAAAGAATAAAGGAAAACCACAGCGTTGAAATCGGTTCCTTTTTTTTTTCTAGTAAACTAAAAGTGAAAATGTTTTATTAAATATTTTTTAAGATGTGAAGAATCGTTTACTTTTATTTAATTTATTAGCTGTGTCCCGCGGGTTCACCCGCCGCGCCGTTTAATTTATAACAAATCGGATAAATTATTTCGTTCTTTCTGACTGTTTGTCTATTTGCTCTTCTCCAAGGGGTCGTAGCGTGATGTTAAATAGCTTATAACGTTTCTCAAGAATTGGGCTCTCAAATGCGAAAAGAATTTTTCAAATCCGACTGGTAAGCTTGTAAGTATTTCCAGAGATGAGCGCGTTCAAGCAAAAAAAAACAAAGAAACTCTTCAGCTTTATTTTAATACTATAGATTAAATGAAACTAAACGTTTCTTAACGAAAAGCTTATTTAAATTAAACGATGGTTAACTAAGACTCCTTTTTACCATAATTAACCATGTTAATTACTTATTTGTATGACGTGCCTGCCGATATTTTATTGTATTTAAAACAATGCTTATAAGTGCTTAATATTAACACCTTTGGTTTTTTTTCAAGCACTTAAATAAAATAATATTAGGAGTTCCGTTTAAATCAGAGTATACATAGTAGGTACAGTGGTAAGTATTATTTACAAACCCAACGACAAACTGGTTATATCCGGAAATATCCTCACGTTAACTGATCACGTTAAAAAAAACATTATTTTTTTTAACCTGTTATTGTGTGGTTTATCTTTATATGAACCGGTCTTAAGTTCAATCCGGCCAAGTACGAGTCGGACTCACACACGAAGGGTTCCGTTGCGTATTAAGATCGAGTAAAAAAAACGCCGATATAAACACGTTTCTTGTAGGCCCCCATTAAATATTCTCTCTACTTTTACTCTATTACTATATTTTTTTTTTTTTGTTATAGCGGCAATAGAAATACACAATCTGTGAAAATGTCAACTGTCTACCTATTACGGTTCTTGATATACAACCCACTGACAGACAGACGAACGGACGGATGGACGGACAGCTAGGGTTTCGTTTGGCACGTCCATTTTCGGATACGGAACCCTAAAAATTAAGATAATATGTCATCCTTGATCTTCAAAAGTGGTATTTTTATATGGAAAATTACTACACCGCTTGCTTACCTTGACGCACAAGATCATAATCGTCACGTCTTCATTGTCAGTATGAATGAATTTTACCTTAAACAGTAAGGGTTTCCAGAACAATAAGGAGGACATAAAACTTACGCGATAGCACAGAATAATGTGGCCGTAGCATGGAACAAACATGTACCTGTTTCTTTTTCTGTATGTTATCCTGCATGCACGTTTTTATTCTTGTATGTGTACACATGTTTTCTGAGCAAATGTTATAAAAGACACAGTTACTCAAGCTGACTTTCTTTTCTTTCTATTTATCGAAGATCCCGGAGCCCTTCCCTATGTGGTGAGGACGGCCAATTTGATCATTCTAGTCGATAGAACTCGACACACATCCCTTCTGCCTTCGCAATCCATCAGAGAATATTCCTGGGATCATTTCTGAATTTTATTTTCAAATGGAAAAATATTTTTTTTTAATAAAGAAAAAACAATGATGAATATATCTAATGGATGGATAGGGAGGGGACGACCAAAGAAAGGATAGATGGATTGTATGAGGGATGATAGGAAAGAAAAAGAAGCGAATAATTGAGTGACGGCTGACGGGGGAATGTTGCACCGACCCCCAGTAACAGTAATAGTTTCTGTTTGATGGCTTCCAGTGCAATGAAGTGGTTGGTGCTGCTGTCGCTGATCGCAGCGCGCATGGTGCAGCAGCCGACGCAGCCGGTGCGCACGCGCGGCGGGCTCGTGCGCGGCACCGTCAGCAGGAACGGCAAGTTCTTCCAGTACTTCGGCATACCGTACGCCACGGTTGATGAGACGAATCGGTTCCAGGTGAGGTTTCGTTCCTTCATATTTTGATATCTACTTCTACCAAAATGTTCTGTCGGTGCGACCACGCGTTCGAGTTCGTCGTACAACTTGGTAAGGTACGACGCTAGGAAGCTCTAGCGTCCCTGGATTCGTTTTCCGTGGAGAGTGTAGTCGTGCCTTTGATCAAGATTAGATTTTTAGTTCCTATATTAACGGCCTGTAAATAACGACAGGCTGATATTTGTAACAGTGATTATGATTGTATTCTGTTTAGGTAACACCTACTGTATTTTAACTACATCTAAAATCTTTGGGAAATACAATCATCCTCATGCCTGATGTATCTATGCTATTAAAAAAATACTATAGTAACAACAATACTACAATACTTGTCAACATGGTATTTGCAATAATTAAAACAGGTAAACTGTTCCATCATCATCATTACAGTCAAAAGACGTCCACTGCTGGACATAGGCCTCCCCCAAATGGGGGGGGTTTGCCATAATCGCCACGTTTGGCAGGCGAGTTGGCGAACGCAGTATGGCGTTAAAATGCATAGAGAACGCTGCTGCCCATTCTCTAGTGAGTCCCTTAGTCGCCTTTTACGACACCCACGGGAAGAAATGGGATGGTACTATTCTTTACGTCCGGCAGCACACGGAACTGAACTGTTAACAAACTGTTTTCTTATTGCAAATACCTTTATCTTGGGTCAATCATAACACAAAAAAATATGTGATTTTACACAGCCAAAAGCAGCAACCAATAAAGCCCAGTCTACATTAAATAAACTCTTACAATATTCCACAAGGTACTCAAGACGCAGTTCCGAGTTCGCATCGTTATAGATCGGAACTCCTCACTCGGCATAGTTGGGCGAACTTGCAACAACTAGTTATTAGCTGGGTTATGTACTCCGCTTTACTGCTGTTCAGGAATCAAAGAAAAACAAAGGGTAGAAGTTTGAAGTCTTAGAGATGTTGTGCGTGCACCTGACGGGCGGAAGTTTATAGAAATACGGCAATGTTTTGCATGCATTTTAAGTTGTTTAAGTTGTTGTTGATGCACAGGTACGGTTGCCGAAAAGAGTCGATTAACACTGCTTCTGTTACTCATCATCTAAACTAATACAAAATTATACGATACATTGTATTTCAGCATTTCATATAATCACTAATTTAAATAAATATTTTTTGTTCCGATTTTTATAAAATATTTAGCTTTGTGAAGGATTTAATAAACTTAGGACTGGTGTTTCTCTGTACAGTATCGATATTGGAGAAGCATATTTTTTTCACTTTCATGAGGTAATACGGTACAAATGCTCAAAATGTATTTAAAAAAATGGGCTACGGTAGTTGATCTCGGGATCAAACACAGAGACTTAGCGACACTTCATTATAAAAAAATCACACTTCATAAAAAATTGGTATTTAGCCTATTGGTTGGTAATTAATAATTACATGTAATGTAATGCGTTTTACTTCAAATTTGGCATGCAAGTAGGTAATTTTCCGTTCCTTTATATATTCCGTTACTATTCCCGTTTTAGAATTTTTTATCCTCCAGCAATCATATATCAAGCCGCCGCCGTGCCTATATAAGCAGTGCGAAAAGGCGATCAGTTTCCAGATTTTATTTATTTATTTATTTATTTATTTACAGCAGGTGGCGTGCGAATCGTTTAAAAAAGAGTGAAAATGTGAACGAAGTCTATAACCTGGAGTCCTGGATTAACACATTAACACACAGGGTACTTTTAATCCCGGTAGTACGTTTCCGTGGGATGTTTTCAAACATCCACGCGGGCGAAGCCGCGGGCTAAAGCTAGTATGAGAATAATTAATTAATTAAACGCTCAACTTAACTCATTTCCACATGCTATGAATGCTAAGGTTATTTGTCATAAATACATAAACAAGTAACAATCGACGCTAATCAATTCATTTATTATTCAGAATGTTAATCGGACTAACGTGGAGTTCGCAAACATCGCTCAAATGGTCATCAACCAACAAATTCATGACCTGATTGATTTAACTCATTAATATTATCATTGTTTATGAACTTTCCTGCTCTTTCATGTGTTAGATATTTTTCACCTGTATTATTAGGAGAGAGTTAGTACTCCCAGGACAAGTGTCTGAAGTTCGGTATTCACGCAATAAGGGCACGTGTAATATCGGGCGGGCCTATTGCCAATATCGGACACGACTGCACTGTTCCTATTGAGAATTTCCTAACAAGAAATTCCAATAACACTTTCCCAACCTAGAAGTCAAAGCCAGGACCAGACCACTTGAAGTCTGAACTTGCAGGGCAACGTTTGTATGGATCCATAGAGCGTTAAATACCTCAATAGCATGTAGATTATATACTTCCGATTTTGAAAAACTCGTGCATTTTAAATTATAGTAAGAATATCTTAAATCGGTAAATACTTTAAACAACTAATAAACAACTTTACAACCACCACCACCACCACTATCTTTAAACTAGAATTATTTTATTGACTACACTTGGTCTTCGATCTATAGATTAGGTACTTTATTTATTTCTCCTATTACAAGCAGTTATCGACATGCGAGTCTGAATATAAAACCACAGGCGATCCGTAATCGCCCAGTCAGGGTGAACCGCTCGCAAATCGGTCGGTCAAGGAGGCGACCACTAAGAAAAGGTTTTTATCTCGCACCAGACAGACCTTGATATTACGAATAGAAGTATCTTGTCTATGTATAACTCTAATTTTATAATGCAGCTGAAGGTTATACAGAGAATCATAAACATTTCGTATCTTGCGAAAGGATTAGGTGCTAAATAGCTACCACACACTACAAGATGACATGTCAATCTAACCGCAAGGTAAACTTGTGGTAGTTGCATATACTCGTAGGAGGTAGATAACTTATCTATTATTATTGGTGGTTATCTTTGAGGATTAACAGTCTTTTTGACGATGAGAAGACAGTCGTACCATTTAAAATGCATCTCATTGTTCAATTTAGTTTGGGATGAATGTCATAATTGTTTGTCTAGAAATAAAAACTGGCCGGATGTACTCATAACTCGGTTGGCACAGTAGCTTCGCGATGCAGGAAAAATCCTAGTGACATACAACGTATATTTTTACTTAAATACCGGTTGTTAAGACAACAATCACCTCAATATGAATAAAATGCCAAGGTTATTTGAAAATATCACTAGTTTAACAACACCAGAGATGCATGAATAAAAATAAAAACATCACCATATTATACGTCGCACCGATATCTTCGCAGCCGACCTGCATGGCATAAGTGTGACATCACACGTTCCTATCAAAGCCAAGGGCGCTTGTTCCGCCGACCTTCACCCACTGCTGCACACAATAATATTGCTTTCAGAACTAGTGGAAATGCGGACGTTGGGTTTAATTAAAACGAGATTTTGTGTGGGTTGACAGTTGACATGTTTATGCTGCTAGGTAAATATTATTATACTAGCATAAGTTTACTTTCGTTCACATATGGACCCAGTTGTTTCAAGTGCTGTTGGCGAGCGGGAAGTCAGAGATTCGGATCCCGAATTGAGAAAAGATAGGGCGCGGTTTGGATGACCCCTATAACTTAATATTTGACCTAGCACTGATAACTTACTGTCACTAGCTAAAAATCTGTATATATGTATATCTCTTTGGATAATTGTTGCAAAAAAGTATTTAATTTCTACATAAGTATTTCACTATACGTAGAATGTACTTGATTTAGTTTTTCAATAAGAACCTTGCATTTCTTCAGTCATAGTGCTAGTAAACAATCGCTAATGTTGGAATGTCAATGTCGTCTCGAGGTTGAATTTCTTTCGCAATATGGAATAGTTAATTTCCCAGCGCCTACAGAGCAAATTGAAAAAGTACTAAATCAATGTCTTGCGCCTCAAACTTCTAACTTATCAAAGCCTCGGAAAGTTCCTGAACATTATTTTCAATAGTCTCAAACTTTCCGACGATAAAATTAACATACTTTTTCAATATTTTCAGGCGCCGCTGCCGGCTCCGACATGGACGGGAATCTTCGAGGCCGTCGATGAGAATACTTGGTGCCCTCAGAACTCAGGAGGCATCATCATCGGAGAACCGAACTGCTTGAAGCTTAACATCTACACCCCTACTCGTGTCACGAAACCACTACCCGTCATGATCTACATCCACGGAGGCTGCTTCTTCAGCGGCACCGGGTCCCCATTCCTGTATGGAGGTGACTTCCTAGCAGAAAACGATGTGATATTTGTCGGTATTAATTACAGACTTAACGTCGAAGGATTCCTGTGTTTGGGTATAAAAGAAGCGCCAGGAAATGCTGGATTGAAGGACCAAATAGCTGCTATGAAATGGATTCAGGAAAATATCGAAGCGTTTGGTGGAGACCCTAACGATGTGACTCTATTTGGCGAAAGTGCTGGTGCAGTTTCTACCTCTTTCATGATGCTATCGTCAGCTGCTAAGGGATTATTTCATAAAGCTATACTACAAAGCGGGTCTTCGTTGGCACCCTGGGCACTCCAGCACGACCCTATAGGAACAGCAAGCGCTCTAGTAAAAAAACTTGGATATATCACCAACGACCCTAGAGAAATCTACAGCATTCTATCAAATAAAACAGCCAAAGAAATCCTGACTACTATCAGTAACTTCGAGGACAAGTTTTGCCTTGCAGAGAAAAACCTATTTGTTCCTTGCGTTGAAAAACCAATAGAGGAAGTAGATCCTGTGGTCACTGAATACCCAGCTGACATAATCAAATCTGGAAACTACACTAAAGTTCCCATGATAATTGGTTACACAGACAAGGAAGGAATATACTTTGTATCAGCAGACTATGGTACTAGTATCAAAAACAATTCTGATTCCATAGATCCTTTGAACACTTTGCAAGAGGATTTACAGTTTCCAAGCGAGCTCGACAAGAACTGTACAGCGGAGGCGATAAAGCGACATTACTTCTCGTCTTACGAGGAAGACTTGATCTCAGACATGGTAGATCTGTACTCTGACGTACATATTAAATTCCCTCTGATTTTAGAGTCAGAACTATACACTAGGACTACAGACCAGCCTATATATTACTACCTGTTCAGGTACAATGGCTTGAGGAACATGCCAAAGATAGTGTCAGGGTTTCGAGAGCTGGTGAATGGTGCTTCACATGCTGATGAACTGTTCTACCTTTTCAAGCCTCATGCTTTCCCTCTGCTGCATTCTGCGGAGAAGAACATGATCAGTCGGATGGTGAGCATGTGGACCAACTTCGCTAAATATACGTAAGTATTACAACTGAATTATTGGTTATTAAAAAGATTGTATAATTCCCTTGAAAATTTAGTATTCATTTTTATGACGATTTCGTATTTAAAATCACTTTAAACGTAGATAATATGCTATCGAATAATTATTTAGTTGTAAAATATAATAGGTAAATAATAACAGAATAGATTAACCTCCAAAGATAAATGTCATGTTTAATTTAATAATAATGTTACGCAACACAAATTAACGTGGATTATAACTAACGAGCGAATTAATTAATGCAGTTATTAACTTAATTACGTATATAATATGTATTACACCTAGTTTACAATGTAAGTTTAGAGTGAACAACAAATACAATGCTTCAAATAAGTTAACGATCAATTTACTTATAATCCGGCCACTGCCAGCCAGTATATCCTACTATTACATTGACCACAATCTATAATTCTATACTCTTTTCTATTCTTCTGTCTTCTTTCTCTTCTCTCTTCTTTTACTTCTATACTTAATATAGTAAAGCTGAAGAGTTTGTTTTGTTTGAACGCGTTAATCTCTGGAACAACCAGTCGAGTTTGTTTTTTTTTGCATTTGATAGTTCTATTCTTAAAGAAGGATTAACATCACGCTACAACCCTTAGGAGCTGAGCAAAAATAATAAAAGTCAGAAAGAACGCTAAGAGAAAAAGAAGTAACGGGGCACAGGAATATATATTTTATGTTAAAACAAGAAATTTTACGTAGACGAAGTCGCGGGCAGAAGCTAGTCTTTATTATAAACTGTAGGATAGACTGGGGCACACATATTATACTTGGATTTAAACAATTTTATTGTACAAGCCGTCTTATTTACATCCGTCACCATTCGCGTCACGTCTAGATCATAATAAACCGTTCAGTAAATATTTAATTTGCATGCAAACTGTGCGCTAACAGTGCAATAGCCATCTCTATGGCGGCACACGATAATGTAATTACAGCAAAAATGCTATGAGATTATTTTAAACTGGTTTATTGAATTTAAAATTGGGTTTCCAATATCATTATTTGTGCTATATTATTAAAAAAATCTAATCTATTACCAGGTTCAATATAACCATAACAAATAATTCGGCCGACTCTACAAAATAATAGTATCAGATTTTATTAATTGGTCCTTTGGTACATGAATGTTTGTCTTAATTTGTCCCTGTATCAATCCAATAAACTATAAAACTCATGGCAGACCACTGTTATAGACTGCTTTAACAACATGATTACTGGTTCTCCATTAATATTACTCCAGATATTCTATGATTTTCTTTAACTGTTTCCTACTCTTTTCTCTACCACTTGTATACTCATGGAAAGTCCTAACTTCAATTACGCATTCTTCCAGTGACCCGACCCCACAACCCTCGCGCCTTACGCCATTCCGCTGGCGTCCCTCCCGGCGCCTGAACCCGACGGCGCTGATCATCGACGCGCAGGTGTCCACCGCGCCGCTGTGGGAGGAGGCCTCTGTCAGGCTGTGGAACGACACCTACAACAAGTACCGCAGGAAACACTACGGGGAGAAGCAGTTCCAGTATTATGCTGATGTGGCGGCAGCTGAACAATTAAAGTTATAAGATTTATAAGGAAAAATCCTGTGACAAGACATGTGTCACGGATTAGGTGTCTTATTAACTTAGACTAGCAGTAAATGGTCAAAGGGGTAATTGGTGCCACTACCACGCGAGAATCGAAACGTGATCAGTTTGGTATTATTATATCGACACCAAGACATCGACATAAATGTCCAGCAGTGGTAAGCGAAAATACGTTTATCTGCGGTCAACATGAACAAATACGAAGAACTATTTGGGTTATATGCGTCACATCCTCGCAACACGGCCATCGCTCAGTAGCACAGCTGTTTCTAGGCTGATGATGATGTCGGAACCCACAACAGGGAAAGAGGTGGCCATTTATTTGCTGGATACTTACAACGTGGATTTGTGATATGATTTGTTTCGAAGGTGACATTATGTCTTGCCACAGAGATGCATACTAGCCCGGGAGATGAAACATTTTACGTAAAGCGCGTGAAATCCAGCACATATGTCCTCGTATTTGTAAGTTAACGTTCAACGTGCAATATTTGATGTCCTCACGTACCTCGCGATCAACTCGCACATAACTTGTTTGCAAACAGATAAGTAGCGGCTGAATTCCACACTCGCGTTAGTGCAATAGTGACGATGTTGATTTGATGACACCTGCGTAATATTGTCGATGATCCAATTCTACTACTTACGAGTAGTACTATTTGATTTTAAAGTGCGACATCTCTTCATTTTTTGGTGCAATGTTAGAAGTTGACATGTACCTATTTAATTGTCAATAATGTAAATAAATATACATATTTAATTAGTTTATAGTTATGAGACAATGATAGAAGGCGATGGGCAGGCGCAGGGGTTTTAATCTGTTCAGGATTTTTGTTAATTTCTAGATCTCTGAACTACTTAGCACGAGCAGTTTCTGAAATTTTCTCTCTTTCAGCTATCGATTCGAAAATGTGTGGCTTTCTATTCACTATTATGCACTACATAATATTGAATATTGTTCACTACGATCGAGCATATTTACGTATATTGTTAATATTCTACAACGTCGAACTATCTTTTTAATACTTCTAAATAATTGTCAAATCTTATAAATATGCCAATCTAACACTAAAATATGTAGTTGGGTAGACCTTTGTGGGATGCAACCTGTGTCGACACCCTCGCGCCATCCCATCTTTCTACCTCGGCGGGTTGTGCTGGGGTGACTGCTGCAGGTGCAGAAAACCTTAAACGGCGCAAACATGCTGTGCACAGCTATGTTTGAGCCGTTTGGGGTTGAAACACTAGGGCTGTGGGATTGTGCTCGAAGTGCTCATCGACTAATTTGGTACATCGCCAAGCGGTTGGTTGACTCATCACGTAACCATAGAGGCTGACCAATTTTTAGGTTGAAGAATTAGCATTGGCATCCAACGTGGCAAACGCTGACAGCCTTTTGGGCACTTTTCCTACTGACAGGCAGCGATACGGACGAATATTTTAATGCCCAATGAACTGTTCCCTTTTATTGTTTATGTTGTTATGTTTTTTTCTTTTATATACTTGTACATAGTATATGTTTTGTTGTGTTAGATTGTAAATTATATTTAAGATTTGTCAAGAATATACCTAATAAAAAAGAAAAACTCTAATTAATTAAAATTATTATTTCCTTGAATTGTATAAGCGTTCTGTGTAGGTCCAAGTACCTAATGAATAATTAACTATTTCCTCATTGGAATCAGCTGTAATAATTAGTTGTAGATATGTAGGTACAGGTACACTATGTACGACAAGATCGTATCCAGCCAATGTAATTTAAAAAATGTACGTGGTTCAGATTTCACACTTGCATGCTTTATTAATCAATACGGTATCCAGACTCCTCGATTGTCTGTATTCGCTTGCCATCTTTGAGGCATTTTTCCACTACTTTCTGGCGACACCCATGGTTAAATGACTTCCATGTCAATTTTATGTTACGTTTAAGTTCGGCAGGTAAGCAGGTACATGTATGTATTTTTACACGACTGCCCAAAAAGGAGTGTAATGTTTTTCACACACGTCATCAACGCCCAAACAGTTTTGATTAGATTAGCATCGGGTGACAGTGACGGCCACTCTAAGAACCTCGATGATTTCACGGCCATGACATTTTTAATGTGTAAGTGAAGACTTTTTGACGATACCTCTATATTTGAGATCGACATCTAATAAGCATCTCTTGATAATATGTTGAGACATACTGAGACCCGTTTTCATCAATAAGGAGTTCCTGTCATAATAAGTTGCTTTTTTTTCGGCGGGAGTCCTACTTACTCAATTTACCGTGGTCTGGTCGGTAATCGACGTTTTTAGTTTGTATACATAATTTTATCTACTTTTCATGAATGACTCTTACTTGTTTAAATACTTTGCAGCTAGATCACGTGATGTTTTAATTCCTTATAGCCGGAGAAGTGCTTTTACTGAAAACCTACTGTGCGAAAGGATTCTGTTGTCTCGAAGCCTTCTAGGGAAAGAGTCCCTCTGCTTACTTTATTTTTCGATAAAAAAATTAAACTGTGCCGGACACGCTCTTGTCGAACACACTAGGTATTAAGTTAACTATCGTAACTTATATTATAAATGCAAAAGTAAATTTGTTTGTTACACTTTCACGCTAAAACGGCCAATTCTGCCATGTGCCACATCCAAATCTGTTCAAGATTTGGATGAAATTTGCACTTGGGTAGACCTGGGTTAGGACAGAGGATACTTTTATCCCGATATTCCCACGGGATCGAAACTTAGTTAAGTAATAATGAAAAAAAAAAACGAAATGTAATGCAGATCACAATCAAAATGAAATATAAGGTAAAACTTGTAATTCAAAATACAAGATCACTGATCTGAAGCCTAGTTTTAGTTTTTATTTAGTTTATTTGTGTGTTGTGATAATATCTAGTCTAAATTATGTATTGACTAGTGAGAAGCAATTGCAATAATAACTTATGTCATTAAATCTATAGTTCTCTGTAGATTTGAAGTAAATTATAATAATTATTGTGATTTTGAGTGTGATATTACCATAATGAATATATTATGTACACAAAGTAATGACTGTTTAATTTTTTGAATCCATCACCATATATTATCTTGTCCTACCTTGAGATCACACAACAGACCACAAAACCCTATACCTTCTAATATGCTCTTCCGCTAATCTACATACTGCGAACAATGTTTTTCTGTACCTATTGACGAGTTGCGCTGTTTGACCAGGATTTGTCTGAACGGCAGCCCTACTGATGTCTGCTTGTGATGCTTAGGAAGCACAGAGGTGGCGGGATTAATTCAAACGCGATTTTAAAAGCACGAATTTAGGAATGTTTATTGATTATGTTTATGATAGTAGGTCATTTGAACATATAGTCGCGAATTTAACCCCCTTATTCATAAACGCTGCTTAAAGTTAAGTTAAGTTAAGTAATTATTAGCGCCTGTTTAACCATAAAGTTTTGACGTTTAAAGGCCTCTTAATTTTAATCAACGTTTATGAATAAGAGGGTTAATATGCATCATGTTATAATCATGTAGTTTAAATAGCAGCGTAAACAGCGCAGCCGCGTAGGCAGGAAAATGTAGCCGCGTAGACAGGAATGCGTAGCCGCGTAGGCAGGAATGCGTAGCCGCGTAGGCAGGAATGCGTAGCCGCGTAGGCAGGAATGCGTAGCCGCGTAGGCAGGAATGCGTAGCCGCGTAGATAGGAAAACGTAGCCGCGTAGGCAGGAAAACGTAACGGCGAAAGCAGGAAAGCGTAGCTGTGACGCGTAGCAGCTTAACGTGTGGCTTAGCATAGTATAGGCAAGTATGTATAGAGCACAGTCTATAGGTATATAATATTTTTCACCATAGAAACGTCA
The DNA here is from genome assembly GCA_916701695.1 of Agrochola macilenta. Lineage (NCBI taxonomy): Eukaryota > Metazoa > Arthropoda > Insecta > Lepidoptera > Noctuidae > Agrochola > Agrochola macilenta. Next base: position 21,474,322 of record OU753568.1, read on the forward strand.
AACAGCATCAAATATTCCATATCCCCACAATCCTTCCGCCAAAAAATACGTAAACCGACCTCTCTAACCGGATCTTTGTTCTACAAGCATGATTTAATGAAAAGCAAATAGGTCGGATCCGATGCAGCGTAATAGGGCTGACCCTCAGATATTTGAATAGGGCCCGTGGCTCTAATTGAGCCGCAGTCGGCCCTAGCGATGGCCGAACTCAAATGTTTGATCTTATAATGTATTGATACATCACGACTGCGGCAGAAAGGATGGACAGAGGGGTAGCCCAATGTGCGATTACATAAAGAAACAATCGAAATGTACTCGTATTTCCCCTTGATCCGAAGCGACCCAGAGTTTAAATCAGCTTTATTTTTTATCTTATGAATTGCTTTCAAAAGCCCAGCGGATGAATTGCTTTCATTATGACGTGGAGAATATTTACGAGGTAAGTAATGTGCGCATTCGAGGATAATAAGATATCCAAGTACTGCAAGAAATAAGCGTATAAACATATAAATGAAATATACTAACAAAGTAGGACGATAAAGTACTTTATGTAGGTAGTAAATCCACTAGCAATTGTTCAGTTTAAAACTATTCATTGTAACAACCACTTAAACAAAGTTTTTCAAAAGACAAGGAGTCAATAGCTGCAAACATCATAAACCCAATTCAAAATGGACATTACAAAAATACTAACTAAGTAAGCAATCGGATAACTATCAATTGTACTCAAGTGCAATAAAAACTACAGCCGAACTCATCGTGAGACAAACTACAGACTTTCCAAGTCCAACAAAATCCCCCGGATGGCCGCCTTGGGAAGTAATAAAGATAACACTAGCTTGTTTCAGCAATTTAAAATGAGCAATAAACATAAATAAGGAGTTAGTTTGTTGCATTAATGTGGTGTTCTTCGTCACCAGGTAATGGTGGAAGTTGGGCCATGCCGGGCCATGCCTGGCCACTGGTTACAACCAAATAACGATAGCAGAAGAAGTGGCTCTAATAGCTTCCTTCGGGAAAGAAAACTTCTCGAACGGCTGAGTGACGCGCCATAAAAGGCCACCAAGAATGAATTTAAATTAAGGAATTGCAGTTAAAGTTGCCGGAAACGAATCCACAGTCATACGAGTACTTTGCCGGACTTGTAAGTATCAAATAACAGACGCCCTTGCTAACCAGCAAATAAGAATATAAAAGTAAGTATCTAGTAAGTAATTTTTGTTGTTTGCCCTGAACTAATAATATAATTTAATTTAATACAGAGACTCATCGTCATCTCTTAAACCTAATAATACAAATACTGGCCAGTAGTAACAAATATTTCAAAATACATACATTAAGAACTAAGACGAGTGGCTACATTCACAGTGAGAGACGCTTCTCAGAAAGTTTTCAGAATTTTTCATAAACCCTTGAGAGTATTTAAGTACGGTGAACTGAGCAAGAGCCATATTGTGCGAATCAGAGTATATATTTATAAAAGACATTACTTATGTATTAGATCTAGTCTGCGAATAGACACAAAGCACATCATAAGTTTATCGAATTACAATATGAGCAGGCGCTTAAGATATGTGTGTACTTTTACCTCAACCTGTTTGTTTCTACATTAGCTTTCAACTTAATGCACATTTCCCTCGCAGACACAATTTAATGCATTTAGACGAAGTTAATGTCATAAAGGACCTCACGAATGAAAACAATACTAGGTATACCATTCTCTCTCACACAGAGGACGACTCTGTGTTGCCAATGCAATAGGAAAATTATAGACTTAATTTTCAAACTTCATCGCTTTCACAAAACTAAGCTAAGAGTGCCAAGTAAGGCGCGGGGCATACACAAGTGGCGACGGGCGCGAGCGTGGCGGCGGTGTGGCGCGGGCGTGGCCGCTCCTTCATATTTCGCCTGCGCCACACTCACGCCACGCCGCCTGTGTATGTCTCCCGCCTCATCACTCCAATACATTTTGTATGAAATATGAAATGAGCGACGCAACGCTCGCGCCACACCATCGCCACGCCCACGCCCCTCGCCACTTGTGCGCGCTATCGAATGGTTTAAAAAAATGAGTGAATTAAGCGAATATGTAGTTTTTATTTTCAAAACTTTATAGTTTCTTTTGAACAAAATAAGAGTGCCAAGTAACGTAATTAGGTGCGCGCTATCGAATGGTTTCAAGAACAGAACAAAATAAGTCAAAACATCATACTCAGACGCTTCTGATGAAATTAAGGTTTCAGAAATTAATAATTGCGAACATACGTAAGGTTGCCTGGAAGAGATCGCAGAAAGCGATAAGGCCGCCCATTGTATGTTTTGTAGTGTTAAATTTACTATTTACTATGTATTTTCTGGTGTACAATAAAGTATATATAAATATAAATAAATATACCCGTATATTGTGTACCTACACATAATTAAGTACATTTACATTCTATTTGAAGCAGGACTGCAGGAGTCGGCAGCAAATTGTCCTGATCAAGTTTGCAGCAGTTAGCAGTCTACTGCTGCCCGTGTTCTTCGTGTTCTCTTTTAGCCTGTCATAAAAATTGTTGCAACACAATACTTCTAAACTTAAATTTTAAAAAAATATTTTTGTTTAAAAGAAAATGTCAATCTTTGGTCAATAGATAAAGACCAGAGTGAACTATTCAAACTTGGTCAGTTTCAAATTAATCATTAAGATTTACATAAAACGAGATAAACTGCTCTATCATCATCCTCATTTGACATTCACAAAAATAATCCGCATAATTCTATTCGCAAAACACTTCTAGTAAGGTACGAGCTCACTTCTCTGTGCGCCTGTACACCCCGGATGAACTAAGGTGATTATATTTGTAACTTTCAACTTGTGTCCCCTGTAAGGGATGTGGCTGTACTTAACTGAAGCACCGCGCCACTCACTGTTACTGACAACTTTCAACTACACTTACACGCACGTTTGCGTACACGCGGTAATTGTGTTAATGTTGGAGTTATCATTCGCTGATTAGTGTTGTGGATGATTAAATTCGATTAATAGAAACGAAGCTCTTTTATACTATAAGAGACTATATTAGGCATTTTGTGAGAATACGCAGCAGGACGTATCTCATAGTGCTAGTCTGGGTACTAGGCTCATCAATCTCTTCACAACCGAGTCATTTTGAATTTCACGAGTTTTCAATTTGAGTGCGATTTACTTCGGTTTTTGTAAATATACGTGTAGGTCAGAATTTCAGTGTGTAAGAAAATGAGTTTTATTTTTATAACTAAATTGTTTTACGGTTTACAGCTGCTCGCAGTTGTTCTGTAATCCGCCTCAAGACTAAACACTAGCTAAACAAAAACCTTAATTAAAAGCCATTCCCCATATAAAACTATGCAAAGCTGCCGACTAAGCACAATAAGAGCTATTTAACTGCGCAATAAACGGGACAATCGCACATTCATATATAAAGCATAATTAAGCGCAAGTCGGTACCCTTGCGACGAGCGGGCCGCGCTAATCCTGGTAATAAAGAAAAATACCCGGGAAGCGGCGGCTAATTGTTATAAACTGGGCAAACATGCAAATTGGACGAGGAAAGGACTTCCTCGGCGTTTTAATTCAAAAGTTATCTCGTTGGACGGCCTCCACACCGGCGCGGAGGACCGGGGCCAGGGGCCTGGGGCCCAGGCACCGCCACCGCGCTGAGGCACTGACCCGACCCCTTTTTTTAAGGAATCAATTTAGCGCTCGCTGCGTGAATTCGTTTTGATTGATTAAACAACAATTTCGTTAAGAGGGGTCAGTTGGGACGTATTCATTATATTATAAACTTTGCATAGGAATTCTTTGGAATTCATTGTTCAAAGAATTTCGCTCAATATTGGTCTCATGAAGTTTTCACCTTCTACAAGTTCATAGATACACTACGAACATAGCTAGAACATTCCAACGCTGAAAGTATCACTTGAAACTTATCAAGTGATTAAAACTTTTTCACTGCAGTTCCTAACTGAAACGAGAAAAATCCCAGCTTTACCATCAAGCTCGTAATCCCCAAAAGGGTAAAGCAGTGATGGATGATGGAATGTTTGCCCTTGCTCATTTTTATGTGACGAGGTGAACTTATCACTTGGTACCACACCAATTTAACTACTTATGCTAAAATCATTAATAGAAGAGCCTTATAATGTAAGCCTGGGCGGCAAGAAATGCGAGGCCCACCTCGAAAACATACAAACTTTTTGATAGGTTTACTGTTTGCGTTAACAAGCGACTAGTACCAGCAGGTAGCCCGCAGATAAGAACTTTTAAAGTGTTTTAGACTTGCACTGATATCTTATCTGCTATAACTTCCCCATCATCCATACCCAATCAGAAGGCAGCTTCTAAGTTGGTCTTCTTCTTTAACATAAAATACACAAGCTCCAGTATGAAGCAGCTTTACTGCCGGCACCGAGCGAGGCGAACGCTCTTTATTTTATCACTATTTATTTTTAATGCACTTACTATTATTGTTCGCGACTTCTCATTCGTTAAAAACCTATTTTCGTTTCAACTTTACTCAAGAGATGGTTTCTTTGAAATCTGTCTGAAAAGTTTCTTCCAAATTGTTTTCATGCAAAGTAAATTGTGTACGTCTTCATTTAGAACAATTTTGACGTTTTAACTTCTTCAGGGACGGACAGGTGGTGGCGAAATGTAGAGGGTCACGTTTAATTAGTTAGCCAAACTCCGCACAAGTGATGGGTATCGATATCAAACATGGGTATAAATATTGATTGACCAAGTCTGGCAGAATTTGCTTTCGTGTGTCAGTTTGTACGTACTCCTCTTCAGGTCGTATTTTACAACCAATCTGGAAGAAAGTTGGCATACAGGTTTAACGATTTGTCTGTCGTCGGGGACCTTCGATTGGGTTACGGCAGAAAGGGGGCTACTGGATATCTCCGCCTTATGAGATCCGATTTTGATGGTTTTTTATTTATTTGAAAGGTAGACTTAATTAAACTAGTAACTTTAAGCTGGTCTCAAAAAAAATTGGTGAAGATCTGATAAGGATCTTCGGCATAATGAGCAGAATAGCTCCTCAAAATGCAGTAAATTGCTCACTATTTATTAAAACCTTGTTTTACTATATATAAGTTTTTTTAATAAGTTAACATATTTTTTCTCTTTTCACAATTTTAATTACACTTACGTTTGTGTGCGAGGTCTAATGATAGAAAAACGAAAACCAAGTGTGGTAAATGCAACGAATTTATAATACACCACACTAAACTTTGTGATTCATGTATTGTGCCAATTAATTGATAAGAATATTTAAATATTGTTTTACAAGTTTAAATTATGTTGTTTTCTGGAAGTCATATATTTTTGTTATGTTAAGATTTTGTACTTAAAGTTCCTATATAAAATAAATATTTGCACTTATTTTATTTGTTTCTTTTTCACAAATAAACTCTGGGGTCCGCACAGACCCCACGTGACTAGCAGTGTGATTATTTTGGCGCGACTAGCTAAAGGTTAATTGTTGCCAAAAAGTTTGTGATCGCGAGGTCTACTGTCCGCAGAACTACTAGTGTATTTTTGGGTCAACGACCACTGTTAGTTACTGAGTAGAAGTACGAGTTAAAAAAAAACTTATTTTTTGTTTTATTGTGTTTAGCACCGGTCGGAAAAAAAACTTATATTTCAAGTAACTTCACTATACGGTCGTTGACTTCAAAAGATATCATCAATGTTTTGTTTTTAGCATGTTTAGTTATCTCTATAACTTATTTAATTCTGACCTTGCATAAACAGGTCAATATTATTCCATGAGCGCCGTTGTTCCTCAATGGACTGGAAATCTTGAAAGGGACAGACCATGGAAATGAGTATTAGGTAGAGTTCACAAACTGGCATCACTTACACTAGTAAGTGGGATATTATTTGGCCATGATGGAGTTGACCTAGTAGTCTAGGTCAACTCAATCATGGCTAAATAATATCCCAGCAAGTTATGCGGCTCATCAACAGATGCGGCGCCGCAGATTTTAATACTGTGTTCATCAAAGCCTTTTTTTTGGTCGGGAAATCATCAAATGACTCCTCCCGCTCTGTGTTCATCAAAGCCTGGCAACTGGTTTTAGTGTTAGACTCACTTATGTTGCATTTTGCCCTCGACGACCTTAATTTAACACTGGCTGCGCCCCGCGGTTTCACCCGCATAAGTCTCGATCCTATCAGAATGTCGGGATAAAAAGTATCTTATGTCCTAACCCAGGTCATGATCTACCCATGTGCCAAATGTTATCCAAATCTGTCCAGCCGTTTTAGCGTTAAAGCGTAACAAATAAACAAAGATACAAAAAATCAAACCTTTTCCGATTTTAATATTATTATAGTTTAGATAACATAACATCACGCCTTGTTTCCCCGAAGCGTTAGGCAGTGGTGTATCTATAGTACACCCATATTTTGGCAATTATCTTTAAGTCCCATGTAATAGAGGGCGAGCCTATTGTTAGCAAACGGGCACAAATCCTGACTCCGGGCTGCTAGCGAGAAATTCCAGATAGGAAAACTCAATAAAACTTTGCCCGACCTGGGAATCTAACCCAATACCTCATGGTCAGGAGCAGCGCTTGAGACCACTGAACCAACGAAACAATCTTTTAATGCATTTTTATTAACGTGCTCAAAAATTCGTTGCATCACACAACACATTTTCCGTATGTCCTGGATCATGTCTTACTCGTATAAAAATCTGTACTAAGGCATATACCTAATTGTACTCACACTTGTACATGTTTGGCTCCGTATTGAATGCGATAATCGCCTCGTCACAACCTCCTTATACGCTTCACTTAACTATCTCGTCACTACGGAATTGAGACATTTTAATGTCCCATAACTTTTCAGTTGCAGTCGGGTTGAAAAGTTTAAAATAAGCTCGCAGTTGGTGGTAGTTATTTAAGTTCAATCTGATATAAATTCTGACACGTATCTTAACACAGTAGCATCCCATGCAATGCTTCCTGCACATTTGTTTCCCACTCGTAACAACGCCTGTCTAGACCACGTAGTTATCAAATCAAACAAACCTGCTATAACCTTAGTCCTTGATTCTAGTATAACGGACCATGCTCCAGTGATTGTGTTTTACAAATTAATATTTGATATAACTAAAGCCCCTTCATCATGGCGCCGAGTACACGTGGATGCATGCGTTGCAATTATAAAAACTGTAGATTTTTCTTCAGTGATGAATTGTGATGATGGAGCTATGGCTGCAACTGAATTAGTTAATATTGTTTCTACAGTGGTCAATAACAACTCTGTTACTGGCACTACACCAAGTAAAAAAAGGATTACAAAACCCTGGATCACACCGGGGCTTTTGAGGTGCATACGAAACAGGGATAAACTTTGCCTTAAATCTAAACGAGACCTTAATAATAGTATACTACAAGTGACATTCAAGCGGTACAGAAACTTCTGCAATAATTTACTTAAAAAAATTAAACGGGAATATGAACGAACTGAGTTTGAGAGACTTCGTAAGAATCCTAAGGCTACATGGAATCTTATTAAATCAATTTCTAATCTTCAAAGCAACAAATCTTCTGCTACTGAACTTTTATCCATTACTCCCGATCCCTCAGATTCAGTGGATAATGTAAATGACTTCTTTGCAAATGTGGGGAAGACCCTTGCATCAAAAATAAAAAAATACACATTGTACACACTCCTCTGACAACAATGCCTATCCTAACTCCATGGCCATTGTCTCAACAGACTGTGAAGAGATTGAACGCATCATCCTCGGCCTCAGGGTCAATTGCGCCGTGGGTTGGGATGGCATTTCTGCTGCCTTGATCAGGGCTGCCCGCGACACACTAATCCCTGTTATTTCACATATATTTAACCTTGTACTCACATCAGAAGTATTCCCGGCTGTCTTTAAAAGAGCACTCGTACATCCGATCTACAAGAGTGGGGACAGGGGCAGTGTCAATAACTACAGACCTATATCTTTTCTTACAATTTTTTCCAAAATATTAGAAAAAATCATAAATAGTCGACTACATAATTACCTTAACACATACAATATAATTTCAGCGAACCAATACGGTTTTCGATCAGGTAAAAGCACAGAAGATGCAGTCTTAGAAGTAACTGGAACTATAGCGAAAAATATAAATAATAAACTCAAAACAATAGTATATAATTTTTAACCTACGGAGTCCCGCAGGGTAGTGTCCTTGGACCTACCCTGTTTCTTATTTACATAAATGACCTATGTAATCTGGCTCTAACTACCTAGTAGTTTCCAGCTCTAACTAGTTTCCAGGGTCAGAAAACTAATATTTGTTTTTAAAAACCTGCGAACATCTGCTGATTTTGCCACACTACGAACAGTATACTTCGCGCTGGCGCATTCTACGAGTATCCTAAACTATTGTGTTGCCGCTTGGGGTGGAGCTGGGAAGTGCTTAATGCTCCGTCTGGAAAGGGCACAGAGGGCAGTGCTAAAAGTCATGACGTACAAACCTGTTCGATTTCCAACCGCTGAACTGTACGCTCTTTGCGAGCTACAAACAGTCAGACACGCATTTCTTCTTGCTGTAGTGCTAGGTAAACACTCAGACCTTCCATTCAATCCGGTTGTCGGTACCCAAAAACGCAGATCTGACAGAGTTTGCCAGGTGGAATCTGCCAAAGTTCAAGTTGTTCGGAGGCAATATCACTTTCTTAAGAATTAGAAACATTTGTAAAAACTTAAACTCACTTTCCAATTGCCCTTTAGATGTACGAGTATAATATGCGCAAACACGCCCCCACCCCCCCCCCCCCCAAAAACGGTCACCTCTATCGGACACACACATACACACACACACACACACATACACACATATATACACTCCACAAACAAAACATACTCAATCCTTCCATACAAACACACAATCTCACATAAATTACCTACTCATTGAAAATATTGTTTCAATTTAATTTTAAGTTTTAATTTTGTTTTATTTTATGTTTTAATTTTATTTAAAAAAATATTGGTTTTGCTTTTTGTCTCGACTTTTTGGATGACTGCGACACAGTATTTACTAATGCAGTTGTTATCGAACACAGAGTTTCTGTAAATTGTGTTTTTTGGTTTCAATAAAATTTATTATTATTATTATTTTAAAATGTCTTTGACATATCTCGGGACCCTAGGGTCCCGGACCTTTGGAAGGCGTACGAGGGGCCGAAGCCAACTCACAGAGGCCCCTTAGACGTTTTTGTGTATTGAGGCACCAACCGACGATTATCCCTGTATGCACTACGCAAGTGCACCCAAGGGCAACCCCCGGTTGGTGCAGAACTATTGCAGAACATGGAAACAAAATAAATTGGGCTATGGGTTTGGGTGGCTAAAGTTGACTGGTGACCTGGAACTATGGAAGGACTATGGCCCTCCCTGATCAATGTTTTATATGTACACGAAAAAATTGCAGGGGGTGACTTGCACACTCAATAATGGAGAGGAGTGGAGAGGTATTCCACGGCTTTCAGAACAATCCCAGAGCCCGGAAGATGGTCAAGATCCCTACGAGCACTTACTGGAATACTTCCTTCCTCCGAGCACGTTTGCTCTTACGAATCTCCACTCAAGCCGGCCAATTAAGGCAAGAATGAGGTGGGAGCTCTGTTCCTCGTCAGTGTTATTATTATTAAAAAAAAAAAAAAAAAAAAAAAAAAAAAACTCATATTTGATGTAATTTTATGTTTTTGGGTTTTTTGATTTTTTATGTATTTTTTGAATCGGCTCCTCAGGCCCTTTATTTTCACACCCCACATGGTCATGAACTTATGATACTCAAAAATATTTTTGAAGACACTATTTTATTTTATTCTTTTCGGGAAACTTACAGTTAACTTACCTAAGATCGGTACAAATTACCTATAACATAAATTTATGTCTAATATCCGCGATTTTTGATTTTATATAAACAAACCAAGCTTATAACCATCGAACAATCCAGACGAGTCGATAGCCACCCTCATAATTATATTAAAATCCATCCAGCCGGGTGCTTCGAGAGTATAAAGAATTCGAAACCCACATACAAAGATATCGATACGGATGAAAAACATAACCCTGTCTTTTCTGTCGCGCAGTCGGGTAATAAAGATGTCTGTTGATGTCAGAGACTTGAATTATAACTAAGTTCTTCAGCAGGTAAGAAGTATCGTGACATTGACGGGTTTATCAAAAGACCAAATTAGTATTTCCGCAATTAAATTAAAGGTCAATGGTCAATGTAATTATTTGTATCTATTATAAAGATTGTACACTAGACATTACAATGTCATTGCTAAATAAAGTTTTTATACACCAATCCAGTTGAACATATAGGAACTGAGCTACTCCTACATAAAAGGTGCTTTCTTAGTTTATAATCCATTCTAGTCCATACTTCCATACTATATAATATAATAATATATAATATACAGGGCGTCCCACGGATATGCCACATGGAGGGAAAGTACCTTGAATATTGTACATGGAACATTTTACTGAAAGAAGACATTATTTGAATTTAAACTGCATTCATAGATATTTAAATAATTACATGGTTGAACCGGAAATCGAACCCGTTACACGAGAAACATAATCACCCTGTAGCTTTATCATACCGATCGAAAGGCTTCATCATAAGGATTTTTTTTTGCTAAATAACAGTGTCTTAAATAAAAGGAAGAACATGAATTTTAACATTACATATACATAAATTGATTAATTTTGTATTAATCAATTTATCAAATGCTCAAAAGAGTGCGACTTTGTATTCAACAGGAAGGAACTCATTTTGAGCATTTGATAAATTGATTAATACAAAATTAATCAATTTATGTATATATTAAAAAAAAAAAAATCATGGTCTTCCTTTTATTTTTGACACTATGTTATTTAGCAAAAAATAATCCTTATGATGAAGCCTTTCGATCGGTATGATAAAGCTACAGGGTGATTATTTTTCTCATGTAACGGGTTCGATTCCCGGTTCAACCATGTAATTATTTAAAATCACAGTCTAAATTGTTTTTTTTAATTCATATAATGTCTTCTTTCAGTAAAATGTTCCATGTACAATATTCAAGGTACTTTCCCTCCATGTGTGGCATATCCGTGGGACGCCCTGTAGCGTTTTTCCAATCTATACAAGGCCAGAACGCAGCCATAGGAAACTGCTCGCGTATACATTGTAGTGCTGTTTTTAAATCTGTGATAACAATGTATACATGAATTTTGCGTACTGCTCGTGTATAGTTTGTAACGTGGACGCTGGTTCCAAACTATACTACATCACTTACGCTTGACATGAGTTTTAAACATAAATAGTTAAAAATAAAAAAAATGTGAATTGGGTGAAATGGAACAGATAACGGAACATGCAATTGGGTTAGGTTAGGTTAGGTTAGAACTGAGGACACGGCGCGGCATACGCTGGCAGAGTGTGCCGCTTGGGAGGAGCCACGCCGTGCCCTCATCTCAGAAGTAGGCAGTGACTTGTCGCTGCCGGCCGTAGTGAATGCGATGGTCGGCAGCGGCGAGTCCTGGGACGCGGTGGTTTCCTACTGCGAGACAGTCGTCTCCCAGAAGGAGGCTGCGGAAAGGGAGAGGGAGATCTCGTCCACTCACCCGGCCCGCAGCAGGCGCACTGGGCGTCGGCGGAGGGCGGATAACGCCCTCTTCCAGCCACCCTAAATGGGTCCAGGGATGACGGACTCGGGGACGTCCGTCGCCCCCCACACATCAGGACCCGAGGTGGCGGCGCGTAGTGTTCCACGCGCGCCCCTCTGAGACGTCGCGGGGGGAGTCTAACACCTCACTCCCCCCCCCTGACCCGCGAGGAGGCCCGCAATGGCGGGCCGGCACCAGCCGGGGGTTGCGGAAGATTTCAAGTTCCCGCGACCCCCGGCGTAGGTGTGAGTTGGAACACCGGGGTGGTTTTTAGTCAGTAAGAGTCTGACAGACCCCTCCGCCCGCCCCAGGGCGGAGGACATCCATGAGGATTTTCCACCCCGGAAAAAAAAAAAAAAAAAAAAAAAAAAGGTTAGGTTAGAACTGTGTCAACCGAGCGAGCGCTACTTCCGTTGCTCGCAGCCAGGCAGGCTATTTAGCGCAAGGTGCATTACGTCGCAAACAAGTTGGATACCATTTTACAATTTGACGCAATATTTACACGATTAGTCCATAAGCGTACTGGCACTGTATATTTTGGAATAAGGTAGTTAATTAGGTCACTACGAAGTATACGCGAGTATTTGCGTACTACTCTTGTATAGATTGGAAGACCTTAGTAAAAAAGTGATTTCCAATCTATACGCGATTAGTTTCACACCCTTGCGTTCTGGCCTTGTATAGAATGGAAAGACCGCCCTGTATAACCCTTATAACTAATATTGTAAATGAGAAAGTGACATTGTATGGTTGTTTGTTACGCTTTCACGCTAAAACGGCTGAACGGATTTGGATGAAATTTAACACATGGGTAGACCTAGGTTAGGACACAGGATACTTTTATCCCGATATTCCCACTGGATTGAGACTTATGCGGGTGAAACCGCGGGGCGCAGCTAGTATACGTATAACTATATATATATATATATCCTTATAATAATACTATAAAACTTATACATTATTATAAATTCGAAAGCACTCTGTCTGTCTATCTGTCTGTCTGTATGTTACCTTTTCACTGCTAAACCACTGAACGGATTTGGATAAAATTTAACACATGGGTAGACCTAGGTTAGGACACAGGATACTTTTATCCCGATATTCCCACTGGATTGAGACTTATGCGGGTGAAACCGCGGGGCGCAGCTAGTATACGTATAACTATATATATATATATATATATATATATATATATCCTTATAATAATACTATAAAACTTATACATTATTATAAATTCGAAAGCACTCTGTCTGTCTATCTGTCTGTCTGTATGTTACCTTTTCACTGCTAAACCACTGAACGGATTTGGATAAAATTTGGCACGGAGATAGATGGCATCCTGGAGAAGAACATAGGCTACTTTTTGCCATGAAACTTTGTATAGGAAACTTAACATTTCTTAAGTTAGGGTTATAAAAATGTAAAGTTATGCTTTTGGTAAGAAATTAAAAATTACGTGTTTAGCGTTTTTGCAAAATCACCAAGGGAGTAAAATAGATGATGATTTAAAAATTCACATGATTATTGAAATTTTTGTAGGTAGGTATACCGAGGTGACACATTTTTTTTTTAAGATTTTAGGTATTTGGAAAATAGTCTGAGGTAATATTTATTTCATTATAAAATGGGTGACCGCCTAAAAGTTATTACAATTTACAAAAAGGTTATAAAATTATTTAGCTAATGTATTATGTGGTCAATGGCGACGCTAGAGTATTTCAAATTAATGGAAGATGACATGAATGCTAATTTAAAATGACTCATTATTATTTTTAAGTTAGACATTTAGAATAATAAAAATGTGTTTATAAAAAAAAAATAGTTCGCATTTATTATCTTTTTGTCTGTCTGTTACCTTTTCACGCTCTAACGGCTGAATGGATTTCGATGATAGCATACTTTTTATCCTGGGAGTACGTTCCCGTGGGATAATTTCCGACATCCACGCGGGCAAAGCCACGGGTAGAAGCTATAATCATCATAAAATTACTTTTTAGACTTTACAACTACTTTCGAAATATAACTCAAAAGAACGACGTTAAATGGATATATTACCAGTTAAAAGTAAAAAACCCAAAAGTTACCTTATCCAAACATTTACCGCAACCAATATTTTAAGAACTTCGAACACTATTACGACACAATTCAAAGAAACCACATTAAGAATTGTTACAAAATCAATTAAAGGAAAAAACTAGAATAGACACACTGTCACCGAACGATCAGCAAATAATGCTTATAACAGTTTGCGGACACTTCGCAAACATTGCAGTGAACTTGCGCAAGCGCATCGGGCCACCAGCCGGAGATCGTGTACTTTCCCTACCAGTGTGCACCAGACCGCCTTGCACGCAGCATCTTGGCTTCCACTCAGATGAACTTCATCTGTGAACTTGAAGTGAACCGGAAAGTTGAACGACGAAGTTTCTATGAAAGACTTCGAAGTGAGAGTCGTTCTAGTGTTCTTGTGTTTTAAAAGTGAACTTTTAAGTACTATTTTATAGGCTTTATCTCACCTTTGCAACTAACTTAAATCCTAAATAGTATTTTACAGGATTAAATGTTTCTCATTAATTTCGTCATTTATCCCGCGTTAAACAACATTAATCATGTCTTAAATCAAATTAATCAGACTTATGAATTCCGTTACACAAAACTGCGAGAAAATATTACTTCAATGTTTAACATTAAGTGAAAACCGGCCAAGTGCGAGTCGGACTCGCGTAGGGGTTCCGTACCACCGTACAATGCTTAACACTACATATTCTTTTTAAATACTTTAGTAAAAAAAACACGTTTGTTGTATGACCATAAATTTACCCTTTAATATTTTACTATAATTATTTTTATTATTTATTGTTATAGCGGGAATAGAAATACGCAATCTGTGAAAATTTAAACTTATTACCGTTCATGAGATACAGCCCGGTGACAGACAGACGGACAGCGGAGGCTTATAGTAATAGGGTAAACAAAATAACTAATAACCGGCTTGGAAATTTTTAATTGTAACATGATAAAAACACATGTTTACAACCGAATTCGATGAAGTGCATGATCTAGTCAAAGTGACTCAAAGGGTATGAAGACATTGACCTTAACCAGTTAAAATATGTTAATCCTAGACCGGTAATCCTCGCAAATCGCCGCCTAATATAAATAGGCAACACCAAACACAAAATGCTAAATTATGAGTGAAGTCGTTCGTCGGTAAATATGAGATACGGAGTGCTGGCGTGTGTTGTGTGCCTGTCGTGTGTGCAGCTTGTGCGCGGGCTATTCTTGTACACGCCGCTCGTGGAAGTAAGCCAGGGTAAATTAAGGGGGCTCCGAGGCTTCTCCGGACAGAACCGGTATTACGGGATCCCGTACGCCGTCAGCGAGAGATTCCAAGTAAGTATACGGTTTGTAATATCACTGCGAAAGTTATCTGCGTAGTGTACGAGTCGTGCACATATTAATATGAAAAATATTTAAATGTTAATCTCGTTCCCTGGTGAGACGGTTGGGAAATGCCTGGAAAATTCGCCGGTAAATATATATCTACTCTCGTCTCGTAGGCTGAACTGTAATTGCAGGTAATATTCGTTGCTCAAATTGCCATAAAACGACTAAGTTAACAATCTTAAAGTTTAGTTAAAATTTTCACCCATAATAATATCTCACCCATATTTTATATTGAAGCGAGCTCAATTTTACGATATAGTAAATAAAATTCTGTTACTAATCAATAATTATTACACATTCACACACAACGCACATCTGAAAATAGTTCAAAACTATCAACCCTCCTTCCAGCCACCGAAACCACCGAGAAAATGGAGCGGCACGTTCCACGCGGTGTCGCAGTACGACTCCTGCGCACAGGCCTTCGCCATCTTCAAGCTAGGCGCCGAGGACTGCCACCTGCTGGACGTGTACACACCGGAACACGCCACAGCAGGCCGCAAGCTACCCGTCCTAGTCTTCTTCCACGGTGGAGCTTACTACTACGGTAGCAAGTGGCATTACGACCCCGAATTTCTAGTCAAAAAGAACGTTATAGTCGTGACAGTCAACTATAGATTAGGCGTCTTAGGTTTCTTATGCTTAAATAATGTTGCAAACCTCGGACTGAAGGACCAATTAGCAGCTTTAAAATGGATAAGGAAGAATATAGCTGCTTTCGGCGGAGATCCGGACAATGTGACCATTTCCGGACACAGTGCGGGAGCTACCTCCACGTCGATGCACTTCTTGTCGAAACGTAGCAGAGGACTGTTCCACAAAGCGATAATGATGAGTGGAGTAGCTCTGACGACGTGGTCGTTCAACCCAGAGCCGCTCACTCCTGCTCTCGAAGACGCCGCTAAGATAGCAACAGTACGGAGTGAACGAGATGTATACAATACTTTTCTAAAGTCTTCTTTGAGAGATTTACTGACAGCAACACAAGGCTCCTCAATAGATCCGCGGTACTTCAAGTACGCGCCGTGTGCCGACACGAACTTCACCGACCCCTTCTTCCACGACACGCCATACAACATCATCACGTCGGGAGACTTTTACAAAGTGCCGATAATGGTCGGCGTCACCGACAGCGAAGGTACCTTGTTCTACGGACTCAATAACCAAAGAACGTTAGAATATTTAGACAATCACTTCGTAGATAGGCTGCCATCGGTATTTTCGTGGTGTTCCGACGAAGATAAAAGAAAAATAGCCAAGAAAATTCGTTCACATTACTTTGGGAAACAAAGGCTCAATAGTAAAGCCTCGATCACAGGTGGTGTGGACTATTATTCGGATTGGATAACCTACGGAGCGTTTGACGCGTTCTCGAAGCTGATAGCGAAGTATTCAGACAAACCGGTGTATAATTACATATTCTCTTACGAAGGAGGACGTAATTTCGGGACTGTCGTGTTCGGTCGTGGGCTCGGAGTGAGGGGGGCGACGCATGCGGATGACGTTTTCTACATGTTCAAGCCGGGAGGTCTGACCTTACGGTTAAGTAACTCCGACAGATTAGTCATCGAAAGACACACCACCATGTTGACCAACTTTATGAAGTTCGGGTGAGTTTGCCAAAATATTATCCTTAATTAAGATAATCTAGATGACCTATTCATAAGGAAAATACTTCAGATGTTTTTGCAACCATCATGATAACTTTTTACGTATGCTGGTACTTACTCTAAAAAGTTACGTAAGTCGCATCCATTTTGGATGACTCTTTAAGGCAATTTAAGTGCATTCTCATGAACGTAGGTAGGTACAGACGTTTTTTACTGAATGATGCAAGCACGCGCTTTTCCATACAATGTACAGTTAAAGTAAAACGACACATTCCGTCCATGGGGTTACACCATCGAATGCAGATTAATAAACATGAACAGTCTGACAACCATTATTATTTTATGAGAGTATAGACTTAGCATTACAGTATGTTTAATGTTTTACTTCATAATGTGTACTATCGCGGACACTGGCGCCCAACCACTTTTCGACCTTATTGCTTAGAGTCTAAGCAATAAGGTCGAAAATGGTCGGGCGCCAGTGTCCGCGGTAGTCCCAATTAATTTTGTTTGTACATTTACGCCTTACCCAAAGGTATCGCAACGACTATAAAAGCTTGTAATAATGTCATTAGTAGTAAACACAAGGTACCTGCCGTACTTACTACTCACATCGCTCGGGGTCGTATCCATAGCAGGCAATTTAGCGATCTCGACATAGCTTTTGATAATCATGACTTGGCTTCTATAATTATTCTAAAAACAAGGATTTGGTGCATAGTTTCATATGGTCATGATAAAAAACTACATAATAGTTTAGGTGTAAGAAAAAAGGAACAGTATCATAAAACAAAACTGATCACTGAAGTTTTCGAGATAGGTATATTGACATCAAAAACTCTTGAAGAATTTTCTTCACTCAGTTTCAGCAAATGGTCACGCTATAAAATAAACCTAGCTGTTTTATGATTGTAAACAAGAACAGTAAATTATATTAGTCTACTGTAAGTTAGTACTAACAGTAGACTAGTATTACTTATATATATATAATATAGCATTGTCGTCAGCGTTTGGCAACATAATCATAGGAACTGGTGATATGCAATTAGAATTAAAAAAAATGTGAGCCGTCACGGGACGCCTGGCAGATGTGAAACATCAACATTATTTTGTAAAAGTAATATGCAGAAAAGAACATATTGTGATAGGAACTAAATATGTCATAAAAAAATCGTTAATAATTATTAATATAATATAATATACATATATATTCGTTAATAACGATAATAATTAACTAATCGCACATAGCCGATTGCGCATGGCGACGCGTCGCCACACCGTACACACTACTGCATATAGACTGTATATATACCATCATATAGCGTGGCGACGCGTCGCCACGGCATGCGTTGCCACGCCAGAAATCGGTTTTACGTGCGGCTATAGATGTTTCACATCAAAAGTTAGATACGTAGAGTACTTCATGTCGATTTAGATACTAAGAAATTGTACTGAAATATTGTGAAAATGATTATTACTGAAAAGTGTTGAAAGTAAATCTTAGCCAATTCAAGTAGGTAATAATAATCTGAAAGGATTTACCTCCCAGCAAATTATTCGTCACCATGATTCTACTCAATCCTACCCTTCATCTTCCAGGGACCCAACACCGCTGCCTACCCAACTGCTACCAGTCCACTGGCCAGCGACCACAGCCAACAGGAGCCAGGTGATGCACATCGACCACGAGCTGTCAGTCACCGACATGCCCTCGAGCCAACAGGGTCGGTTCCTGCTGGACCTGCTGTGTGAACACGGGCTAGAAGGATACGTGCCCTGCGAGAGTGCCATGAACTGTAATATGCAGATAGATGTGAGGGGGAATTGGGAATAAAGGTATCATGTCCTAGTCTATGGTGTGCTGTTCCAATACTCTACTCCTGCCAGGCACCATACTTGTGTTAAAACAGGTGTCCGGTCATTTCACCAAAAAAATATTTACAAATTTTCACTTGACAAGTAACTATAGGCAAAAATATGACTTGTTTTTTCATCATTAAACAACAACAAGTTTGCCAAATAATTCACTTAAGAAAATAATTATTCAAAAACTTTTTTTTAATAACTCTTCATTTGACAAACAATTAATTTTTTATTCAATGTATCTCGTAAAACAACGTTTGGAATAAAACCGTTTATATGAAATTTCCTAAAAATGAAACTCGTCAAATAGGCAAAAGAGTAATTTTAATTTATAAATCAACAAAAATAATTTTATTAAATAATTTAAATGCCAGAAACGACTTAGGCTAACAGAAAAAATTATATTATTTTAGTAGGCTACTCAGAACCAAACTAGTTAGGTTAAATATTATTACTCGCAAAAAAGGGTTAGGTTAGGTTAGAACTGCGACCCCCTACGCCAAAAACTACTAGAATAAGTAGAAAAAATATATTTTAGTAGGTTTAAAGAACTTGAGTAATCACTCGAAGTACTCACCTGTAAATTATTTGACCCAAATGGAAATTGCAACCATGATCACTTTGTGACTGGTTTTATAATAAAATGATATTTAGTATAAACGTGATTTTACCAAAAGAATCTAAATATTAAATTAAAATATATAAATGATTAAATATCATGCGAAACATTTGTAAAGAGAATCATTTGCTAAATAAATGTTTGTAAAGCGAGTGTTTGTAAAATAATGCATTTGCGGAATAAGATGTTTGTAAAATAAATAGTACACGAAACGTTGGTTGTAAACTAAAAATATGTCAATGTTTTTTTGGTGAAACATTTTTGAACCGTTACAACATCCTATAATTCCAAGATAGTTGAAGATCATAGTTAGAACTTCTGCAGACGAGATAAGTATTTTATTAAATTTTAATCCTTGGTTTTAAGGCACTGATATAAATTAGCCTCTTCTTTATTTAAGCAGGGTAACAACATCCAGTCATAAGTTATCTACTTATTAGCTAAATGTATCCACAATTCCTTTACTTATCAAAAGACTTAGTAAAGCTTCAGTTTCACCTAGTCATCTGTACCTAACTACGGTTAGATTGCGTACCTAGGTTTTACCTACACGTCCTACATATTATTTATTCTTCTCACATGCATATCTCGACAATCGTTGGGCAAGTGCGTTGCTTCACAGAGGATAAATCTACACAACTGTGGGTACGTGTTCATTTCCTTTGACTTGAGAGCCACTCTCGCAGGCTTAATGAGTCGTTAGCAGTTAACACGGTGCGCCTTGCAGATAGCCGTTCAGACTAACAAACCTAGGTATCTTATTAGTATTTAAGCAGGGCAAGGACTGGTTGTAAGTACTAGAATTAAGCCTTAAAATATTTCAGACCACCTCGACAAATGACTCAAAGTATCTGCTAATAGTCTTGATGATAATAATAGTTACTTTTAAATATTATTACAGTACCTATAAGTCCTAATAAATGTCAAGTTTGACATAATCAAAGGATACTAGACAAATCTCTTTTTTTAAACAGTTTTTACGTACTTATTCAAATTCGAATAATATACAAAATATTATGAAATAAAATATAGGTAACCACAAGAGCTATATTTTAAATGTAAACCAATAATAATATGCGCGGAAGTTACATGACATCTTGCTAGCATAACTGCGCACTATAAATTCAGAATTCTTTAAAGATTGCGGACAAATACAAGCATTGATATAAAATATTCCAGACCATACGCTTCCTGGAGAATGTACGGTAAACAATGGGTTGATGTCAGTCGAAGGGGTCCTCACACGAAATGAAATAAACTATAAATCTGCAAACACGCTCGAGGGGCGGCGCAAACAGTCCGAGCGCGATTTATAAATATGCAGATCAAATATTAAAAGGAGAGCCACAAGATCATCCCGGAACGACAAAGAAGTGCCCTCACAGACAAGACAAGAGAGGCTGGACGACTAGCCAAAACGCAGAATTCTATGACAAGTCATGTCATGATCACGACTCACTGTAACTGTGGTCGGCTCGTAGTTCGTTTTATAGGAAATCGAACCTACAAAATAATTTTACAGAAGACTGATGCCCGATAAGTAAATTCAAGCTTAGTGGAAAAGCTTCTAGGAAACTAAGTAGGTGCAAGACTT
Organism: Agrochola macilenta; assembly: GCA_916701695.1. Classification (NCBI taxonomy): domain Eukaryota; kingdom Metazoa; phylum Arthropoda; class Insecta; order Lepidoptera; family Noctuidae; genus Agrochola; species Agrochola macilenta. Next base: position 21,495,154 of record OU753568.1, read on the forward strand.
GAAGAACCAGTCTATTAGCCAATTAATATAATAGTTAAGTATTTAATTGATCTTACAACAAGACGGTTAGCTTCGCGTACATCTCTGTATCTCTTGTGTGGCAGATTCATACATGTTTTTAAACTAGGTTGGTAGTAGGTACGGATTTGGACACATAAAATATTTCGTCGAGGAATTTTTTACAAGATATTAGCGGTCTGTCTCATCTGCCCCTCCGCATAGTATTTGCCCGGGCCCGCAGCGGTGCACTGGCATCGTCTCAGAATAAATATTCAATGTTTTCATTCAATTTCTCGCGACCCCCCGCCTGTCCCCCTCCCCCTGGTCCGTGCACACTGGACCTCAGGTCCCGGAGCTGTTGAACAGAGATAACGTGATATTCAATGAATTGACTACCACTGTCGTATTGCTTGCGATGCGATTTTTCTTTATTTGATTTGCCTCAACTTTTTTAAGGACTCTCGCTTCGTAGGTACCGTACCTAATTGAGTTTAAGTAGCTGGTCTGGTTAGTAAGTGTAGTTGAGTAGTAGATACTACTACGAATTATGTTGACTATATTGAAGTACCTACCTAACTTTTAGGACATAGGTACCTAGCTAAGCAAGTCGTAAATTAGGGTAAACGACGACTAACTTCATTATGAATAAGGGACATAGGTACAGTCACGAGCACTTAGCAACTTTAAAAAGTGATTTTCTCCTACTGTGGTGATTGTAATTTTATGTTGTTACGAACAAAGTATTTTGGAACCCACACTAATATGAAATAGGTCTTATCTCAAAGTTGCAGTCGTTATTACATGCGAAAATCGCTTTAGAATTTTGCTAAGTGGATACATATTGGTGCTCGTGACTGTACCTACCAATATTCCTAATGATGGATCAGTAATAACATACACGACGGCTTACTCAAGATGAACTTACAAGTGTTACGATACATCGACTCCGAGAGTGATGGAGTATTTATAGATTTTTTTATCAACGAGGTATTTGAAGCAAATGAATTCCTGGTAATCATAGCTTGCGAACGTAAATGTGTGTAAAGCTCGCAACTACTTATGTGACCAAGGTGCTAATAACCTAGCTAGCCTTACAGGCTGCAGTCGTGTAATCATGAAGCAGGTTGTAATTATAAGATAAGTATTATAATTCTCTCCTAACAGTAACGCTTTGCTTTTCTTTTGATATCATTAGTGCCAGTCCTTTACTTGGTTGTCTTGGAGCGCAAATAGGGGCGCGCCGCACCGCAATGCAACGTATTGCAAAAATCCTCTTTCATCACTTTTTCGTAAGTACTCGTACATTTTCTATGTACTTACAAACGCACGCTAGAGGTGGGCCGCACTGAACTTTTCGATTATTATTTATTTTTGTTGTACTTGAAACTTGCGGACTTAATGATACAGAAAAGTTTTGCGTCGACATTATTGAGTAGGTGTTGCCTTCTTCGTCTGCGTGAATACCTAAATATCCAGGATGAAAAGTAGCTATTTCCTTCACCAAGTCCCAGGCTAGGTAGCCTGCAACTACACTGTATCGATCGTAATATTTGACAGATAGGTATGTCAATCATAACGATCGGTTCAGTCGTTTAGGCGTGAAAAGGTGACAAACAGACCGAATTAGTTTCGCATTTATAATATTAGTAGTTTAGTCAAAGGCGAATTTACCTGTGCTCAGGCGCCGAGCGCCGCTCGCGACAACTTTTTAATCATATCTCAAACAAGATCAAAACATGTTCAGTAAAAAGGCAGTTTGTAGTTGGCCCCCTACGCTAAATATAAACGTAGGGCGCTTCATTCCTGGGTGGGGGGGGTCATTTAGTTTTACCGACCCGGCCCCCGACAGGCTTAGTCCGCCACTGCTAGAGGGCGCCAGGGTATTGATAGCACACGGGCGCTACATGGGCTAGAGCCGCCTCTGAGTATAGTACCTTAGGTGTTATATACTCTAAGTTTAGTACCTAGTACGGAAAATAGTCTGTAAGAAGACCCATGGGCGGTAAAGTGTTGACCTACCATGGTCATCCGGTAAACTAAATAAGTACCTATAGGCATGTATAGGTACTTAGGTAAGATAACTGTCCTCACCAAATCGATACCTAACTGAATTCTACTTTTTTCAATAACAATACGATTTTAACAAAAACCGTACCTAACTTAAATTTCCGCCCTCAACATTTTACCGATTTTATCAAAACCGATTGATTTCGTAAAGAACGGCCCGGGTCGATGTCGAGGGTTGATCCACAATCACCTTCCTCCTTAATTTATTGAATGTGTCCCTCAATAATTTTTGCACAATTAACATAATTATTAAATGAATCGTTATCTGCAGGCGCCATTGTAAATTCGTGTTTTATTAAGCAATTTCCATATTGATGCGATATTTAAATTTAGATAGAGGTCTATTTTTTCGCGTAATTCATGAAGATGTGAAAAACGACTTCGCGGGATGAAGCTCTGATGCTACAGCTACATTGTGGCGATAATGCGAACTATACTTCGCGCGCTCTCTGTTGCTGACGCTGGGGCCACATTGTCGCGATAAAGCAAACTAAACTTCTTGTGCTCTCTCTCGCACACCGCTCGACGTCTCGCGTCGCCGCTGGTATCGTGCCGCAGACTCAGGCTGCAAGCACGAAACCAGCGGCGAGGAGCGATGGCCGGGCAGGGTGGTGGCGACGGAATAATTTTTAACAGATAGAACAGAGAGTCCTTCCAAAAAGGAGGAGGTGTTTGTCTTTATGTATGTTTTTTAATCGATATTTTCGTCAATTGTGGACCGATTTTAAAATAGTAGTTTATGAAACTGGTGCATAATGAGGGGTATTCGTGGAGTACACTCGTGTAATATTATTAAAAACCTCTCCTTTGGCTCGGTTTTTACACTCACACGAGTATTTTAATAGCTAGTTATGTGCAGTTTCATACACTACTTTATCTACTCCCATATAAGGCCATTGAACCTATTCTTGATCAAAGTTAAAGATCAAGAATACAAAATTCTCACGAAATTCAGTACAAGTTCACGTATGACTGGCGCCTGCACCAGCACAGCACCGCGCATGCGCCCCGTATCGTCCCGCTGCACACGTGCGGCAACTGCTCGGGGATATTGTGTTGTATGGACGTTAGCGGGGACACCAGCACAGCACCGCGCATGCGCCCCGTGTCTTTTTTTTTTGGGTGGGAAATTATCAAATAACTTCTCCCGCTCTGGCCGGAGCGGGAGGGCGTGTCAGACTTTTACTGACTAAAACCCACCCGTGTTCCTTCCGTTGCCTGTATGCCGGGGCCGCGATATCCCTTTCGGACAGACTCGCAACCCTGGTAGGCATTGGCCCTAACGGACCCCGTCAGTTGGTGCTGACATCTCTTTGAGGCACGCGTGGAACACAACGCGCCGTCATGAGAGTAGAAATGGCGGGTGTACCATAGCGAATTAAATTATACCAATTACCAAACAAATGTACCTAAAACATACTACGAGTATTTTGTACCTAGCTCAAAAAAAATCTGTACCTCCTTACGAATGAAATTATTTCGAAATTAAGACCATACCTGGGAACCTTCTAGTTACGGAGATATTGTTCCAACTTTTTCACATGTTTTTTTTTTAGTACATGATTTTAACGTATTTTTTTTACTGTAAACACTTCTATGACCCCCATACTATTCAATCCATCCATCAGCACGATATTTTGAGTGCGTTACATTGAGTCCTACCGCAAAACGTGATTTTCCACCCCCCACAAAAGTCGTTTCCCAGCAATATTTTTTGCGTAAAGTTACTTAGTTTGATGTACCATCGAAAAAGTTCATATCTATACACCGTAAGGACTATTTCTGCTTGCAGCGCTCGGCCGCCATAGAACCGGGGTGGTAACAGATGTGGTCATCGCGTTCACGGGATTTTGTTTTCAAACTGCTTAGATATGAAGTTCTTCGATAGTACATTATGTTGGGTTGAGGGGTACAACCTGTGTAACTATATCAATATATCATGATAATTATCGTGTTTTCTTATACACAAGACACGGTTGTTTTATTTCTCAGGAACTATCCCACTGATCAAGTGTGTGTTTCTATTTACTTGAGGTAGTTTTTAGGTAGGTACAATTTTTTTGTGTAATTACATTTTATGAGAATGGTTAAATAATAAAATATTACAGAACACCCGCCATCTTGGTGTCAATATAGCGGGTGTACCTTAATTTCGAAATAATTTCGTTCTGAAGGAGGTACAGAATTTTTTGAGCTAGGTAAAAAATAGTATGTTTTAGGTACCTAAATTTTTTTGGTAATTGGTATAATTGAATTCGCTATGGTACACCCGCCATTTTGACTCTCATCGCGCCGTCGACCCGGGCCTGCGGACGGCGAGCTACCCATTGCTCACCGTCCGCAAGCCCGCGCCTACGGTGGCCGGAAGTCGGCTCGCGACTCCAGAGGCCCAGGGCGTCTCCTGCGGCGACTAGGGACGCGAGAACGCGAATCTTGCCTCTCCCTCGCGCGTTCCGCCTTCACACACTAACACTCCTTTGAGCTCGGTTTTAAACACATACTTGTATTTTAAAACCCCTCATTATGCAACAGTTTCATAAACTACTATTTTCATTTGGTAGAAGCTTGCGCGGTGGTCTTATATTAGTACATTATGATACGAGTGTGCTGTATTGGTCATTACCCAAAAGGCGGCATTGGCGCGCGAGCCATAGGCGAGCGCGATAATTTAGCCGAGTGGGTAATGATCAATGCACACGCGTTTCATACGACGTTTTTTAACAAACTTGCGAGGAAAAATACAGACTTGTTGTAAGAACATATGCTGGAATAACGTAACTATAGAGATGATAATTTAGATTTATAAAGTTCAACTAACCTTTGTTGCCAGGTACTGTCAATCGGAGCTTCTTTTAAAAACTGTTGTACGTCGCGTCGGTTGGTGACAATACTTCAGATTTTCGTATTTTTTATAACAACAAAACAAAAACGATAACAAATATTTACGGAAAATGGCGCGCTGGTTATTTTTTTTTTGTGCTAGCGATGCGCGCGCAGTTGTAAATAAAGGCACAGGCAATACCGCTGAACCACCTATATAAAATATAATAAACACAAAATAATACTTTGAATACGCAAATTAAGATTAATATGTAGTGAAAAATATATAATTTCATGAAATATTATGTTAATGCATCACATTTTATTTATTTACACAGTAGGCATAAAGTTTCCTATAGAAGGCGAGAATTCTCTTTGATGAGATAAAAAAAGGATAAATCTCTGCTCGGGTTAAAATAGAGAATGCTCATTTAATAGTATAGGATAGTTCATACTAGTTCCATGTATTCAAAGTCAATTTCTTTATACAAATTCTATGCTGCAATGATATTACTTACTAATTCCATACTGCCATGTCGCGTTTCAAAATTTGTCAAACAACAATGGCCGCTAGAAATTGTCTATGGTTTTAGTGATGTGGTAGTATGATTTTTCGATGTTACTTACGATTTTTTCTGTAGTAGTAATTTCATCAGTATTTTTAAATTGAGTAAATTTCACATACAAAACAAATCCATTTAAATATGTTCGAAGTTAAAACCGTGAAAATGAACAAGATAGCATGGGTACTTACGTAAGTTTGGTATGTAAAAGATTTAAAAGAAAAACTTATGCTAACCAAATACCTACCTGACAAATAATACGAGACGAGCTTATCTACAGATGGTGTAGCTCACAGACTACTTAGAGATATGGTGTAGCTCAGGAGTCATTAAATGTTATGATTCGTAACAAACTCAGTGTTAAAGCAGTATAATATTCTAAAACTTGAGGGGTCCCCATAACACATATAGACCTTCGACATTATTTAATAAGGAACTATGACCGCATCTTTAAACGCGGGCTAGATCCAACAGCATCTTGAAAATCTTAGCCGAAAAACACTTGTTGTTGGTTGTCAGTATACATTAAAATAGTTTTTTTTTTTTCAATAAAGGATTAATAAAATACTCCTTGAATTAATAGTCGATATTTATTATGTCAATCACTAACTTTTCAATGACAAGACAAATTTAGACCAGTTAAAAAGGATGTCGGTTGCCTATGGTCGGTTGTTTAACTTTTGTAAAAATTCAAAATTTATTCCAGTTTTCGCTTTTATTTTTAATTAAAAGATAAGAAACACGCATAGGATGTTATAGTGGGTGTGATAATACGTGTATTCTAATTAGTGCGTATTTAATCAGTGACACATAGATATCGCGTTCAATTCCCAGGCAAGTCCAATGTTATTGTTTTTAGCGAGTCGCAACCAAATACTGATTAGTTATCTGTGGCATTACAGCACTAGTCCGATAATATAAAGTAAAAAGCACACGTTTTTAATACACTGTATTATGATCCTAAAAACGGTTCAATAAGAGCTACTTTACGAGCAAGTGTGTTGAATTTGTTTTATTAACTTTGCTTGGGAAGTTTTTGAGTTTGCTTCAAGAATACGTATTTTTCCCACTTAATCTTTATGGATGATGTTAAAATATCTTCCTGTCACTGTTATTTACATAATATCAAGTAGTGGTATACGAATTTGTATGAGGTAGGTACCACAACTAAAAAGTGAAAAATAATAATGTTGATAAGATACAGGAATTAAATTAAACTCAAGTGAGCGGTTTAAACATAATATATTATTAAAAAAGAAAACAATACAATATAAGAACAATATTGTAGACTGATCTTTACAGAACAAATTACACGAGGTCGGCGGCGGCCAGGAGCGTCCTGCGGCAGCGACGAGCTGACGGACCAGCGCATAGTCTCGCTCATATCTGAGCGCGTCTACATACAAACTTATACAAATCATTCAATTGTATATTATGAAGGGGAATCATTAACCTGTATCCTAATATTTTCTCAAGTTTAAACAGTCGTAGCTATTAAAATCAGACTTGCGATTTGAATGAACATATTCAGGAACTTTTGCTTAGCATATTTCATAAGATTGTGTTGATAACCAAATCATTGTTACTTGTTAATGTATAAAAACAACTCTCGAGTTTCAAAAATACAGATATTTCCAGAGTTCACTATTAAATTGTCAAACTAAGCTAGTAACTATCGATGGCACTCACTGTTATTGCGGTGTGAGTGCTACCTCATGCTTAGTTCAAATAAAACCGTTCAAGATAGTAAATAGCTGAATGTATAAGTTTGTATGTTACATTGCGTCGCCGTTAGCCGTGACTCTGCCCGATATTATCGTTATTGCATTTACAGCTACATATCGTGACACCTACGAAAAGTACGATATTCCGGGGTTTTCCTGACTTGCTTATATTAAGAAGTCCGGTACATAACCTAAATGCAATAGCAACAAACCAAATCGTAAATCTTAGTATCTCTACTCTTCTCACGTTATATATCTCTATATTAAAGTTTAGCGGAACACTGTTGCGGTATCGTCGAGTCTTTTAAAACATTAGTTAGTTGGTCGGTCGATTTTTGACAAAAAATTAACTGCTACTACAATTATCTGTACAGTGCCGCACCGAAATGATATTCGCTGTGTTATAAACAAAAATCGATATAAAAATAATTGATGATAATAGTCGAGTCTCGTATACACGCAAACTTCGAGAGCTCTAGTGATGTTCACAATCGTCTGACTAGAGAACTCCACCGTTTGTGTATCGATAAAATATACATGAAAATAAAATATTAAAAAAGTATCATACGACAACAGTGTCTCGCTGCGAGCGATACAATTACCTTGTTTAATTTCTATAACAATATATCTATAATATACGCTAGAGACAATATACAGCGCATTTCCGACACATATTACAGCTACATTCGAATTTAAACCCATATTTCACAACGTCCTTTATCGTTGAGGTCATAGCGGAGCACACAGTTATATATTTACTTTTTATTACACGTTTATATTTCTCACTTCATAAATATAAAAATGCTCGAGATAGGCCGGGGCGGTCGCTTAAAATATAAAAAGCCCGAAGTTGTTGAATTGGTAGTTTCAAAAGCAGTCACTTTCTCCTATAGATACCGAACTATTGCAATGAGTCAACCTTTAGCCAACTATTGAGCAGACAGAGTCGAGAGCACGGGCGCGTGCAGGCCGGGCCCGGCCTCCCTCGAGCCGCTTATCGTATCACCCATAATAAGCTTAAGCAACCACTTGCTAAGCGTAAACACGTCTATATTACACATATATTTGGCGTCTGAACGTCTCACGCGCGCCTCGTGAATATATTCATAACTAAATGAATCGTCACTAAGGCATTCAATGTGCGTCTATTTCGGGCCGCAGATCGATGCGTTGGAAATTGATCTTTATGTACAATTGTAGCACGATCTGTTTTGGTTCACACCTGCTCGTTTCCCCGTTTCCTCGGTCGGCGGTGAGCTTGTTCCAGGGTCGTCGACGCATTATTATATCTCAATCAGTCCATAGCTCTTCGCTCGCTAATTTAGATTTACGTTTAATCAGTCAGCCAGGTCATATTATGAAGATAATTAATAGTTTGATTAATTTTAAGACGCATATTAGTTCTCCGTGAAATTTTTGAGAACTATGTTTTTATATTATGAATAGTTCAAATTATTTCAGTTGCTGTAGAATTGCTCGAGCAACAGTTCATGTCGAGTCGTGTTTTGCGCTCTCTCGTCGATCTTGGTCGAGCTAGGATGTAGAAGTGGCCGGGCAAGTTTGAAATATCAACAGAGGCTCCGAGTTATATTCAGTCGCAAATTCTTCGAGTTTGCCGGTGACGCGACGTTCATATTCAGCGGCTCGAGCGCGCTCGGATTTGAATGCAGGGACCGCTCCGGGGGCCCGGGGGCCCGGGGGCCCGGGGGCCCGGCAGCCGCGCCGGCGGGCCCGTCAGTGGCGCCGCACGGGCGCGGGGCGCGCGCGGGGCGGGGCGCGCGCGTGCGGGCGGGCGCGCGGCGGGGGCGCGCGCACGTGTCAGCGCCGCAGCAGCGCGCCCAGGTCGGCGAAGGCGCAGGCGCCCAGCCCGGCGCGCGCACGTGTCAGCGCCGCAGCAGCGCGCCCAGGTCGGCGAAGGCGCAGGCGCCCAGCCCGGCGCGCGCACGTGTCAGCGCCGCAGCAGCGCGCCCAGGTCGGCGAAGGCGCAGGCGCCCAGCCCGGCGCGCGCACGTGTCAGCGCCGCAGCAGCGCGCCCAGGTCGGCGAAGGCGCAGGCGCCCAGCCCGGCGCGCGCCATGCGCCGCAGCAGCTCGCGCGAGTGCGACACGCACGCCTCCACCGGGGAGATCCACTTCATACCCTGTGCCTCTGGAAAAGCATACAAAATAATATACTATTATTATAACACGACGCCTTACGCCATCTACCATATTATGTGTACAACACTACGCCACCTGAGTAGATCACATCACAAACAAGATCAACCATCGATAAGACGATAACAGCAACAGTACCTTCAGACTACTAGCGACATCTAACATTCCGTGACGTCAACGAAGGTTACAACCACATACAAGCATGAGATGGTGAAGACACACACTAAGCTGTCAAACCGACTATATAAACGGTCCACCATGGAGGAATGAGGACTCGCTACTTAGAAGGCACAGTGGTCGATAGCCCCGCAGTCACCACTGTTGTCATAAGCTTGACCTGAGCGGAGGCCCCGTCGCCCTCAGGAATAGCCTAGCTAGGAGGTAAAGGGATAGGATAGCCCCGCAGTCCATCCCTAGGACCACTCATAGGTTTAACCTCAGTCTAACTTTGTTTGCTAAAATCTGTCAAATGTTTGAAGTAAAGTGAATAAACACCTATCTGTCATCCAACGTTGGTTTTATTCCACCGCCACCATTATATTGGCGCCCAACGAAAATCTTCTTCTACCCGCAACAATTTTATCGGAGTACCCACATTTTTTGCCTGTGTACCCACATATTGGCGAATAAACAGGAGCCTACCCTCAAGAGAATTTATATTATTTTGACAGTATTGACATGTCTGAAAAACAAGCTATGGTGATGATGACTCAGGAGCAGTTCACTGCGCTCATAACAAAGGTGACAGAAGTGAACGAAAGTGGAAATAGACATTTTAAAAGTTTTGCTGCGTGCGCAAAGCGTTACGACGGTGAACGAAATTTTGATAAAGTTGAAGAATTTGTGACCGGTATCTCAGTTTACAAAAAAATTGAGAAAATCAGTGACGAAGACGCCCTGAAAGGCTTGACTTTGTTATTGTCTGGTGCTGCTGCTACGTGGTGGAACGGTATAAAAGGCGACATTAAAAAGTGGACCCAAGCTCTCGACGCCATTAAGTCTGCTTTTGCGCCGAAAATGCAGCCACACGAGATTTATTTGGAAATATACTCAAAGAAGCAAACAACTGAAGCAATTGACGCGTTCGTGTGTGAAAAACGTGCCCTACTCGCTCAGTTACCTGCAAAAAGACACAAAGAAGAGGAACATTTGGAATTTGTTTACGGACTTCTCAATATAACCTACAAAAAGGAGATTGCTCGCACGGAAGTGAAGACGTTTGCTGAACTTCTGGAGCGTGGTCGTCACATTGAGAGTCTGCTCAAAGAAGCTGGTGAAGTAACGACATCAACACAATCAGAACGGAAGCCGCTCAAAAGATGTTCTTTTTGTGGCAAGAAGGGCCATCTTTTTGACGTATGTCGCAAAAGGATGGCATAACAAAAGGAAACGGTAGTATCTCAACAAGAAAAGAAGCCAGTCATCACGTGCTATGGATGTGGAGCACCTGGTGTATACAGAAGCAACTGCAGTACCTGTAAAAATAAGGAAACGCCACCAAAGCCCGTTTCATTTTATACGGTACAAAATAGTTTGAAGATACCAGCCAAAATACCGACAATAAAGGTAAACATAAAAGGAGACGAAGGCTATGCATACATAGATACTGCTGCCCGTCGCAGTGTTGCCAGTATGCAACTGTATAAAATGTTGCTACGAAAGGGAACACAGTTTGACCAGCGAGTAACTGACATCAAATTAGCAGATGGAACGGTGAAAACGTCAAACTTATTAACAACGACTACTGACATACGTATTGGAAAACGCACATTACCAATTACTTTGTCAGTCATACCAGAAGCTGTTGACAACCGTACGCTGTTAGGTATCGATTTCCTAGAACAGGCAGGAATCATACTTAATGCACCGCAACGCAGTTGGAATTTTATTGACGAACCACAAACTATATACAACTTCATCCAACTCAACAATGACGCCATACCAATGAAGGCAGTGAAACGGATGACATTTGAAGCGAAAAAGGAGCCAGTGGAAATAAAGGCAGTGTCGGAGTTCATCCGTTGGGCTAACGAGCTGGACATGTTGTCACCGTTACCCATAACACCGACAGTATCCGACGTGCAAGATAGTCCGCCAGTAAACAAACGACCAAAATGGACATTACACAAATTGGGCACGCCACCAGGTCTTACACGTCCACGAGAACCCGCTGACAACCAATCTTGTGTGGATTCACGTATTGTTTATTTACCAATAAACCCTACTTCTATGTATTCTGTTGATATTTATTTAAATCCCGATGAAGGAACCTTACTTACAAACAATGAGCAAAAGATGTTCAATGAATTGTTAATTGAGCACAGCGACATCTTTGAGAAAAACACGGAACCAACTCCATTTACACAACATAGAATCGACACAGGCAATCATCCTCCTATTAGTGTTAAGCTCTATAGATTGTCACCAACAAGGCAAAGGCAATTAAGAGAAAAGCTGGATAATATGATAAACGATGACGTTATCGAGGAATGCGATTCCCCATGGTCAGCACCTGTAATTCTAGTTCCAAAAGGAGAAACCGATGTTCGAGTTTGCGTAGATTATCGACGACTCAACGAGATATCTAAACCTGACAGATATCCGTTGCCTCGTATTGACGACTTATTACATCAGGCAAAAGCGATGCCATACATGTCAACAATTGATTTACAGTCAAGTTACTGGCAGATTATGGTACATCCAGATGATTACGATAAAACAAGCTTTGTATCACCATTTGGAACGTTCCGTTTCAAGCGAATGCCATTCGGTCTTCGAAACGCGCCTGCTACGTTCCAAAGGTTAATGGACAAATTCATACAAGGATTGCACGCGAAGTGTGTATTAAGCTATTTAGATGATCTAATTATAAGATCTATTACTTTCAGTCAACATATAAAAGACATAAGAGAAGTATTTATTAAACTGAGAGAATACAAGCTACGAGCCAACAGAAAGAAATGTAAATTTATGTGTTCAGAAATTAAATATCTGGGCCACCTTATAGTATCTGACGGTATCAAAACAGACCCAGAGAAAATCTCTGCTATTGCAAACCGTCAGGCGCCTAAAAACCTAAAACAATTAATATCATTTTTACAAACCGCAACATGGTATCGGAGATTTATTCATAATTTTGCAGACATTGCTAGACCACTTACTAACTTAACGAAGAAGACAATAAGTTGGAAGTGGGAACGAGAGCAACAAGAAGCATTTATGAAATTAAAAAATGCCTTGACTACGTCACCAGTGTTAAAACAGGCAAGTGACGATTTACCTTTTGCTGTAAAGACTGATGCCAGCCAGTATGCCATTGGCGCAGCTTTAGTGCAGGGGGAGGGAGACAATGAGCACCCTGTTGAATACGCAAGTAGACTCTTAACACAAGCTGAACGCAATTACAGCGTCACAGAAAAGGAAGCACTAGCCATAGTATGGGCTATTTCAAAATTTCGTGGCTATATAGAAGGAACAAAGTTCATAACTATTACAGATCATCAACCGTTGAAATGGTTAATGAATCTTAAAACACCTACTGGTCGCTTAGCACGATGGGCACTACAGCTACAACCATACGAATTCAAAATCCAATATACTCCAGGACGAACTAATGTAGTAGCTGATACATTGTCTCGACCACCGTGTGAGCAGCATGATGGAAAATGCATCATATGCAGCACAGAGTTAGATCTACCTAGATACAATGAAAAACAGTTAAGAGATGAACAAATGAAAGATGACACCCTTCAAACTATTATAAAAATATTAGAAGAAGGAAAAGAAATACCAAGTTATGCAGAATACATTAAGAAAGGGTACTTAGTCCATAAAGGTGTCCTGTATCTGTACATGCCAGAACAGGAAAACGACAATGCAAAGTTAATAGTTCCACGTCATGAAATACAAAACGTACTGAACGCTTACCATGACTCACCTACTGCTGGTCATATGGGAGTAGAAAGAACAGTGCAACGTATAACAAATAATTTTTATTGGACGGGACTACGAAAAGATGTTATAAAATACGTAAAAACATGCGTTGAATGCCAAAAATATAAGCCCTCTAATAAGAAGCCGGCAGGCTTATACCAGTCCACCCCAAACTCACAACGATTTGAGGTATTGTCCATTGATCTTTTTGGACCTTTACCAAAGGGACCCTCAGGAGAAAAGTGGATTCTGATCATAGAAGATACTACTTCAAGATGGGTCGAAATTATTCCCACTAAATGAAGCAACTAGTGAAAATTGTGCCATTATTTTACTCAATGAAATATTTCTCCGGTATGGGTTACCAAGGAAAATTATCAGCGATAATGGAGTTCAATTTATATCAGCGATAATGCAAAAACTAGCATATTGCTTAGAAATTCAACAAATATTCACACCCGTATATCACCCTGAACCAAATGTGGTTGAAAGGAAAAACAGGGACATGAAGTCACAAATTGCAATCATGGTGAAAGACAAACATAAGAACTGGCCATCGACTTTACCAACAATAAGATTCGCATTGAATACAGCTAAGTGTCAAACTACAGGCTTCTCACCATCTTACCTTACATTTGGGAGAGAATTACGTACACCATATGAGTTGACACATGATCTAAGCTCGGTTGTAGAATCAGAAAACTTTGTCGCAGAAATCACCCCAAAGTTAAAACAACTAGCCCAAGACTTGGAGCTAGCAAAAGAAAATATAGAGTGTAACAAAGAAACGACACGCCAAAGAGCAAATAGCAAGAGAAGACCTGACCCAAACTATGAAATTGGAGACTTAGTCTTGATAGATTCTCATCCCGTGAGCAACATCGATAAACAGTTTACTTCGAAATTTGCTCCTCGACGAGATGGACCGTATGTTGTATTAAGGAAACATGGAACCTCCACTTATGAAATTGCTCACTCAGAGACTCCAGACAAGCCTATTGGAAAGTATCATACGTCAGCAATAACAAAGTTTGAAAAGAGAGACAACGTGATATCCAAACCAACTTATCCGATACGTCGAAGAGGAAGGCCGCGGAAACAACCTGGTGCTGGTACTCAGTCGGGACGACCATAGAGTACCAGAGGGGGAGAATATAACACGACGCCTTACGCCATCTACCATATTATGTGTACAACACTACGCCACCTGAGTAGATCACATCACAAACAAGATCAACCATCGATAAGACGATAACAGCAACAGTACCTTCAGACTACTAGCGACATCTAACATTCCGTGACGTCAACGAAGGTTACAACCACATACAAGCATGAGATGGTGAAGACACACACTAAGCTGTCAAACCGACTATATAAACGGTCCACCATGGAGGAATGAGGACTCGCTACTTAGAAGGCACAGTGGTCGATAGCCCCGCAGTCACCACTGTTGTCATAAGCTTGACCTGAGCGGAGGCCCCGTCGCCCTCAGGAATAGCCTAGCTAGGAGGTAAAGGGATAGGATAGCCCCGCAGTCCATCCCTAGGACCACTCATAGGTTTAACCTCAGTCTAACTTTGTTTGCTAAAATCTGTCAAATGTTTGAAGTAAAGTGAATAAACACCTATCTGTCATCCAACGTTGGTTTTATTCCACCGCCACCATTATATTATTTAATTTAATCACAGAAAAACCTCACAAGCGATCCGACGGCGTCCGTTCAGACATGAACAATTGAACGCAGATCCCGAAACCTAGCAGAACCGGTCGGTACGACCGCTCGATTACTAAGCACGCGAACCAAAATTACAGAACAATAAAACTATTAATTGAACAAATCTTAAAACACAGTTTCTCCAACTCTTGTTACCTCTGATATTTTTAAACCTCGTTTTCAACCCTCCTGCACCTGTCCGTCCTCAATAAATGAGTGCCAACTTACCCAGTATGGCAGAGTTGAGCGCCTCGCACACGGCCTCGCGCCGCACGGGCTCCAGCTGCCAGCCCACCGGACTGTCCCACGGATTGCTGTACGCCAGCAAACTGAATGCGTCCTGCAAAATACCACATAACAATTTTTTCTTTTTTTGTTTCAATAAACAAACGAGATGTTCCTGAGAAATTTATAGCGCCATTTCTTGTTAACAACTAAAACACTTACAAATTTAATGAAGGACAGGCGTTTTGGTTTGGGGCGTCTTTTAAATATTTAACGCAGCGCTACGCGCTATAGACGAAAATTGGAAAATCAAAGGAACTTATGCCGACAAATTGATAAACTGTAACACAATTTTAACGTTCTTATATATGAAATGTAACAACAATTAGACAAATTTTTTTCAACGGGTTTAAAATTTCAAATTACGTTTCACCAATTTTACCCGACACTGAAAATTTATCAATTGTCAGATAAGTTATCTTACGATTGCATTGTCGTCAATATAACTTAAGGTTAATAAATTATTTATAAATAATTTATTAACCTTAAGTTATATCGACGACAATGCAATCGTAAATTATTTATAAATAATTTATGCTGACGTTATTTCTCCATAAACATTTTCGTCCGTTTCCTACCTCGAGCATCGACTTGACGAACTGGTCCTGCTGCAGCTTCTGGCTCATGGCGTACAGCTCTCGGCCGAAGGCGAGCATGCGCTCCACGGACGCGCGCGTGCCGCAGCCGTCGTCTGCACAGCGAGGGGACGTTACACGCGGTAGGGACGGTGTACACGGTCAAGTGAGCGTCAAGATGACGGGATCAAGTCCCCAATTTGAAATTTATCACAGTGTTTGTACTACATATGTACTATTTGTACCCAAAACAAGACATTTGTACCTCTAAAGGTAAAGAAAGTACGTCAAGATGTCCCTGGAGCACTACTCGGAGGCAGGTAATTCACACCTGAAAACTTAGTACTACATATGTACAGGTATATACTAAATTTTCAATACAATTATAAGTGAGAAATTCAAGTTATGTGATTAAAACATTGGTCCCGCCAATTTGATGATTCATGTTATCGCTGAATTCATATGAAAATCGTTAGAGCTCGTGCAAAATCAAATGTGGAAACTTAGTACGTCCCAAGTACATGAAAGTGTGTAATTTTCATATTCATAATCTAAGTACATCAAAAGTTATCTATCATTCATCGTTTCATCGTATCATTTATCTTTGAAATGGACACAGCTATGCAGAAATAAACCAAGCCAGGTAATAATAATGCAATGACAATGATACAAATATATTGTAATGGCAATGCAATGATAATGGCAGGGGATAATTTGATTTATATATATTGATCCAACTACAATTATAACTGTTGCCATTAGTGTTCTAATGATAAAAGTTACTGATGTAATAAAAAGTGTGATTAGCTTATTAATAATTATACAGGTGTTTGGTGCATCGTGTGCCAAATTGAAATGGTCGACTGAAGGGGTCACCTGCTAGCCTTTCAGACCCCTTAACACCCCTCATGCCCTGTAGATTTTTTTTTATCTACTTTTATTGTTTTACTAAAAAAAGACCCAAACTTTACATTCAAATACAAATTTAAAAAAGAAATATAAGGCGTAGACTCTGAATTTTAATTTTATTTCGATGTGTATTGTTTAAGAGTACTTTTAAATACAAAATTAGTGACATTAGTCACCTAGTTTTTTTTTAATTCACTCACAAAGGTAAAACTTAAATTAAAGCTGTACATGTTACAGCTGTTTATATGGCTACAAAAAAAAATGCAATTTTGTTTTTTTATTTCAAGTAAATCCCACGAAAAGATAGAGATACGAGACAGATTTTACCTTATAAGAATGAGATAACAGATTTATAGGTATGTCAGGTATCATTTAAGCAAAAATATTTTATTAAATCATAATTTTGAATATTACCCTTAGGTGACTCGATTCACAATTCTAGCGAATTCACAAAGTTGTTAAAAGATTTTTATGGCATGTGGCACATCATTAGCAAGAGGATAGACTGGAGAATTAATGAGGGATTTGGAAGATCCCGGTCGCTTTTGGTTTTTTTTTTGTAGCCATATAAACAGCTGTGACATGTACAGCTTTAATTTAAGTTTTACCTTTGTGAGTGAATTAAAAAAAAATAGGTGACTAATGTCACAAATTTTCTATTTAAAAGTACTCTTAAACAATACACATCGAAATAAAATTAAAATTCAGAGTCTACGCCTTATATATTTTTTTAAATTTGTATTTGAATGTAAAGTTTGGGTCTTTTTTTAGTAAAACAATAAAAAGTCGATAAAAAAATCTACAGGGCATGAGGGGTGTTAAGGAGTCTGAAAGGCTAGCAGGTGACCCCTTCAGTCGACCATTTCAAATTGGCACACGATGCACCAAACACCCTGTATAATGGGACAGATGTATGCAGAAATGAAACAAACAATCTTAATGATTCTGATATATATTTTGATCAGTGGAAACCCTAATTACTTTTCGTAGTTTTTATTCGATTAGTCGATTATTAAACGGGCACAGTCTACACAGCAAAGAATAATTCAAATACAGATTCAATAAAGACAAAAATCCTTCATTTGTTGAAAATTGACGATTAAAATGAAGAAAAAAACGCACAGTAAAAACACAAATAAAAAAAGGTTTTTATTATCAAATGGTAATACGATGAAAAGTATTGATGTTGTTACTGGGGTAAATACCTGTGCATTTGATGCCATGTCACAGTCGTTGGCTGTAGCCTACATGGAAAAGTATCAGTTATAAGATAAAATAGATAATACGGTTTACGATTACTGCAGATTCATAAAAAATCTAGCTAGTAGTTCTGCCGATTCTATTTATAAAGATAGACTTCACATTTTGAAATCATATTTTAAAACAGAAACTGTCGGTGAAAACGAAATACAAGTACGCTGTGAGTGTAATATAACTTCACAAAAATATTATCCAAAATATATGTCGAACATAAATATTATCCAATGTTTTATACAGTGCAGATGAAATAAGAACATGCTCCAATGACAAATGCTTAGTCAACGCAATAGGCAAAAGATCGATCGGGTTTTTACCTCTAAATTTAAACGTTATAAGCACCGCCGCATAGTTTCCCTCGATAAATCAGCTGATGAAATGATTCAAGATCAAATGTTATCATGCAGAGCATCTGGATGCAATGGTATCAAAACCATATCCTACTCACTATATTTTTTTATCTTAATGATCTGAAGAAGATTAACATTTTTGAAATTCCGAGACAAATTGTCTTAAAATGGAATTGCTATTTTATTCTATCTGCTATAGAGTTTATAGCTCCTACACCTAGTGGCATCGGGCATTATCGAGCTCATATTTCTCGAATAATTGGTAAGTCATCGTAGCACTCCCAGTGCTACGATGACTTAGAGACGAAAGTTAAGAAGAGTCAAACATACATAGTGCCTAATTGTTTAATATATGCGCAAAAATAATTCTTACCAAAATTATTTTTTATTATATAATTTTTAACATTAGAACACTAAAGGCAAAAGTTATATTTGTTGTTGGATCAATATATATAAATATAATTATGAAAATCATTTTCGCTTGTTTCATTTCGGCATAGATGTGTCCATTATAGGTTTTTTTTTTTTTTTTTTAAAGTTGCCCCACCCTAAGAATTTCTTATTGTATCGTGGGTGCGTTTACAAACATAGAAACTCACATACACTAACACCCAGACCCGGAACAACTACTTGCAGATCATACAAATATTTGTTCCGTGCGGGGATTGAACTCGCGACACGTTGCGCAGCAGTCGATCGCTCAGCCACTGCGCCAACCGTGCCGTCAGGTAACGATGAATGATAGATAACTTTTGATGTACTTAGGTTATGAATATGAAAATTACACACTTTCATGTACTTGAGACGTACTAAGTTTCCACATTTGATTTTGCACGAGCTCTAACGATTTTCATATGAATTCAGCGATAACATGAATCATCAAATTGGCGGGACCAATGTTTTAATCACATAACTTGAATTTCTCACTTATAATTGTATTGAAAATTTAGTATATACCTGTACATATGTAGTACTAAGTTTTCAGGTGTGAATTACCTGCCTCCGAGCAGTGCTTCCAGAAGGTCCCGCCACTTTGAGGTCAAAGTGGCGGGTCCAGGGACAATTTGACGTATTTTCTTTACCTTTAGAGGTACAAATGTCACGTTTTGGGTACAAATAGTGCATATGTAGTACAAACACTTTAATGTGATCAATTTCAAATTGGGGACTTGATGCCGTCATCTTGACGCTCACCACGGTCAACGGTCGGTAAAGGGACACAGCTTTTATGGTTCATGTTTAGTGTTACTAATAATCGTATTAATTTGGAATCATAGACATTGATATTACTTGAAATCTTTTAGTTTAGAACAGACGGAAAAGCAAAGATAACTGAAAATAAGCTTTAGACACAGGCAGGTTTGGTTGAAATTGTTAAAACAAAAATAGACATTATTGTATTTATTTCTGGGTCCCTCTACTAACACATCTGTACAGATTAGTATATTAAACTAAGACTAGAAAATAAAATGATTAAAGTTTCTTATCCTGTGATCAAGTCGGGGAGCGAAAGAAATGAATTAAAACTCGGTGCTAAGGAGATCAAGTAAAACCGTGTCGTGACACAAACTTATACCGAGCGGTATGTCGGACCGTCCATGCGATTAGTGTAGCCTCTGTGTCGGTATATTATACGTATAATATATTAAATATAATAATATACTTGGGTGTATAATAAGAAGCGTTACTCCACAGTCATGCCGTCGTACCATCCCTCGGACTGCGCCCGCGCCTGTACAGTACGACTCATGCAACACTCACTACACGCTGCAACGTTACGAGCAAATCATGTGTAACACGTGCGTCATTACCTCAACTCAATTTACAAACTTTTTGTTTATTAAATGGCACCTACCCATAAAATCCAATAACCCTCAGCCAAACCGTATTGTTAAAACCATAAATAAGTTCCTGTTACCCAAAATTAATGCAAAAAGAAAATCGTGATTCATTTTGTAAATTAAGCTGAAAATTATTAATAAAATAAACTGCTAAAAACTCAGTACTTACTGTTTTTATTACCTCTAAACACGGAATAATACAAACAACACTACCCACCTTACCGACAAACATTGTATGTGTGATAGTTAATGATCACAAGGCTATTTGAGAGGAATGTGCACTATGACCAACTGCACCAAGGAATATCGTGTCTATCTATCGTCCTACTATACATGGCATATATTATGCTGGGTCATATTGCAATACAAAAGGTGACTGCAGATTGACTTGACTACGTTTGGTCATATTGCACAAAATGCGTTCCCACTGATGAAAATGATTTTCTACAATCCGGAGACCCAATAGCCCTGTATAAAGTGCACAGATGGTCAGACCGTGAGGTTAGTTCTATAGTACAAGCACAGCTATACACCGAATCATTTCAGCGATCACTGCTAGGAGTATCAGAGAACAGGCCATGTGGGACACGCGCAGGGCACAGCAGGGACACTAGCGGCATCCAGAGGAACAGAAGATGCTAACATTGCAGAATGGGAACGTAACGTGAACTGCCAATGAAGGTGTCTACAGTCGAAGCGATGAGACCAACAATTGCTCTGGTTCCTGTAACCTATGAAGTCCCTACAATAAGACACACTCGACTAACTGTTCCTCGCGGCTCTCTGGCTCTCTGGGGAGATGGAGGCCCGTAACTAATCTTTGGTTGACTACGATCTAATGCTTCAATATTGCTAGAAAGGAATCCAGTTCTAACTTTGTCAAATCTTACCTGACCCTCACTATTCTTTGTTCAAAGCTAAACATATCAATTCAACAGCTCACATTGAATGCTCAAGTATATAAAATTCATCTCCACGCAAGATCTTGAATCCCAGAGTACAGTAATGTAATGAGTTATACAGCGAACTGGTCGATATCCAAACCAATATTTTGCACTTTATGGTTAAATAAAGCAAATAAAGTAGTGAGTATTGAAAAAGTAGCTTGTCTAACCTCGTGAAAATAATTTGGCCAAAACCTGAAATCGATTCATCTATGTATAACAGCAAAGATAATGTATAATCAGTAGCTATCGACGGGAACCAGAGCATGAGATTGAGGAACACATAAGGTGACGGTTACCCACCCGTGTGGAAGTCGGGCATGAGCGCGGCGATGCTGGCCGTCACTCCCGGCATGCCCTTGACCAGCGGCAGCGCCTCCACACCTACAAGCATGCCGCGTCACTGCCCGGGCCCCGCGCCCCGGGCACCGCTCCCCGGGCCCCGCGCCCCGGGCCCCGGCCGGGCCGCAGCGACCGCCAACTGAACACGAGTCCCAGCTGGGATGCGCGTCACCGAGGGTATAGTCGACCGAGTAATTACTTTACAGCTTTTGACAAAAGCTTCCAGTAAATTGAAAATTCACATCTAACTGTCACATTGGTCTTACATCAAAAACAGACCTGACGTTTTATGACGAGCAAGTGACACTCAACCTTCGGGTGCTCAAGCAATTACGAAGTCGACTACACTCAAACCGCGCGATCGTACGTGTTTGGCTTTGTGCACGTGCGAGTGTTGGCCGCCCGGCGCACTGCGCCCAGCCGGGACTAGGCGCTACGGGCACGTACGTTCAACTTGTAGTGTTGTTATTTCGAGTTCGCGGTCGCTGTGACAGCACCTTAAATTTAGCAGTAGCGTGATTGAGATGCAAGTTATCTTTGACGTATTAGAATATAACATTCGTTTTCACCACAACATGTTTTTATTTATCGTATAATTGATATTTTAACCGAAAATATTCATTTTACTTATTGACACTCTTTCGGTAAATCGGCATACGGCCATTTATGTCTCAACTTGCACCTCATTGGTTACTCGACATGCGTAAGCGACGCCTCACGCGAACTAAATCCAACTTAACGGAAAAAATAAAACAAAATATGCAATTAAGTGCCGGTGAGTGATCTCGAGTCTAATGCGATGTTACATGAACTGTTAGTTAAGAAGCCCTGAAACTGTACTACACGCATGCCAGCTTACTAAGTGTGTACGTTACTAAATACATCCACACTTTAGTTTTTACCCAAAATGAATTTTGTTAAACCCCTACCCTTGGAAATAATAACAAAATTAAGGAAGTAAACAAAAATTTAATAACTTCTGTTGTGTATGGTTCCTTTTGAAAGTCCATATTGTTGTCGTCATAATCGCCGGCAAATTAGCTCACAGCTTGTCATGGAACTTTCCTACTTCCCGTAACCAGCAGGTTGCAGAGTTGAGTCTTAGGTAACACCACAGCCCACTTACGGTTTTTTACCAAGTATACCCTTATATCTACAAACTTACTTGCCGTATTAGTATCAAAATTCTGAAGAGGTAATTAGAAATCAAACCATACCATAGTGTATATTTCTATTTACCTCTAAAATTGCGTAGTTACTAAACTACAGCTTAATACTAGCGCTTAATTTTATATTAGTAGCTAATATTACTCCTCTACTATTTTAGCTAGGTGCAGTAAACTAAAGGGTTTTTCAATAACGGGATAAATCATAAATTTAATATCAGGGTGGGATGGTATCTGCGGACAATACCCGCGACTAATGAACGGACACACACAAGATAAGACGCACGACGCGTAACTGTCGGGGGTGTGAAACCGGCCTTATAATAGACAATAGCATACATTTTTTTATCAGTTAAACCTATGTTAATCTGAACTAGCTCATTATGTACATATTCATGCAAAACTAAAATAAATGGGCGAATAAAAATGATAAATGTGACTAAATAAAATATTAACAATGAATGAGTATGGTGTGCAAATAATATATAAATTCAAATAAAATAAAACATATTATTGTCATTTAATAATAGGGTACATAATATTAATAATACTGTATTCCACATTTTCTAAATTATCTATACTTATAATTAAATATAATATATTTTATGGATTGCCAATTTGTAAATAAAATATTGCATTTTAGGGACCATCAATTTTGAAATAAAAAATAAGTGTTTGACTATCTTTGTTTATTTAAAAATGTTAAATAAACTGTAAATAACTCAACTACATATCAAATGGTGATACGTTAATCAAGATTTATTCATATTTTTATTACTATTTATGGGAATCAAACCCATCTTTTTTCAAATCAGATGCTTAACTGAGCATCCAATGAAACACATAGCGAAGTCAATCACCGCAAAAACACAATTTCATTTAAATACAATTTAGTCATAAAAACTCGTTTTTTTTTACAACCAATATTTTCAGACGTAATACATCAGCTTCTTCTAAAAGTTTTTTGCTGCTGTCCGTACAATTGCTCCATAAAATGTGCGATTAGGTTCACGCGCACATAATA
This sequence comes from Agrochola macilenta, assembly GCA_916701695.1. Taxonomy (NCBI): domain Eukaryota; kingdom Metazoa; phylum Arthropoda; class Insecta; order Lepidoptera; family Noctuidae; genus Agrochola; species Agrochola macilenta. The sequence continues at coordinate 21,518,823 of OU753568.1, forward strand.
ACCCAATCAAACGGAAATATCCAGTAATATCCTTATCGCGCGTTACTAGAACGTGGTTATCACAGATAACGATCCAAACAGAAAGTTAACTTAACACATTCACTGCGCGCACGCACACATGCATGCTGGCCCAGAAATGAATGTACAATCAGAGAAACAGATTGTTTATGAAATTGACGATCAACCAACTATTCGTTTATTCAAATCACAACTATCAAAGTATCAGTCGTAGGAAATGGCTATAGCACGGCTAATTACGTTGTGTGTCATTCTACTTAACACTTCCTGGTTGTACCGCGCGATTACGACCCGCTTGTGCCACAAATCACTAAAGCTCAACACACACAGGGCGGGCGCGTGTCGGTGCGGCTCGGGATGGCAGTACGGCGGGCTTGTATATATAGTGTAATTCCTTGTATTATATGAATGTCAGCACACGAAATGCGTGCGCGGGACGGGAGCGGGAACCGTACTGCCGCCCAGACCCGCGCCCGATGCGCACCCGTTTATGTGTGTGTTGAGCTTTAATGCGTTTAGCGCTAAACGTATTTACAACATCGTTCTGTTTCTGTCAATAGTTTGAAGATGACAGAGACAGAATTAAATTATGTGTAACGCCTTAAACGCATGAGTGCGTGCGGTGCACAGGAATGCTAAAAGTAATGCAAGTCATCTGTTTAGTACGCTATTTGTGGTAACTCGGTAATATAAGTAGTAAAGTAGTAAAAGTAGTAGTGTAAGTGTGTAGGTACCTGCGTGCGCGCCGTTGGTGTGTTGCGGCGGCGGAGACATGTCCACGTCGTCCGCGCACGAGGGCGCCCGACTGTCCTCTATCGTGTCCGATACGCCTGACGGAAATATATGTTCACATTATAGCAAGCATCCAAACTGAAGTAAGTCATAGCCGTGGAGACCGGGGTCTAGCCGGACAATATGGTACTGAATTTCGTTAGGTATATTCTGCTGGTCAATAATGTAATTAGGAAAACATTCGTATGAAAACTTTTGCAAAAAAAATATATTCGAAAATCGTATTTTTTTTATTACCTTGCAGAAGGTGTGAAAAGTAGGATATTTTACACGGGGATAAAGGTGTCTTCGTCTTGGGCGAACTTGAATTCCTTGCGGCACTCAGAACTTTAGACTTAACACTCTTTCGCTCGGGAAAACTAGAATCCTTTGATGTGCTCGGGATTTAAATGTAAACTACCGGCCGTGACATAAGACACTGCTGTATCCCTTAGCTCACTACGCGAGGCGTACCGTTGCTGTGCCTGGCCGGCAGCCCGTGGGCGCCGGGCGCGCGGCTGGTGTGCGAGATGACGGACGTGGCCACGCCGCCCGCCTCGCCGCACGCCTGCGGGAGAGGGACAATGTGCTCCGAGGTCATTACTGCCTACAGTCTACATATGTTTAGTTCCTTCATTTCTTAATAAACTTCCAGAAGACTTGCAAACGTTATACAAAACGAGTTCGAAAAATTATAAGTACAAATCAAAACACTTTTTTTCCAATTAATGTATATAAGTAATTATCATAATTTTAAAACTATTATATTGCAAGCATCATTGTTGTTACAATTTTAAATGAACGGCTCGCCGGCACAAATAAATCCGGAGAGGCTTTCGTTGTGTGACTAAAACCAATAGTAATATAGAGCGCGTGTCGTCGCTCAGGTACCTCTGCGTCGGAGCCGTTGACCATCTCGACGAACTGGCGGTACTTGAGCAGGAACAGCAGGTCCACGTCGCGCTCCAGCAGGCCCGGGTACAGCGCGCGCGTCACCTCGATGGCCTCGCCGATGCGACCCGACACCACCAGCTTCGACACTCCTGGAGCACACGCAAATATATGAACAAACACCACACACAGAGACAAAACACGGTCACCACAGTCAGAGGAAAAAATTACAATTTTAGAAACAGTAAATTCAAAAGTAGGAATAACACTTATATATCCATGTTTTATAAAAAGTCACATGGTTCAAAATCGCTTGATAATTCGCATGACACTTCTGTTTTGCGAATTGTCAAGGAACCATGTTTGAACCATGCGCGATGCAACTTGACATGCGCGGCGCTTAAACAATCCTGCAAATGATTACAGTACGGGAACCAGGTACACACCATGTACACACACAAAACAGATGACTTACTTTGTCTATTTTTAATGGAGGCGATGTCCTCGTCGATGGGCTGCCCCGTGGTGCGCGAGAAGGCCTGCGCCGTACTGCAGTAGCCGTGGTGCACCAGGTACGTCGACACCATCCTGCGGGCGAGAGCTGGCGTGAGCTGGCGAGAATCGATATCGAATCGAATTGGATCAAAATCGCACCCACGGTTCGTTTCCTGGGTCGAGCAAAGTGCTATTAAGTTTGTTTATAGAGATTTCTTAACAACAGCCCGGAGTTTGTAAATTGGCGATGTGCCTGCTACTCCCGCGAGCGTCGGCCTGCCGGAGTGCCTTCTGGACTATACGAGTAAAGGACCAGAGTGCACACGCTTGCACTATAATATATTTGGCGTACTCCGCTAATCCTCGTTGGGATTGGCGCCGTGGCCGAAATTCGGTCGCGAAGATATTATACCTATTGACCGTAATGTTTGCCTCACCGGTGTAACACCTGCTGCCACTGGCCCTGGTCGTCGGGCAGCGGGAACTCGTCGATGGCGAGGCGCGTGCGCGCGCGCAGCTCGCGCAGCATGTCCTCGATGTCGAACACGAAGGGCTGCTGGCCGAAGTTCGCGTCCACCACCTCGCCCGGCGTCTGCAGACCCACCGTCGGGTATAGGTTGGGCTGGAACATAAAGTGTGATAACTATAGCTTTTGTCATTAAACGAATTTTCCCAAAGCAAGTTGAACACCCTATTTTAAAATACTGGAAGTGCCTTGTAGAAACTGCAACTACTAGGTTTTTGAATATGCTTTTACAGGATGTCTCAAACGTAGTGGTCCAAAGGCAAATGGCATAAAGCGGAGGTGGCCACCTATCATTTTAAAATTTAAAATTTGGGATATTTTCAACAGTACAAAAAAATTCGAAAATTTAATCAATTTCAAGAAAGTTTACTCTTCCACTTGGCTATTTCGATCCTGTGAACAAAATTTACGACGTAGCGAGTTCAAATCTGACTGATAGATGCCTTGATAGTGTAGGTACAAGATTATGTTCCTATTTACGTTCAACTTTTTATTAAACTTTACCCAAACTTTCTAAGCCCAGATATTATTTAATTAATTATTAGCATTAATTTATTTATTTTAAATTACTACCGAGTACGTGCACATAGCTTTAAAAAGGACCTTATGTATTGATTGTTATACTGGGAAAATTTTATAAAGACAGCTCATGATCGAACATTCCATATACTCAGAAAGGCTGTCTCAAACACCGCGTCCTAACCGAAAGCGACCTACGGCTACACGATCGACGCGATCGTTTGTATTTTTTTAATTTATGACGTACAAAGGCGCCTTGATTGATCGCGCAAGTGCGTCATATTCATATAAAAGAGCGCGCCGACCGCGTACTCGCCGCGCCATGGCGACTTTTGGTTAGGAAGCGGCCATAGCGACCAGCGACAACATCTGAAAAGACACAAACAGCGCTACTAGCTTCTTATCACAACAGTATACCTACATTATTAAAGGTAGGAAAATCCCCGCAGTGATCAGGATATAAATCAGTACGCCTAGTGGCATGTCTTGTCGGGAACCCACGCGAGATGTCTCTGATATAATACGTTGTAGGTGGTGAGCAGCCGTCACTACTCCGACGAGATAGTTTACAAGGACAGTAGAATGGCACACGACTCACGACTGTTATATCAAAGGATTGAAAAAGCCTGCAGGATATGAAGTAACTTGGTCATCACGATATGGTAAGAGTGATAGCGATATGTAAGATCTGTATCACTTCAAATATTTATGATTAGTCAGTGAAAATCATTGAAATTTAATAGAGCACAAAATTTCAATGATGTCGATCAATCTGCCTAGCCTTTTCCCAACTTTGTTGGGGTCGGTTTCCAGTCTAACCGGATGCAGCTGAATACCAGTATTTTACATGGTGCGACTGCCTATCTGACCTCCACAACCCAGTAACTGGGTAATACGATACCCCTTGGTAAGACTGGTGTCAGACCTTCGGGCTTCTGACGACCCGTAACGACTGTCAAAGATTCACGAATGACAGCCGGGACGAACGGCTCAACGTGCTTTCCGAGGCACGGATGAGTCTCGGTATGTAAAGATGGTCACCCATCCACAGACCAACCCCGGCAAGCGTAGCTTAGCCTGATGGATCAACCCGTGCGGCAGTTATTACTTAGCCACGAGCTCCTCCAATATAATACAAAATTTCGATGATATCATTTGACATTATTATTATTACACAATCTATGATTCGATCAGTTAGTACTGCGTGGTAGCTGAAGAATAGGTTCTTTTAACTTCTAAAGATTTTCATTTCTTTTAAAGAGTCTCGCTACCCTACCACCACTAGATATTTCTCAAAAACTGGGTTGTTACAGTAATGTGGGTCAGGTCAATACTGGATTAAAAGTGAAGTCTCAGAGTCTCTTTTTTTAAATTCTATTGCTAGTAGTGCCTAACAGCGCCCATAATTTGTACTAAGCCTTATCGTAACATCTTATATATATTATGGAACACAATACATGAATATGATAATAAATGAAGGGTGCCAGATTTCTATAACCGTATGAAACGTACCGGTAGTCCTCTGAATGCTATGCCGAGATGGTGTCCATTCTTGGTGTAGAAGCATGTGTTGTCGACGAGGTTGACGCCGCAGCCGATGACGTCGCCCGTGGTGAAGGTGGGTCCGTAGGGCTGGCCCGTGCCCGACGAGCAGAACGAGTGCCCGTCGTCACCGTGGTAGCCGTACGAGTGCTTGTCCCACCCTGGAATGGCACAAGAAGGGAGAGTTTTAGTTGAGAGCATAAAATAAAGCGATAAATAGATAGTGCAATGTTCTTTTCATCCACGGTTGAGGCTTCAAGCTTGTCACAATTTCTATACATAAACAATTTTTTTATTTTCTTTTAGCTGTCCGAATGTAAATCACCGATGGATTGGTTTTGTCACTAGGATATTCAATCCTTTTATCAATAGCCAATTATACGAAGGCATTTTCATCTCAAAACAGGGCTGCAAGCAGATTGGTTAATACTGAACACAAATGATGCAAAAAAAAGCACGTTCGATATGGTTGATTGTCTTTCAAATATTTAACTAACATGAGTCAGTTTCTTTTGTACTTCCACTACGTGCTAACCAGGTAACTATGTTGCTAATACGAGCATGTAAACCGATAAACTTTAAAATGATTGTAGGTATGCACTAAATATGCATAATTAACTTTATAGAAGCGATGGTTTGATGAATTTGTACTTCAGGATAAACAAAGGAGTTGGTAAAAATAGGTATAATTACTGACAACCAGAGATTACCCATAAATCTGATGGATCCTGCCTGTCTCAACCGAAAACAACGGATGATCTTGCTTTTAAAGCCTCCATCAGCATCTTCGTTGGTTCACTTACCAGGTAATCTGTTCATGTTAACTCCGTGCGCGGACAGGCCGATGCCCATGTACCCATCGCGACCCTTGGACACGATGCGCACCTCGAAGTAGTAGAGCCCGCAGGCCGCGGGGATGGGGTTCGTCGCGCGCACGCTGGCCGCGTCCTTGTGTGTCTTGCCATGACCTGCACACGTCACCAACCCATGTTTACACTACGTACAGCAAGGACCCATTAATAAGGCGTATAGCATATCAAACGTAGCCTGGACTACGTTTGATATGCTATCATATATAAGCTTACAATGCTACAAAGATCTTTTGGCGCTCGAATGACGTTGAAAGGGGGGCGCTGTTGGTAAACATTCGTGATATTATTTTGTGACATGTCTTGAAAAAACAAGATGGCGGCGCTAGTACCAATCTTGGCCACGCGCCAAAAAATCCTTGTACAGCTGTGTGAGTGTTTGACAGGCGTAGAAGAGGTTTTGTTGAAAGGCTCGAGGCAAAATAAAGGCAATAGAAGTAAATACTGGTATTGAAATAGAAAAGCTTCTATAGATACACAAAGCCACTATCGCCTATGGTAGTTGAAGGACTAACGTGTGACATTCTCAATAGCATAAGTAAACGGCAATAAAAATTGTGTACTTAATAGATTTTGTAGAAAGTGACTTTGTGTGGAGGTCCAATAATGAAAGTGGAATATGCAAGCTGTTAGTGTCATAAAACCTAAAGGGTACCCTTAGAGCAGTTTCTCAAGCACTTAAGTTAACTAAGTGTATATACCATGTAGTCCATGTACCCAGTTTGTGTACCAGTGGCAGAGGGTGAAAGTTGTCGCAAAAGTGAGGATAAAAATGCCATGTACAAGAGTAGCCAAAGCAAATGTAATATCGACCCTTGGCCACCTGGTACAACACAAACTATTTTATGAAAACTAGTAGTTTTACACCGAGAGCCGGGGATTGACTGTCCTTTAAGAGCCGTGAGAAAGCAAAAAACAACTCGATGAAGCACTTTCGTGCATTAATTAAGAGCTAACACTCCCAGTTTCTAGTGAAAAGTCCCGGCTGTATATAAATATCGCTATTTACTGAGCCAAGACTCTTGAGAAGCCAATCATAAATTGGTAACCGTCGTTATTGATGTATTTAAGTATGAGGCACTTAAAGAAATATGAAAGTTTTGAATCTGCTAATTGATTTAGTCAACACACGTAGGAGTGCTGACACGTATATTTGGCAGAAGCCTTTAAACCGTAAGCTATATTTGTGTACAGTTATTAATGTTCTAAACATACCACTGACTTGTGGTTCATCTAAATCTTTCCCATCAGATACCAGAAACTTGGTAAGGATCATACATAACACACTATCATCTGTTCAAATCAACATAATTATTCACACACAATAACACAACGTGAATAACAAGTGTCCGATTGAATCTACGAACAAACATCCTGAACGTTAGCCAAATACGAAATGTGGACAAATTTTAAAACAAGGCCAATGGGCAATGCTAACGACCTCCAGCTAAAAAGTAAACACGGTTTAAATTCAATACCATAAATTATGGGACGCACAAATTGCGAGCGGTCACAGCAACAACAATGCAGAGCAAACTATTTCCAACCAACAGACGAAAATAAAACTTGAGCAAAGAAACTACGGCTCACATTTGAATAACTCTCGCATATTGTGAAAAACGATTAGTATATCACAAGGCCAAGCACTTGAAACTATACAACGCTACCTATCGTTGGCCGCCACACGCCAACGTTTGGTAACAAACACGTGGAACAATGGCCAACGGACGAATTAATATTGATGACTATGCCGGTTTGTATCACGCCTTTGATTCATGTTTTAATGACACGAATCGAATTATAAGACAAATTATGTTAAAGCGGTAACCAGACCTGAACGATATATCTGTGCTGTGCTGTCTGTTATCAGCGAAACAAAATGCGATAGCAGCACACACACTGGCAAAGCACGTAATAATTGCAGACCCGAGGGACGGTACGGACGACAGTAATCTTAGGCACCATCTAGACGGAAAAGGTCATACCATTACGAATAAACGGCGATTGGAACAAATTATTCTTGAAATAGAAATCTAATTCTGATACGGAAGCATAAAATCAGTAGAAACGACTGCTCGTGCTAGTCATTAACGAATAATTGACTAAGCACTAAACAAAAGCACAACTGAATGATGTATCATCCTGTTTCGACGAATCGCTTCCACCCGTGCAAGCCTGCTAGATGTCGGCCATTCGGCTCGCGGATGGCAGCACGCGCACGCACACATCAGAGCTGCGCGTACGCATGAGAACAACAACACAGGTTAACGAACCGCCACGTGTTTACACAACAACGCGTAGATAAAACCACTGGATATGTGTGGGACGAAACACTCGCTGACGATATATATGGCGGTTTCTAAAACGGAGTTGAGAGCAACATGCATTTTGTTGAAGAAATCCGGCACATGGAGGCACAAAGATTCGAATTTTCAAGTGTTGATATGCTAATTGGGGTGTTTGGCCGAAAAGAATATGTGCTAAATGACTGTATCGTAGCAGTTTGTAACACTATGTGAATGTAGCGTCAACTTGCGGTAGTACGTAACGGTTAATGCTAAGTAGGATGAAGGAAATCGTACGACTATTTGCCCGAATACTCAAGTTTTTAAAGAATACAAAGAATCAGAAGTAAACAAGTTGAAGTATTTACATACATAAACGGACAAACAAATGCACAAAGCATTCGAGGAATCAATAGAGCGTTACCTTCAAAGTCACAATGATATCAAACGGCATAATGACTGACTCATTATATGCAACCACTTACAAAGAAGGTTCGGTTCCGATCACAAAGAACAATCACATGAAATCACTATAATTCTATAACCTCTATCTAGCGCATGTCGCAGATATTTTTATTTGAAGACGTCGGAAACGAAAGTCCAGTTAGGAACTACGCAGCGACGGCACGCTCTTGATTTAGTGTAAAGGCAGGGAAGAAACTCAAATTGGGTCAGATTAATAACCGAAAAACTATAGACTATGTCTCAAAATGTTTGAAAACAGGCTCCAATATTAAAAACAAAGAAATAACATTTTGATAACCAGTCAACAGCGGACTAAACATGTGTTGTCCATCTCAAGGAGGCAGTGCTTGACAAGAATATCATCAGTTCATCGCCCCGCCTCCCGTCACGCGCAATCTTGACCTTCGATAACTTGGGAACACTCGACTCAAACATTATCGCTAATGGATACGTAATGCGCAACGTTTTATGAACATAACTTTCGAATCAGTAACGAATGGCAGCGCACCATGAAAGGGCGCCCAAGGGCTCGTGTCTCGATTACTGAGCGGTTGGGCAAAAGCTTGGTACGTTGGCGTCGGCCCAACTGGTCTTGTCAAACATTCGACAAATGTCAAGGCGTACGCGAGGTCGACACACAAGAATCAGAGCTCAATAGCCGATATAGGTTTAAGCAATGGCTTAAACCTATTTGCCGTATTGAGCTCTGATTATAATGATAATGCGATGTATTGAAAGCAAACGGCCCAATGGGTCACACAAACAATATGTAGGTCTACGAATTTAATTAACGACGTGTGTACGCGACTGTGAGCAGTGGTGGCACAGTGGTAACGGCCCCGACTTACGAGTTGCAGCTCGTGGGTTCGAACCCAGGCAGGCGCTTTACTTTGTGTAAATAATTTCATCGCCACTGCACTCCAAAACGATGAAGGAAAACATTGGGAGGAAACCGGAATACCCTAGAACCAAAAATTCAAATGTGACATCTACCAACACATCGTGCCCGTGATGGTAGATTACAGGCCACTCCCTCTCACAGAGAGGAGACCTGGGTCCCAGCAGTGGGAACATTGTAGGCTGATTATGTGAGTATGTACGCGACTGAGTGAAGCTACACAGGGTGGCAGGGACATCGACGCGAAAACTGATACTATGGATTCAGTACATTGATTTCAACGCATGGGTGTTCAGAATCATGTACTCAATCCATGATATCCGTTGTCGCGTCGATGTCCCTGCCACCCTGTAATAGCTATATTGGAAACTAGCTGACCCGACAGACGTTGTCCTGTCCAAATTTCAATAATTCATACAAAAAAGGACGTTCAGTTTTTCCCGATTTTTTTAATTAAGAGTCCTGGAAGCACTTATCCAATTTTTTATTTCCGTATAATTCAAACTATTACTAACATTTTAAAACCAATATTAGCCAAATCGGTCGGGCCGTTCTCAAGTGATTCGCTTACCTACGAACATTTTTTTTTTATTATTGATTTTTGTAAAGGCTTGTACAGACCAGCGCGACTTGTCGCGCGACGCGACACCGGTTATTGTTATACCGTGAAGTTTTCTTAGAAATTGTATTGTTCAAGTCGCGTCGCGCCGTCGCGTCGCGCTGGTCTGTACGAGCCTTTATACAGTGTGTCTGGTCACCGGTGTCCGACCCGTTTAGGCGAAGCAATATGATCAATTTTATTGACAAATCCTATGGTGGATTTGATATTCGATAAGGCAATTTAAATTTAACGCCATTAAATTATTTTTCTTCTACTTTTCAGTAAAGGGTCATATTCAAATAGTCACAACTCCTAAACTATTTGACTTAGAGCTTAGGTCTTGACATCAGTTTTTAGGTAATATCTTAGTGCATCAAAAAGGTATGTTAACATTCTATTTGTTTTCATTTTACATTTAAAAAGAAAAAAAAACAACCAAATTTTTCAGACTTGTAACGTTTCAAATATGATTTTAAGGTTAATGGGAGTTTTCGATAAAACTTTTAGTGTCAACTTATTGCCCACTTTTATGCCTGTAGAATCTCTACATCAGTACATATTGCAAAATAAATGAACCCACCTGTGCTCAGTATTTTTTTTTTATTAAAATGGTTGCCAATTCAAAACAGCTACGGGCAAAATGTGGATTTGTCCATAAAATTTATCATATTGCTTCGTCTTAACGGGTCGGACACCAGTGACCAGACACACTGTATATATATAGATGTATCTAGTACAGCTGGCCATATTTCCGGATACGTGTTCTGCAATAATAATGCGCTGTCCAGCGTCGTCGCAGGCCCTACGCATCAATAATATATCAGATAATGATAGGCTGGCCCGCATAAAACCGTTTACTGCAACCTCTACCTTTCTGTATTTCAATGAAATGTAGAATGCTTTCCTGTTATTTAAATATTCTACTTGAAAATTCAGTAGAGTAACTTGTGAAGAACTGAAGCCTGCTCCTAAAACCACTATTATAGGTGTTCCCCTATTATCAGTGACCTATGACTCCGAAGTACTACTTTATACAACACCAATTGCGGCAATCTCAGATTTCCGTCACGTAATTGTCTCGTTCTATTTACTAATGTAGGCCACACCTAATTGTAAATCCAACGAAACGAGCAAGGCAACGCGTCGGTCGTCACTTGGCAAGAACAATGGAGAGACTAGGGAAAAATAGCGGTGTGCGCCGTATGAGTATGGACAAAATTAGCCACAATCGTTAGCGGACCGTTGCCCCCGGCCGCAGGTGGCTACCGCTGCAACACTGACTCACGCCTGCGAGACAGTGTTCATACTCGACTACAGATTACGTGCTACATCAGTTCCTACACTGGTTGCAGTGATACACAGACTAACGCAGCGCTGGTATATTCAGAATTCAACGAGGATATGAGGGGACTCTCGCGTAGTGCATTCGAAAGCAAAGCAAATGCAGGAAGTGTAGCATCTCGGTACGAGGCGGTCTACCGCGTGAGTCACTCATTTCGATTAAGACATTCCGTTCCCGGAGCGATGCGCATCACAGCGCCTGGAGTGTTCGGCCCGTGTTCAACAAAGTCTGCCTTATCTGAATGTTTATGGGCCCATAACGTATTAAGTTGGTGGAGTGCTGCACACCATACTACAGAACTATCGAGTAATAATACTATCTCGAAAATTTACGAGTTACGTGACTTACTTAGATACATCGTAGTTTTTGACTTCAATTAGCAAGTTAATAAAGAAAGTCACAAGAAAATGTCAGCCAAGACTTTCAAATGATCCACCGTATGAAACACGCGTTAGTCAACATGCAAATACCAGAAGCAGGAAACAGTGAATAACGCTGTCTTATGAAACTATGTAGAGAACAATAACAATATTGATATTATTATACAACAGTTGTACACGAGTTCCACGTATGATGAGAATTTAACAGTAATTTGCAAATAAATCACAATCATGCATTCAACAGTTTTGTTGATTAAACAATTACTCAACTAGAATTCAAATATTAAAACAGGCTGAACTAATGAGTAGCAGTAATCGGGTTAGGAAAAATTTATTAAAATAAAACCAGCATGAATGTAAATGTGCGAAAGTGAAATATTGATCACGTACACTACCAAGAATACTAGCAGCGTGACAGAAATAAGTCGACATGTGCTCCACTTAATACAGGTCTCACTGACGCAAAGAGCATACTTGAGCCTGACGTATAAACGAGTCGTCTAGCTAATCTAGAACGTTTGACAAAGCCAAAGCACATGTCGACGGGACTAGAAGAAAAGCATACAGAGATTAAGATACTCGAGACGTTTCCCGAGAATGTTACAGAACACACAATGGCGGTGGCACACAGTTGCTAACAAACAGTCCCGCAGCCCGTCCGTGTCCCACACGGCACACGCCACTTAATGCGTTACCAACCTCTCACGGTCTACTTGCACGCCCAACCGACGTACACGCGATATGTACTCGTTATTAATTATTAAAATTTTAAACACGTAACAAAAAATTTGCACTGTTTATTAGCAAGATGCGTGGGGCACAGATATAGTTGTATGTATGTAGACGTACGATACATCCAGAGGCGTAAGTGGAGGTAGGGCAGGTGGGGTCGGCGGCCCGGGCCCTGCGTCCCACCTTACAACAAATAGAGAAAACATCCATGTCCATTAAAACGATCCACAGTCGGACCCCATACACACCACTTACGCTTCTGGCTGCTCGGCGAGACGACCAACGAGATGCCGCTATGCAAGCTGAGGCAATAACGTGCCCCCGACGATGATCCCGCTTAGCTACGTTACATTGCGCGCTAACGCCAGTAAAGCTTTCTCGAATGGAAAGCTGCGGCAGCAATGGATGCATGCGTTCGCGTGAACACGTCATGCAATGTCCTGACTACCGGCACGCGAGCGTTTAGAGCATAGTGGTGCTATGGAGCCGAATATTATCTATGCTACTGATTACTTCTAGAGTTAATACTATGATTATTCTAAGCCTTATCAACGAGTAATCTACTTTCAGAACATAAACTAAAACAACAATAACTTCACGATAAACACTTATGCAGAGCACATGGCAGAATTTGTGTTCTTTCTTGGGAAATGCGTTATGTACACTTGTACAGCCGCGGTAAGTAAATCGTTCGACACACACAGGTCTCCCCCTCCTCATACATAAGGATATCCTGCCTGGTAATAAAGAGCTACACTTACAACGATATAGATAATGCTTGATACTGATTATGTAACTAATTAGTCCGCAAGGACGCGGAAGGCGGCACACTTTTATATACATAATGATGTTAAATGAACTGAGTAACATTCTACAGATAAGGTTCACGTTAATTATTATTAATACATTATTTTTAAATTCAAGAAAACCTGAGTTTTTCTATGGGTCTCGTATGATTACCATCAGTCCACCAAGTAGCACTTATCAAGTTAATGAAACGTCTTGTGTAGATTTTCCTCAATTGTATTGTTTATATTGCACGCAAACCGTGCTAAACAAAAATGTAAACAAAGAAATAAAAATGATTAAGATAAAGGGAAATAATCTTTATTTGTCAATAAGTACTTATTATCATAATAATAACATAAAACGTCAGAATGAAAGTTGAACAGAAAGACACGGAAAATAACAACAACAGTTAGAGGATTCATTGAAACAGATGGAAAGCCCCATGAACTGCCAAGGTTAACTTGTTAAAACAACTGGTCATAAAAAAGGAAAACAGCCTTTGTTGCCATAAACTTCAAATGTAAACGAAACCTAAATAAAAGAGAGGCACTGTTAAAAATGTACGGTGCACTGTGAAAGGCAAGGGTGAAACAGGGACGGAGCCATAAACGTCAATAACTGTAGACGAATAAAAACTGCAATGTATAAGTGCATAGAATATGGCAAAGCCACAGAATAAATAAGTAGGCAAAGGTATTGGCTGACGTGCGCGTGGAAACAATTAGCGCGTGGAGCGGTTGCCATGCGGGTGCGGCGGGCGCCGCGCACCGCGCGCCACGGCCTCGCTCCCGCCCGCCGCATCCGAGCGATTACTTCAAATTAAATTAAATCCTATACATGTTTCGACACAAATCCTTTGCACGCTGCCTCAAACACACGAGCTCGCGTACTCGACGTCGTTTATCTCATGATTACCACCTAAGAAGGACGTGTGGTTGGCTAACCTGAAACTTCGAACGGTCGGTAACGGGATTTCATGAGTGAATTAATTTCTTCGAAAGGGTGGAGTTAAAGCCACCTAATATTTAACGTCAATAAAGACTATCGATCTTGTAGGGGGCATACATTCTATAATCAAGTAATCAAATCTAACAAAGAACATGGTAGTTGTTTGTGTAGAATCATTCTTTAGGGTAATTTATAAAATTGAGCGTGTCAAGCTATTTAAAAACCTGAATTTAAAATACAACTGTGGTGCACACAACTAATAGGTATTGCAAAACTGCGTTCAGATAAGAGTGGAAGTTCAGGTTAGAAGTTCATCACCAACTGTAAAGCTAAAGGACTTGAAAGAATATGTGAATGTATCTATAATTGAATTCTGTTTATTAACTGTCAATTAAATGGGTACCTGTGATTAAAGCGCTTAATATATTGGCATATCATTTGTGACAACTGATAATGATAACTTTATTGGAACCAGAGAAACGGGTTCTATTTTCGAGTGCGTCAATCAAGAATAAAATAGCAATAAACCAGCTCATGAAATGTAGAAGCAATACAAACCATGAGAGATTTAAATTTTTGCTCCCTGATTTACGCTATAACTGAAAAAAAGAGAATCAAATATTCGCACAGCATGTTTTGAAACGGCAACGAAAGGAATCGACTCGGACCGACGCTGAATTAACAATGAAGTAAAGTGTTCTCGTAGGAATCCATGTGATGTAATGCTGCGGTACCACTCTAGTAAACAAGTGAGCAAAGACTTCACCAGCAGAGTCTTAAACAAAAGGACGAACGAGCAACACCAACGTCAAGATTTCCAGATTTCTCTATCCAATTTCACTAATCTCTAATATAGTGTTATATTTTAAACATGACAAAAAGAAAATACAGAAACTGACAGTGTGAAATATAAGAATTTATTCCGAGGCCGGGCCTGTGCACAAGCACCATAGCGACCCAGTGACCCAATTTCCTCAATTGATCTCACAAATGCGCAGCAGATAAGCAGTAGATACCCTCCATGCCCGTGCTCTGCTACCGTGATGTTGCTATTACACAAAAAGGAACCAAAAAGGTTTACAGTACATTATTCAGAAAAAAAAATCGTATTGCAAACAGTAAAGAAGCCTATGCTCATGAATCTTTCGTGTAAACACGAAAGATTCATGAGCATAGGCTTCTTTTGGATCCCAGCGGGGCGATTGGCAAAAACTGTAAAGCTACAGCATGCGGATTCAAAACGGCTATCGAGGACAAGTTACGAGTAAGTTTGGACGGAGTCAAGTCGAGCCAAGCGCAGTACCCTGTACTAACTTCAGAGCAAATGGCTTTGCAAGATAGCCATAGCACAATTGACAATGCCATGGCAACTAGGCAGAAGATCTGACAGATTATTTCCTTCAGCGCATGCGCCGTAAAAGGCAATTCCGAAATCACATACCTACATAATGTGTATTAATGCACTTGCTGGGCAGCATTCACCTGTATACTAATAACATTGCCTGCCAAGCGTAGCTGTTACGCCAGTATCCCACGTTTATTTATGTAGTCATTTGTACATTTTCCGTTGCCAAGGCAAATCTATTGGCTGCTTAGGATTCATTTAAATTTGATGCATAACTTTCGCTTACATTCACCAGCGTCATAACCGTTTAAGTTGACGACGACGCGACTTAATGTCGCTCGCTTTCCATTATTGTTCACTGGTTCTCGTACCGTAACATTTTACATTTCCTTGGTTTGAAGTCTTAATGACAGCTAATAGAGTGTTACTTCAATGAAAATGAAATAAACTTGTTCCTTGATTATTTGCTACTAGCTGTGGCCCGCGACTTCATCTGCGATTCAGGATGAAAAGTAGCCTATGTCTGTCCCCGGGTCATGGTCTATTCATGTGCCAAATTTCATACAAATCCGTCCAGCCGTTTTAGCGTAAAAGCGTAACAAACAAACAAGCTCACTTACGCATTTATAATATTTTGGTAATCTCACTTTCTTGGTAATACTCGTATTTCTGCAGGAATTACGTCACTTACCGTAAAGGGCAAAGAAGCCAACAGGAAACGAAACTTGTGACTACTTTAAGTTGATGAGAAACATAATTGCAACGTATCAAAAAAACAAAACAGCCTTAATCTAATGAGATACGAGTTACGTTGATAACTGTCGATGCTTTATTGGGTAACAAAGTTGGGAACAAAACGCGATGCGTGCACAACCTCAGAGACGAGCTTGTCGACGTCAATTTATATGAAGACATGCTAGAGCCCACGCCATGTCTCGCGTGCCAACCACTGATTGTTTTCCGACTATTGCCTCGGTAATCATAAGTTTGTAGCTAGTGGCAGTAGTGGCACGCTTATTGAATATGCAAAAGGAACAACTCCACCTTCAGTAGGCGAAAGAATCGTCGAGCACCTAACCGAAGTATTTTGGCTGATTAATGGAGAAAGCTTTGGAAAAGATTTTAGAGAAGTTAAATTCTTCCGGAGAAAATGTATAAAGCTGTATTTTGCCTTGACTGAATGAAAATTTCCACGAAGGAATACAATAAAGCAACGTCTGAATAATATATCACCGTACACGTAAAATCGTAAATTAATTATCTCAGGCAGGCTGCGTCCAAAACTCTGTTGAAATATTTCGCCAATGGGATCTCATGTACCTAACCGAATATCCGTTTGAAGAGGATGAAAGGCGATGTTTATTTTAACAGACGTGATTGAATCTTGATCAGATGTGCTCTCTTCGAACTGCACCGATTCGTTGCACTAAGACAATTTGATGAAGAAGCGTGATCAGTCTGCGTGGTAACACGGCCCGATATAATATAAGAATCAATATCGGTGTCGCAATACGCAACCTCGCTTAAGGAGAGGACTCGGGTTTCAATACGATCATATTAATTAATCATGTAGGATTTCATAATAGCATTGCACAATGTCACTTAATCAGCTGCTTCAGCACTTCTGCAGGTATTCGGAAATGTGCAAGCTTATCTTTTGTTACAGTCAATGCTTTTGTTACAGTCAAGAAAAAGAGAAGCCGCTGAGTTTCCGAGACTGTAATGAAAGGATAAATCTACGTCTACGGCTATATCTGGCCTTGCATTTATAGTCACTATCAACTAGAGTAAAACAAAACAAACATAGTGACAGGTAACAAATATACCAAAACTGAAAATAGAACTTCATAGTCTAGCATGAATATTGAACATAAGTAAGGCTTTCTGGAATGTAGGGGATCGTACACTCAGGGAAATTATTTTCCGGTTACAACCAAAGCTTTATTGATCAAAGTTATGCCAGATAAGTATTGAATCAGGACAAAAAAGAAAAGGAAGTGGACACGAAAAGAACCAAATTTCACATACTTCTACCGAGCTCTGTGAATGACAAGAACTTTCCCAAACGTATTCAAGTTTATTTACGACTATGGACTCCGGTTTCGGCTGAATAAAATGACTTGAGTCGGAGAAACATTGCACCTGATTCCACGGCTTATCCATAAGTGCATATTTATCAATATTTATACATATAACACAAATCCCGACAGTGAAGCAAAAACTAAAATGTTCAGGCGAAGCGTCGACCATTTCGATACGATTCAAACGCGTTTTTGATTCTTGTCGTGACAAAGAACAATATAGACCAAAAGTTGTATGCCTTACAAAACATGGCTATACCTGGAGCTATTTAGAAGATTAACGGTACCATGGTATGAAACTATGGACAGTTACTGAAAACGATATACGACCTAATTGCACTTTTAAAAGATTGTGTAAGAGACGCATGACAACGCAAGCTGACTGAACTTGACCTGTCGATGGGTGTCTTCGGCCTACGTCGCCTCACTGACTACATTGGCATCGATAAAAGCAACGCGATAAGCACTCTCTGACCTCTTTCACTCAGACAATTCCGATATTAGTTTAACAATTAATTATTCGTTGAGACTAAGCTTAGTAGCTACTGCTACGTAATGTAAGCAACACTTTTTATTCATATTATTACGTATCTAATGCGTTGTGAATCGACTGAATCTGTTGGCATGCCCAAACTATAACATGATATAACAATTGGTACAAAAAGAATAGGATACACAATAATTAGTCTGCATCCTCCAACAGCACTTCTGGAATATTTGAACATTAACTTGTAATTTGGAGTAAAAAATAAATCTAAAAGCACAAAATAGGTATAGAAACCACAATACTGACAAACAATACATGTGTTATTGTATTGATAAACACATAGATAGCAAAAATACATCAATCAAAACTAAATTGTGGACATTCATGGAATCAAAAGGATTTTACTTACGCCAGGAATGACAAGCGCAGTCAGCACTTCAAAAAGCCGAACACACCAATTTTAACACGGAAACGGAAACTATAGATAAGAGAGGAGTAGTTTCAAACGTCCCTTTATTTATCGAAACGCGAGGGTGGCATTTCAGGGAGCTGTACATTTTGGACTATTAAACTGTCTGACGCAAGAAAAATGGAGACTTTCAATAACGGCAGTAAATCAAAAAGTATGTCACGAGCGGGCTAACTTTCACTATCACAACATACAACCTAGCAGCGCTCGTTGCATAATTATGCTCAGCCAACTTACTACTTATTCAAATACAATTCACAATTGCACGTAGCTAACGCATGTACGAGTATGTATTGATAATAATAATCATATGTTATTGGGTGCCAAGGAAGAAGAAAACTGCCCGCCTGTCACCCGATGTTTAGTGATCGCAGCCGCCTTTGGACATGACAACTGCATTGCCGTTGCCCCAGACGCAAAGCAGGCATGTCTCAGGTTTCAGTCATTACACCGGCAGTCCGCCACCCATAGCCCTATCATACTGTGGCCATACCCTTGGAACACAGCAATGTGGATGCAGCGGGGGGGGGGGGGGGTTAGAAATAGGTGTGCTGGTAATACTCTGGAAAAGCACACAAACCACTTCACATTCACAAAGACCTTTGTGGCTAGGATTTTTGTTTTGAGAGCAGGCATTTGACTTTCTTATTTTTATAGCTTTTCCTCAATGCGGTTCACTCAAGCTTTTATTAATACTTATGGAATCACTCCAAGCTGCGACTGAGAGAGGTAAGCGACAAATCTACTTTATCTACTAAGGTCACAGATCTGTGCTAAGGTTTCTTAAAAAACAAAAGCTTCGTTAAATTCCAGAAGGCTGGTTGTAAAATACCAACCGTACTTGGAACAGTAAGCACCGGGAACCAGATCCTAGTTCGACTTCCTGCCCGCAATATTTTTAAATGCAAATAGTCAGCGCTCCTTGAAAAACAATTCAGTCATAATAAACACTCATTGTTATACCTAATTACAAAAGTTACGTGTCCAACAAAATATTACTCTAACACAAAGGACCAGAGTTCCAAATGGAATTGAGTTAGATAGATTCGTATATCGGGGCTTCGACAAGGCCGAAGATACTAGAAATAGACACAAGGAAAAATAGGCGGTAACACGTCAACTTTGGGTGTATTTGTGAATGAGGAGTATAAAGAGGGGGAGGGGCGGCAGCGGGGGGGAGCACGTGGCGGGCGACCCGACGCAAGCGAGCTTGACCCAGTTAGAAGATGCACCATTTCGGTCCCGTTTTGAAAGCAAGGGCGGCCCTAGCCACCGTTGCTATGTTTGGGATCTCCCTATTCCTTCCCCTGATTCCTTTGTTCGGTGAAGGCCGACATACTACGTCTTATTCTGACGTAGCGATAGCGACACTCACACACACACTCAACACTAGCGGAAATCGCTACGAGCTTGTTAAAATACCCATCATTAGATTAACCTTACATTTGGATCTCAACATGTAACATTTGGCAAGGTGCCGTGACACGAGCGCGGTGTCGCTCCTCTGCGGTTCTATAAACTTTACAATTCTTATAAATATAAATACTCTTGTTTACTATCCGAAACATCTGATATATTTTATACGTAGGTTCAGTCGTTTCGTTAAGGCTACTGCGTAGTTATCGGTCGGTGCGAGAGGCCCTAATCGAAGAGCCGTAGAAGATAATGTGAATTAAGAAATAATAACATGGCTAATTATGTAAAAATAATACAGTGCGCAGTAGAAGCGGCCGTGGAGAACAATCATTGGAGAACAATGCGTCGCAGTGTTATTTTCTGATCAGCAAAGGGTGGAAGTAAATTATATTCAAAGCATGGTTCATCGACTGGTAGACAAAGGACCCGGAGACACGCTTGATATAGCGACACACGGCGCTGATCTGACGCGTATTTTAATTACAGAACAAACATCTTCATAGCCGGAAATGCTGAAATAATATACATGCACTCCAGTGAGGTGAGTAAAGAAATAGAAACTGACCTAAACTAGAAGCGACGTTAGGAATGAGAATTTCTTAAAAAATTACAATCGCCGTTAAATTAATGAAGCCACGAATACGAAACAAAACTCCATCGCTTGAAACCCACTTGGACAAATCAGCTGTTTGCAACATACAAAAAGTGCCAGTTGTTATCTAAACCGACAACACAAAGTAATCTCCAAAGTGTGTTTTATCCGATCCGAACCATCGATATTCTATACTCGTTAGTTCGATGCTGAAGAAATGAAGAAAGGTGATAAGTAGGAGGCACCAAAGACAAATCGTGTACGACAATTTGAATGATAGAGAGAAGAGAGAACAATCACTATAGTATCGTCGCCTATTATCTCAGACGTCACCGGGTCATCGTTACCGCCACTAATTAAACCAGTTCACGTAGCTGGCGAGCATTCATTCATATTATCACAGATCGTGTCACCCGCGTGAACGTCTACGCAGCATTCGGCGAGGTGCCCTTCAGTCAGTGTGACCTCATTACCAATACACCCCTTGTCCCCTAAGATCGGTAACTTGTTATACGAGATGATATTCCAACCATCCATAATATATAATTGGGATGCGTAATTTAAAGATAAAATGGTTTCAAAAACTGTGGGTTCAAGCGTACAGGTGTGGAATTTAATTTAGACATATTGTAGTGTTGAGCATTGTCTGTTTTTGTAACAGACACGATAATAAGATACTTCAGAAAGAAGAAAAACAGCCGAATGAATAATTTTATTAATACAGTTTAATTGCCAGCCACTAAAATACTATTGAACTGTAACTTAACAATATCAAACGATGGAATAAACTAGTTAGACAAGGAAAAGCCAACACTGTTTCCCTTGGTAATAAATCATAAAGAAAATTCTATTTCAGTCGCAACTAGCCCGCATGCGGTGAACTGCGTAACACAAGATAATATAATGTGGGTCGAGCGAAAGGGACTGATGTTCCTGGTCTTATGTTTAAAAAACTTATGGCATTACGCACACTGAAGAAGATAACAAAGTTGAACAAAATAAATTTCCTTTGGAGCCCGTCAATAATCGAAATACGAACTTAGGATCTTAAGGACATAATATAATTGAACATAATTATACCAAATATTCACGAACAATTATGGGTGATGTTATACATGAAGACCAGTGATGTTATCGAGCTCTAAAGATGTCTAAGTGAAAAACTTTCTTGCAATTTGTGAGTGGACCAAGAAGAAACATGTATTCGTTCAGCCACTGTGAAAGTAGATCGTAAAAGGCAGATTAAGCGGCGCCATAGTGATTCGATTCGGATCTGCTATTGCCTACGTTCAATATTGCAGGACAAAAGTAAAACCTTGCCAAATGTTTGGGTGCCTTGTCTAACAGCTGATTCTACAACATTAGTCTTTAACCATATAAATTGGGCGCAATAAATTAGACGATTCAGGTTTTACGTATTTCATATTTTACTTAGGGGAGCTTTCATCAAAGTATTTTATAATCTTCATGACGAGCAAAAGTTGTAGGGGTCAGCGAATGAACCGTCGGAACAGGTTGCAGATGAACAATTGCCAATACGATATCGTGCGATACGTGATCTTTGAACGTGTAATCGCAGACTGCAATAATATTATAAATGTTTTCGCCGCATATCAAACAGTTAGTCATACTATTGCTGAAATCAGCTTCACTTGAGTGCCAGATCCGAAATTTAAAATATTAATTTGGCAGAGTTTGAGTTGAGTTGTTAACGTCATCAGTCATGTACGCACGGCTACACATCAAGCTATACATTTCCAGTATAAGCTGACCTCACATTTGTACGGAAATCCTATACAATGCGAGATCAGCATAAACTGGAAATGTATAGCTTGATGTGTAGCCGTGTGTACGACGACTATTCTAAACTTGTAACATAATCATTTATAAGTTTAATGAATTCCAGATTTTGATTTTTTTTTCATAAGGGACACTGCGAGCGAATACGGATCGGTAACATATCAAATCCCAAATCATGCAAACTCAAACTCAAACTCAAGCATTTATTTCAATTAAACCATTTACAGGCACTTTTGAATTGTCAAATAGTCAGAAAGTTGAAGCTAGTTGCCCATTCCAAAACGTAGATCTTTATGGAGAAGAACGGGCAAGAAACTCCAAGGACACTCTTTTAAATATAGAAAATTACAAAATCCTGGGTACATTATTCTTGTTGCTTCTATATGTGAGAACAATGTACAAAAAATAATCAAACCAATTCAAAATATAAGATTAAAAATAAGCCATGGCAGATAAGAGATGACCAGTCACAACTGACGGCGCCCGTTCACGAACATGACGCGTGGATCAGCACCATCCAGCTCAACCATTTTGTAGGGAACCGAATGATCTAACACACTCGCCACCATCAGCGAGACATTTAAGTGAGCATGACATACTCTCAACTGCCATGCTCTTTCAAGTCAACATACATCTTAATAACATTAAAACGGCTCTATGGTACTCACATTTACAAAAATTGAAAAAATGCTTCTAAATTATACGAAACTAATTTGCAATGTATTTGAGAGATTAATAGAATGTTACTACCAAATGAAAGAAAATCATTATCCATTGGAGTATTCAACAATTAAAACTTGTTTTAAATAAAAAATAAACGTTAAGTTTGTAATGTCAGAAAAATAAAAAGGGGAAGCAACTCTTCCAAACATATTTTTTTTTTTAACTAGTGAGCCCAAGTGGCTGTGGAGCAGGACCAGCATTAAGCCAAGCATTTTTATCTATGATATAATCATCCAACTTATAATATGCTTGTCTACATAGTGTGCGTTTAATGCATGTTTTAAATTTCTTCTCATTCAGTTGAAGAATATCGAGTGGTATTTTATTATAACATTTTACGCAGTACCCCATAAAAGTAGTGTGCACTTTAGACAATCTGAAACGTGGTTGATCTAATTTGTTCTTATTTCTAGTGTTAAAATTATGCCTGTCACTTATCTTACTAAAAAGATGTAGATTTTTCCGAACATACATAATGTTTTCATATATATACTGACAAGGTACCGTCATGATGTTAATTTTCTTAAACAGTTCCCTTAGAGATTCGCGTCTGCGGAGTATATATGGCTCTGACAGTCCTCTTTTGCAGAATAAAGATAGAATTAATATCTGCAGCCCGTCCCCACAGCAAAATACCGTAAGACATGATGCTATGAAAGTAACTAAAATAGACCAGTCTCGCGGTATCCACGTCTGTTAGTTGGCGGATTTTCCAAACAGCGTAAGCGGCTGAACTTAGCCGCCCTGCAAGTAATGTTAAGTGAGGACCCCACTGTAGTTTTGAGTCAAGCGTGATCCCCAGGAAAACCGTTTTATCGTCGAATTCTAGTGTCTCCCTATTCAGTACAACATGACATTCACTACTTCTAACATTTGGTAACGTGAATCTTATGCATTTAGTTTTCTTCTCATTTAATACCAAATTATTTACAGTAAACCAATTATGGACCTTAAGCATAGCGGTAGCTTAACTGTAATTGGATTTGTAATTCCCCGTAAGGGAATTCTTTAATTATTCCATCGACATTAACAATTGCACACTGACCAAGTCTGTGGGAATGTATTTAAAAAGTTCTGTTATCGTGGTATATCGCCTGAGTTTTCGCGTCTCCTGTAACTACTTAAACAAAACTGTTATGGCTTTCGATACTACTTGAGATTTCCCTGGAGCCTCTTCGGGCTCATGGATCCCTCAGTTCAACCACAAGCTTTTGGTTCTATTCAGTTTAAAGTCATATTCTTGCAATTTATAATGTTGTTTCTGGGTTATTAATACAACTTAACATAACATCACGCCTTGTTTCCCCAAAGGGTTGGGCAGAATGATAAGAGATTTTAAGGTCCACATCTCACTAGGACACCATGGTGGCGCCACCATAGTCGCACTGCCAAAAAACGTATGGTTGGTATTGCGACCGATAGGACGACCTGGTCAGAAACCCATCATAAATCTGCGTGTATTATGTTTAAGTCCCATGTTATAGCGGGCGAGCGTAATGCTTTTATTGTATTGTTAATAAAACTCTTCCTAAATGCTTTCTGTGCCATTATGCCTCCATCGAGTATAACTTTTAAGTTTCCGTTCCATTTAATGGAAATTGTTTCCAACAAAAACTTAACCTCGGAGCGACCTCTATGCGTTCCCAGTAGACCTTCAGGCACACGAAGGCTGCATGTGAACAACGGATCACGTATTTACACTTCTATTGAAAACCGCGTGTGGATGTCCACGGACAATAGGAAACATGATAATAGTTCACATGGGCAACAATGTAATTGGCTTTGGGTCGCCCTCAACGAGCGCCGAGCGCAGCAGTGGACCGCACAAATAAAAGCGAGTCTGTCGCCAAGCGTATGTGGGGACAGGGCACTGATCCCTACATGGGAGTTATGATTTTTGTTTGATACATTTTGTTGGAAAGTATTGTTTCTGGTCAGTCTAGTTGCCATCGTCATAAACGAGTAACTTGGAAACTAAGCGCGAAACTACAAAATCTTTTCTGCGTCCCTGCATTGATCTGTGCGCGCGTTCACAAAGCCAAGCACTCGACACAAGAGCCAGGGGAGAGTGGAACATGTTGCATTCACAGCCCTGTTCTACCTCCTCAACCTCAAGTGATTCCCACAGAAAAATAGGCAACGACCTACTATAGCTTTTGTGTTGAACGTAGCGCACTCTCCCATAAAAAAAAATCTATTCTATACCTAATCCTTGTGCACTTATGTATGTTTTTCAAATTGTACAAATAAACATTTTATTATTATAAAAGGAACTGAAACTGTATTCATGATTTACTTGCATGGACGCCAGTTTCTACCATGATATATCGAGCTGCTTCCAATTAAAGCTGATCCATCCTTTTTTTGATACCCACGGGATAAGATGAGCTACTACAGCTGTGATATCTGGGATCGATGTAAAGGATTGACTTGAAATGTACGGATTGATAAAAATATAGTAGAAAAGTAGTCCATACCTACGCGTATTTTGAAACTACAATATTTAAATTTAAGTAAACCCGATGTTGCTATGAATTTTAACGATGATTTATTCAGTGTGCTTTGTGACATGACAAGAAATGAATAAATATATAATATTAAAAACTTGCCGGTCGCTGTCGCTGTATAATCATCAGGAACCTTGCAAAGTTTGTTTTTGTGGCACGAGTAAATATTAATATAAAAAATTATTTAAAAAAATTCAACCGACTTCGAAAGAAAGTAACTCAAAATTATGAACTAATATATTTAAAAAAAAATATAAATTTGTATATTTGTTTGGAAGCCCTAACAGATTATCATATGTGAATATGTTGCAGTTCCAATAATAATTACATACTCGTACATACATGTCGAATTGATAACCTCCTTCATTTTTTTGAATTCGGTAAAAAGAACGACCAGTTTCCCATAATGTTTTGCATTTGTTATGTTATTAATATTATATCTTATTCAGTATCAGTAATTCTTCAATTTTATTATTTTCGTTGTAACTATCTGTAATCAAAATTGTTGGTCGATATCGCAGAAATTACAACCAGTTACAGCAAAATTTAAACGAGATCTCGTTTTTCGCGTGATACCTGTATTGTACAGATATATTTCTTGGTGAACCGGTTAGCAATAACAGCGTCATAATACGGTATCGCTGCATCTGACTGCTCTCAGCGTCACTAGGCAGCCAAGATTTGGAAATATCGTTGAATTTTTGGCGGGCGTTTTTGGGGGACTGTCTTATGTAATTTTGACGTCCGAAAAGTACTGATTCTCAGCCTAGTTTGAATAAATGAGTTTAGAATATTTTGAATTTTATTTACTTGTATAGATACAATTTGAAGGAAAAGGAGCTGGGTATAACCTTCTTAGAGGTCAATAGCTCTCTTGTTTGCACTTGTGTAATGTAACGTTGCATCTTTAAAGATTTTGTGGAGTTCAGTGTGTTAAATTTCTGACTTAATCACCTTCTTCTATAACGGTTAGCTTCACAAGTATTTAAAACTTCTGATCTTGAAACACCACTTTCAACCTAATAGAAGTGACCTACTTCTGACATTTCTAATTCTAACATCTCTTTTGAAACTTCATTATTGTTCAACTTTTATCATAATAGAGTCTTCAGAAAACCGCAATGACAGTAATAATATGAAGATGAACTATTTACATTACATAAAAGGCCCTAGTATAGTATAAACTAC
Organism: Agrochola macilenta; assembly: GCA_916701695.1. Taxonomy (NCBI): domain Eukaryota; kingdom Metazoa; phylum Arthropoda; class Insecta; order Lepidoptera; family Noctuidae; genus Agrochola; species Agrochola macilenta. The sequence continues at coordinate 21,545,502 of OU753568.1, forward strand.
TTTACGTAGCTAGCTGAAATTGATTGCGGTTTACTCTCTTCCAAGTAGCCTGAAGCAAATTCACTTCAGCGAGTGATTTGAGTCGCACAGTGTCAAAGCTCTGGGTACCCACCCAGAGCTTTGACATTGTGCGACTCAAATCACTCGCTGAAATGAATTACATCAAGCCAATCGCGGTTTCGCTATCGTATTATTCGCGCGCACGTTCCACAAAGTATTGGTATTGATTTTATGAATGTGAGTTCTGCATGTAAGTGATTTTACAAATAGGGCTACCGCTAGGCAGTGCACTCAGCCCGGACGATTAACCGGATAATATATGCCTGCTGTTAGAAAAGTGGAAACGAGAGACTTTAATATTGAATGAAATCGCTTTCTGCGGTATTCAAGTGTGTTATTCCGTATAGTTTTATAAAAACGCAATGTTATGAAAACATAAAAAAGAGGACTTTTCTAAACTCTATTATCAATCTCGATTACCAACTATTTTTTCAAAGACAAGTTACGTTCCCGATTTTTTTAATGCACCTAAAAGTTTAATCTTCGTCCCGCAAGTCTATCAATATTGAATTCAAATAATACTGGTTTACTTTTAAAGTCCGAAAGTTTCAACCACTTCATAAAACTAAACATGCTGCAACAAAAAAATTGGCTTCAATTTCAATTGATGTAGTCCGTGGATAGTGGATACAAAACTTGGCTGAACACAGGCTTGCACTACCTACATTAAGTAAATGCTCAATAGCAAAGTCGCGTCCTTTAGAAAGCAAATGGAGCTCGGCGTAGAATTCCTCATAAAGTAATGCTCAACATATTATGAGCTGAGCAAGCGACGCATTCATAGATATATCTATGGACGCATTTAATCATCATTAATATTCCCTACACTCCTCGCCACCATGCTCACGAACGCAACTTTGTACAAACAAAACGTAAACGCACTCATTTTATAACAATTTGTCACTTTGTTTTCACAAGTTTATTGGTTTCCCTAATGAGGTCCTCGTACCATGAAACTTACGGCTTACGTTTTACAATATGGCAATGACTTAACATTGTGTAAACAGGTTTTAATAAATGAAAATGTATGATTACGTTATGCTGCGAGCTATGTAATAGAAAAACATTGTGCGACAAGAGATGGATAATAAATCGTGTAAAGCAACTGAGACAATGCAGAACCATAAAAATGGCCAAAAAGTTTTCTACAGAAGCTTACGCAACTTGTTGATGGGTGAACCTTGCCTCAATCCATAGTAGTTTGCTTCGAAAACATACAAAAAGCAGTCTGGACAACATGAGCGATCAATCTAGAGCCACTAGTTGGTCAACTGGTTTCGTGGGTCGTTAGCCTCGCACATTGTGGCCGGCAACAAGGACCTGCTGCCAGCTAGTGATCCCAGGACTAAAATCTTTTTATTTTCACCCTTAGGGAGTGGAAAACACTTCAGGCAGTGTCGTGACTCGTGATATTGCAAAATGTGAGCTGAATTTCATAAGTTCTCGGGAATTTAACGCTTGTGGGTGTAATTCGAGCAATGTTACTTTCTAATATAATAATAGTTAATTGACTCAGACGTGACTTTGCGGAAATCCACTATAAAAACAATAATACAATACAATAATGTTAACATTCATGTTCTTGTGTAACATACAAGCTCATCGTCTATTTTATAAGACTCCTGAACATGCATTAGATTATTACCATGTCTTTTAGATATTCAATGTATGTATTAATTAAGCCAATAGCAACCCGGTGTCCTATTGACCGGGATGTCCTTCGCTCCAGTTCTATTTTTCACGACATTGCCGAAAAATATCTCTAAATATACGCAGAATAAGTAAATGTCCGACGAAACACCTTCATGTGCCCTTCAAGTTGACACAGAAAGGTAATGTATACGTCTAGTGATGATGCAGAATTATTACGTTTCCAAGTTAAGGAACAACTCCCACTTGATGCAAACTAATTACGATTAATTATTTATTGATGTGCAAATTGTACAAGCGCGATATCATCAACACATTACAGTCATTACTGCTCCTCAACTATGAAATAAGAGTCGTTTCAGTAGTCGGTTTGAGTTAAGGTTCGTGCTGACTAACGCGATACCGGTTATTGTTCTACCGTGAAGTTTTCTTAGAAATTGTTTTGTTAAGAGGGTTTATCCTAAAAGTTGGCAACGTCGCAAATAACTGTCAAATATTTACATGTTTTGATTCTTATAGCAATATTACTGAATAGAAATAAGAAATGTGGCTAACTAGCGAACTAGAATATTAATAATGAATTGTAATTATAACATTGAATTTGATGTTGTACCCATTTTAGGTGTAAAAAACGCATTTGGAAAGTTTCCAAATAGTTTTTTTACATCTAAAACTAAACATTCTGTGTTACGATATTAATTATTGCATTTTACAATCAATATTCTAGTTCGCTAGTTAGCCACATTTTTTATTTCGCTGAATTAATCAAAACAGAGAAATATTTGACATCTATTTGCGACGTTGCCCACCTTCAGAATAAATGCTCTTAAACGCGTCGCGCTGTCGCGTCGCGCCGCCGCCGCCGGTCTACACCACGCTTTATGATTTTTATTAATACGACCCAACAAAAAGAGCAGAGCACTCAACATCTACCTAGGGAACATCAACACACATTAAGAGTCAGCTCCATAGACTATGGAGCTGGCGCTATGGCATAGAGCATTACGTCGCAATACGCGCAATGCGCTGATGATAAAGAATATTTAATTGAACAGAAACTGAAAAAACCCAAACTGGTGCCAAAAATAAAGTTGCCAGAGCTCACTTGTATACAAATAGTAGCTAAGTGACATTGAGTGGGTGGAGAAACATTAGCGAAGCCACGCGGGAGTATTAAAGCCAGCAGACAACAAAGGTGGCACAAATTGCATTGACAGCACCCCCAGGGTCCTTGCCCCAAGTCTAGACGCGGAATTAGGCGGAGTGCACCGGCGTGAACCGGAGTGAACCGGACCCGGGCAGCCTGCAGGCGCAGCGTCGGTCAACAACCGGCGCGTCAGCCCTCGGTCGATACAGGGCCCCGAGCGCCCCCGACCTCACGAATCCGGTTACAATACCAAATTCTGCACTCGACATGTACTTCAATAAATCAATAGTCATGTTTATGCATGCTTCGTCTGCATCTAATCATCCAAATCCAAAAAATATTAAGAAACTCCTATAGATAAAACTGAATTACCAGGGATTGAATCGAACAATGGATAGTTTGAGATTCAGCATTTTGAAACACACTGCATGTAATGCGAAAAAATAAGATTTATTTTAAAATGTACAAAAATAACAAACACGACCATGATATTCATATTGCGACTGCTTTGTACTTATATTTTCTTGGGGTCACAGTACGCATCATTTACGATAAAAAAAAAAAAAAAACTTGCATCAAATTAATATCTAGAAGATACACAGATTGCAATTTGTCGGGAAATACATGGATATTGGCAACATTCAAACGGCCTTTACAGGACAAGTGGGTGGGGGATTTCACGTCCTCTATGAATGTGATCTAAACTCTAAACCCGATCTTTGGATGCTGGGGTCCGAAACCAAGCCGAATCGACCGAAAGCACATGCCGAAGCAACACGCGCCTTTTTAGCTGAAGACTTGTTTACAGGAACATGAGCTGTCTGTCACCGCAACCAGCCACGACTACGCGACTTCATAAATCACTGAACGACACTGATGCACAAGGTACTCCATGCACCTTAAACTACTTAGTTCTTTTTGATGCAAGTCCACGCATTCCAGCTATTTTTAACCGCGAGCTATTTACAATATTATTATTTATTACCTACTCACTTTCTTTTATCAGCACAACAGTTCGAACAATACGTCGCGTCGAAGACTTCGAAGAGTGAAATCTATTTTAGTGGCTCCTTTAAATAGTTTGAAGAATAAGACTAATCATGTACGTAACATAATATTTACAAAGAGTGGAAGATCTGATGCTTCTCAATAGTTATGAAGATGAAAACGGACCTGCTATTATCAAAGCGAATAGAAATACCGCTAATAGTGGGTCTGCAGTGACGAAATTGAACATTGCAAAGCAAACACAGTACAAAGGACCACCTAAGATCCCCAAAGGACCCATTAATGCTCCTTGCTATCGAACAGGCTAGATATAGCCTAGCCTTAGACTAGCTTGGATATACTAAGAACAGACCTTGACATAAAACAACGCTAACAGGGCTTTCAGACACAGATTGTGCCTCAAAGCCAAGTTAGCGTTGTTTACAAGCATTGCAATTTATTTTTACTAACGCAAATAATAATAGTGAATTAAGATAAGGTGCGGGTTCGCCACACTTGTTGCGCTTTACTCGCAGGTCACCGTCGCGATTCATACAGCTTGATAACTAATGGCCGGTTCGTATGATTTACGGACCAATCAATCTGCCTAGCCTTTCCCAACTATGTTGGGGTCGGCTTCCAGTCTAACCGGATGCAGCCGAATACCAGTATTTTACATGGAGCGACTGCCTATCTGACCTCCACAACCCAGTAACTGGGTAATACGATATCACTTGGTAAGACTGGTGTCAGACTTTCGGGCTTCTGACGACTCGTAACGACTGTCAAAGATCCATGAATGACAGCCGGGACCAACGGCTTAACGTGCTTTCCGAGGCACGGAGGATTCTCGGTATGTAAAGATGGTCACCCATCCACTGACCAACCCCGGCAAACGTAGCTTAACCTGATGGATCGACCAGTGCTGCTGTTGTTACTTAGCCACGAACTCCTCGTATGATTTACGGACCGATATTGGTTAAAATTAAGACTTGTATCTTTACCAATAAAGTAAAGACCTCATAGCTTTGCATAGCCCTTCCCTAAGGAAGTAGCTATCACAGGTAAAACTAGCTTCCAAATCTATTTATAAGCCCAGTTTAGCAATAAAAAATGCTACCATTTGGTAAGAAAAAAATTGTTTTGTTTATGGTTTTTTTGTTTTATTTTATATCATTGTTCTCTTCTCCTTCCTATTTTATTTCATTTTGGGAGGAGCTCGTGGCTAAGTAATAACAGCCGCACGGGTCGATCCATCAGGTTAAGTAAGTTCTTGCCGGGGTTAGTCCGTGGACAGGTGAAAATCTTTACACACCGAGACTAGTCCGTGCCTTGGAAAGCACGTTAAGCCCCTGGTCTCGTCTGTCATTCGTGACAGTCGTTACTAGTCGTCAGAAGCCCGAAAGTCTGACAACCAGTCTTACGTAAGGGTATTGTGTTACCGAGTAACTGGGTTGTGGAGGTCAGATTGGCAGTCGCTCCATGTAAAATACTGGTACTCAGCTGCATCCGGTTATGGATCCTGAACACTATGCCGGCGGCATGGCCGCCCGTTTTTGCCGCGCGGCACGTACCCCTGGCTTTTGTGCCTTAATTTCCTTTGCGATCCTTTGTGCGGCTTTGTGCGGCAGGGCCGGGCTCGCCGCGGCTTGCCCGGCGGCAGTGCATAGTGTGTAGGAGCTATTAGACTGGAAGCCGACCCCAACATAGTTGGGAAACGGCTAGGCAGATTAATTGTTGGATAGTCTCCTTGGAAAGGATTTTTAATACAATTGAGTTAGGATCTTTCTTTATTTAGAAGAGCTTTTATATATTTTTATTGAATTGGAGTTCTGAATATTCTGAGGAGCTCGTGGCTAAGTAACAACAGCCGCACTGGTCGATCCATCAGGTTAAGCTACGCTTGCCGGGGTTGGTCAGTGGATGGGTTACCATCTTTACATACCGAGACTCCTCCGTGCCTCGGAAAGCACGTTAAGCCGTTGGTCCCGGCTGTCATTCGTGGATCTTTGACAGTCGTTACGAGTCGTCAGAAGCCCGAAAGTATGACACCAGTCTTACCAAGGGGTATCGTATTACCCAGTTACTGGGTTGTGGAGGTCAGATAGGCAGTCGCTCCATGTAAAATACTGGTATTCAGCTGCATCCGGTTAGACTGGAAGCCGACCCCAACATAGTTGGGAAAAGGCTAGGCAGATTGATTTGGAGTTCTGAATATTCATAACAACACAGGTATGCAGTATTATGATGAATTGAATTAACTTGATGTACCATTGACAATAACCACAGGGCGCACTCAACTGTAATGTAATGACTCTCTTTCTTCTAATGATGTGAAAGGAATATGTGTCAGGTGTTTATTGTAACATAATAAATACTTAGGTACTATTAACGTAAAAAAACAATAAAAAATCCTATTAGAACCATTTTCGACTTCTACGCGGACGAAGTCGCGGGCAAAAGCTAGTAAAGTAAAGTAAAGTTTATTTATTTGCATAGATTGTAGGTACATGACATAAGATATTTAAAGAAAAAGTGATCCTTGTACAATCTACCTTAGATTAGGCATGCAAACATTAATGTATGAAGAAAACGAGTATGTGATCCAAAAAATAAAAAATAATAATAACAGTAGTGTCAAAATACAAAATTACGAATACAGTTCAAAACGAGTACATTTAAATAAGTTGTTAAGTCGTTAAAATGCATAAATTATTATAATTACCCATTAATAAGAAATTTACACTAGGATAAGTCATTGTCATTTCAGAAATTGTTAATCGAGTAGTAACATTTTTCAATCAATAATGCTGTTAACTTCTTTTTAAAATTACGTATTATGTCATCTTTTATTATGTCAGGTATTTTGTTATGTATTGTAGGTCCCATACTAATAACATTTTTTTTATGTAATGCAGTATTGCATCTCTCAACTACTAAAAGATTTTTGTACTGGCTTCTGATTAATCTCTTACTACTTTGTGATACTGTAGTAAAAAGATGCATGTTACGTTTAACAAAAATTGCCATTTCCAAAATATACATTGCCGGAAATGTTAATAGCTTTAGGGACTTAAACACTGGAACACAGCTATCAGTCATTTTCATATTTAACATCAACCTCAAACAACGTTTTTGGGCCTTGAATACCTGATCCCGCAGGCAAGAATTTCCCCAGAAAATTATACCGTATCTCAGAATGGAAGCTGCGAGACCATGGTATGCAATTGATTGCAACCATGGTCTCGCAGCTTCCTCGCAGTTGTGGTGATGTTAACTTTCTTAGCCAAATTGAATAAGACATAAGCAGATATGCTAAATTTTTTACAGACTTTTTAATTTTTTTTTTTTTTTTTTTTTTAATTTTTTTTAATATTATTAAATATAATATTATTAATAATTTAATTTTTTCTACTTAAGGTTTCCACGTCATTTGACTGTCAATCACTATGCCAAAAAAAATTACTTTTTGTACTTGGTCTATTTCAGTTCTATTAAATTCAATTTTTTAATTTGATATTGATGTCCGCTGATAAAAATGTATTATATTAGTCTTTCCTAAGTTAATTATTAATTTATTGTCGTCAAGCCAATTCACAATGTCCCTAAGTGTATTATTTATTTGCATCAGAGCATTTGATTAATGCAGTGCTGTCATCAGCAAATAAAATCATTGGGTCTTTAATGTGCCGCGGTAGGTCGTTTATATAAAGCAGAAATAAAATAGAACTCAGCACCCCACCCTGAGGTACGACGTGTTTGACATATCTGTGTTCGGAAAAGTTAATATATAAATAAGTATAAGTAAATAAGTTTAATCATATATATTTTTATTTTTATTCTGAATTTCCTTTGGTTCTTGTGCAAATAGAAGGAAATTTTAAATTATTATAATATATTATATAATTATTAAATATAATATTATTAATAATTTAATTTTTTCTACTTAAGGTTTCCACGTCATTTGACTGTCAATCACTATGCCAAAAAATTTTACTTTTTGTACTTGGTCTATTTCAGTTCTATTAAATTCAATTTTTTAATTTGATATTGATGTCCGCTGATAAAAATGTATTATATTAGTCTTTCCTAAGTTAATTATTAATTTATTGTCGTCAAGCCAATTCACAATGTCCCTAAGTGTATTATTTATTTGCATCAGAGCATTTGATTAATGCAGTGCTGTCATCAGCAAATAAAATCATTGGGTCTTTAATGTGCCGCGGTAGGTCGTTTATATAAAGCAGAAATAAAATAGAACTCAGCACCCCACCCTGATGTACGACGTGTTTGACATATCTGTGTTCGGAAAAGTTAATATATAAATAAGTATAAGTAAATAAGTTTAATCATATATATTTTTATTTTTATTCTGAATTTCCTTTGGTTCTTGTGCAAATAGAAGGAAATTTTAAATTAAATTACTATAGTTATATTAACTCTGTGCTATGAATGAAAAACATTGTTTTTGTTTGGATAATTTAGCATTGTTTTCATTTCACTCTAATAACGTAATTTAAAAAACAAAATGATGTGTTTTTTTATTTTTCCCACAACTCTTTAAAAAATATTATTATTTCCTCACAACTGATTTTGATTGGTCAAACCGAATTTACCTTTATCTGAGAAGAATCATTATTTGCCTTTTCTCTATTCTGTAGGTGTCAAATTGTGGTAAGACCAGACGCACCGCAATATCAATCATAACGCTAATGGTGCTGATGGGGCTGCGGCGATTCTGTAGTGCATCAGGGATGTTTGCTGAACATCGCATAGACCGCTTTTACGCTACGATGCGTAAAAGGTGCGCATCTCTGGTGCATAGAGTACGTGGCAGCGCTAACAGCATCCTTAGCATGATTGCTCGTCGGCTGGACTGTAGTTACATCAGTCATTGCTGCGTCATTTGTCATGGAATGGCGCAGTAGTGATTGTTGGGTTTACTTTATTAAATATGTTTTGTTGTGGATAGTTTTAAATATTAATAACACTAGTCCCATTTCACAACCATTTCATCTGTGCCGCCACTGACGACGCCGTGGAAGTGGCTATGTTTTGGGCTAACAAAAAATTTTAATACTGTTGTGCCAGCAACACAAAGGAGATTTTTTTTTTTTAATTACAGATTGTATAAATGATATGGGAACTTCCAACTTTGTTGATTCACTGATAATCAAAAATTAATAATATTGTGTTCTTAGTCATTACAGAGGTGGGGACATCAAAAGCATTAAATAAATGAATCAGATCATAGTAATAATAATAATAATAATTTTGGGCTCTTCATGAGCCTGGTGTAGATTTCTTAGCGTCCGTATCGTGGCTACGTTTCGGTGACCTTTTCGGGGAAACTGAAGGTTTTGTCTGTGCATTTATGGATGAAGTTATCTTGACGAATAACTACCGGAGACATATTATGAAGGACGGGACGGTTGACGTGTGTCGGGCATGCCATCGTCCGGGTGAGTCCATCAGACATATTATCTCTGGTTGTTCGCGTCTGGCTAACGGCGAGTACTTACACAGGCATAACCAAGTGGCCAGGATTATTCACCAGCAACTTGCTTTGAAATATAAACTTGTTGACTCTGAGGTACCGTATTACAAGTATGTGCCCGACCCAGTTCTCGAAAATGACCATGTCACGTTGTACTGGGATCGGTCTATCATTACTGACAGGACTATTGTTGCCAATAAGCCTGATATAGTGGTGATAGACCGATTAGCGCGCCGCGCAATGATAGTCAATGTTACCATCCCACATGACGGGAACCTCGTGAAAGCTGAGAAAGAGAAACAAATAAAATATCTCGACTTAGCACACGAGGTTGTTGACATGTGGAATGTGAGCTCAGCTATCATTGTACCGATTGTCGTAACGGCCAATGGTCTGATGGCCGAAAGCCTCGACCAACATCTCTCGAGGCTCTCGTTAGGCGGTTGGATCAAGCGCCTGATTCAGAAGGCAGTACTCCTCGATACGGCTCGCATTGTGAGGAGGTTCCTGTCTCTGCAGCCCTAACCACCGGTAGCTTGGACCTTGCTCCCGACACCGGCGGAATACAATTTTTTATATTCTTAAATCTTTTTTATAAGAAATATTTAAAAATGTATTTTACTTGTTAAAATGTTGATAAAGGAGATAATAATAATAATTTTTATTTGTTGAACATAGGTAGGTTAGGTACAGATATTGTTATTATTTAAGAATGTCTAGCCGTCATCGGCATACAAATATTATACTGGCACAAACATGCTGATTATAATAAATTATCAAACAATTATCACACATTATTAAACAATTCTAATTCAAATTTTCAATACAATAAAAACATTCCAATAAAATATAATAATAATAAATTCTAGTAAAAATTGTCAAATCAGTAAATAATAAATCATAATAATAAAATAATAAAACAAGGTAATTATAATGTGTCAGTTAGGTATTCGTTCACCGTATAATATGTTTTCTCATATAATATTTTCAGTAAAGCTTTTTTAAAATCGTTTATGTTGTTTATTTCTTTAATTCGTCTAGGGATCTTATTATAGATCCTAGGTGCCATTCCCAAAAAACTTTTTTGTATAAAGAGCAGTGCTATGTGGCTTAGCGCATATCTCTCTATTGCGTCGTTTAGATCTCAATGTTTCGAACAGATGGAAGTTGGATTTGACAAATACTGCTGTCTCAAAAATGTACATACAGGGCAATGTTAAGAGTTTAAATTTTTTGAAATATGGAATACAGCTTTCAGTTGGTTTCCGTTTAAATACAGCACGCACACATTTTTTTTGGGCCCTAAACGCAATTTCTTTGTCGGTGGAATTTCCCCAATATATTATTCCAAAACGTAATGTAGTACTTAGGTACTACTGACTATTATGAAATAATTCTTGCTTTACATTTAGATATCACTGATAACCCCTCAAGCCCAGACCTTGAGTTATTCTGAGACACTGACAGGTGAATACATTGCATTACAGAATAGTAGATTTGTACAGAAATAATGCAATTCTGGACGGACATAATTCCTGCAATTTTGAAAATAAAGTGTTTATTTTATTTATTATAAATGAGTTTAAATGGCTTGTAACTTTAATTTTTATTTTGAATGCATAAGAATAATGAAACTAAGGCAAACCCAGAAGATTTGGGCGGTGAAGAGCTTGCTAATGTTGTTTAGGATTGACCCATACTAGCACAATATCAGAAACAGGGGAAGAAGTAACGGGAGGTTTATAGTGTGCCGCTGAACAAAAAGAGCTTAGAATCAATAAATCTAGTTATTATATTTGACCGATACTACAGAATCAAAATCTTGGAAAACAAAACCTTCATTATTTTAATATTGTAATCAAGTAATATAAATGATGTATCTATCTATCTATAAAATATGTTATAATTATGATGAATTATTATAAATTAATAAAATAGACAATACATACTTAAATATTAAGGTAAATAAAACCTATGTATCAATAAATAATCATTGAAAACATTTGCAAATAAACATGAAAAACATTACCATTATGTTGGAAGTATTGAGTAAGGGCCTATTCAAGAAAGTATACTTTTGAAAAGATTTTTGTCTGCCATTTTAGAGGAGGAGACCTTGTACAATAATACACAGATTTCGTTGTCTAAGCCGACGGAAATCGACAATTACAAGCTTATATCGTAATTATAAATCTATTTCGATGTTGATAGAAACAGCTATCATTTATTCCTATGTGTTGTTACAAAATATACGATCAGCTGATTTCTTTGTTTGACTACTGCAACGATAGTCACCACACTACAAGCTGTTATGACACGTCAGACGACTTATTACTAACATTAAACCAGACAAAACTCTTCTCAATAACATGAGAATTACTTTAGAGTGCATTGAGGAAGAGTTTTGCGAATAACTAATCCATAAACAAACCTTGAAAGTTCTTACCTTTGTAATGGACTCGAAGATTATTTTGCGACAACCCGATGTAGCTGAATTTATCCTTGGTACTCCATGATCTTGGTAACGGGGTTTCTTCTTCGTTCACATTAGGATAAAGCAATTTTAAACGATCTACAGTATCACTTTGCACTTGATTTTGGGAATCCATCGTTCCCCGTCCACTACCCATCGCAGCCATTTCTAATTTCCGTAATTTCATGTCATGTCAGTCAGTGACGTCACGAAAAAGAATTACAAAGCTTTCGAAAGATGGCAGCACAAATATTTCTAACTTTTGTTGTCTTTTGTCTCACTTTTGGAGGTTTTCTATGTTTTCGGTTTTGTTTATGGTTGAACCGGAAAAAAATAAAAAAAACATAAGCGCCATGCACAGGCAACGTGTAACGATTCTTAGTTTTCTGTTGTCTAATTTAGTAAAACCCACTAACCGAAAGCTCTTTCTATGAACTTATGGACATAGATACTAACTTTGAGACTGCAACAAGATAATCACCACCGCAACAAACCACTCAAAGATAAAAGAGAAACGGTCGACGATTTCTAGATTTTTCACAAATTTTTCGTAAATTATGATTAGCGTTCCAAAGCACGTTAAAGTTATCGAAAATCAGATAGCAGAGAAACTCAAACGACATAAAAAGTCCAATAGTGAATTATTAGAAGTACAGCAATTACACCGCGATGAAGTTTTGGAGGTAAGTTTGATATAATCTGGCGTCGTCGTCGTCGTATAGTCAGTAGGTAGACTAAGCGAAGGTTTTCATAAATTTATTCTATTTTTAGATTTATCAGGATGGTTTTAAAAGCTTAATTGATGGAACGATTACATATTCCGGAATCCTCAGTGAAATAAAACTAGCTTACGAATATGCACTACAAATACGAGATGAACGTATTTCTCAATTTATAACACAGGATGTAAGTAGGCACAATAATTTATGGTGGTATGGTACTTTTCTAGTAGTACGGTTTCCTAGAAAAGTAAAGTACCTACGGCCGCACTTGACGGCCGCAGTGACGGCTGTCATGAATATTATGACAGTGGCAAAGATTTAAATCGTTAGATTCGCTCTTCCGCGTCAAACTTCATTTTGAGAGTTCTGACACACAATGACGCAGTGACTACACTTGTTTGTCATGGAAATACTATTCAAGAATGTGTGAACTCACTCTTCTCATTATGGACCCTTTGTCTTGTGACTGAGTACGGTGAGGGCTAATCTAGCGATTTAAATCTTTTGGAGGTGGGGTTTGCTTTTTAAGGTGTCAATAACGCTCTCTAGGAAACCACCTCAGAGTAATAAATCTAACCACACCAACTTACTTTCTTATTCAACGTTTCAGTAACGTCATTTGCCCGTAAATTGCGGACGGATATGTGACACCAAAGAGTACAGTAATATATAAGGGAGAGGAGTGACACTGACAATTTTGACATTTAAAGAACACACAACAACACAACAATACATTTACAAACAAATTCTCTCGTAAAAACTTATTTTTGCAAAAATCTAATAAACAGTTACAGCCTTTCCTTACAAGTGCTACTGTTCCGACGTCAGCAGGTATAAATATTTGGCAGCATAATAATTTCCATAGTGTTTTCTTTAACTTGTGCCCAATGTCAGCAACCGGGGACGTAACACCGACCGTGTTGGTCCTCGACGGAGGCTTCTCAACGCAGCTGTCGTGCCATGTCGGCACCTCTGCGGACGGTGACCCGCTGTGGAGCGCGCGGTTCCTACAGACGCACCCTGACGATGTTGTCAACACACATCTGGACTTCTTGCGGGCCGGCTCCGACGTTATCATGACCAATACTTACCAAGCGTCAGTCGGGGGCTTCGTTAAACATCTTGACCTTACCCCTGAGGGAGGATACGCTCTTATTAAACACGCAGTGGGACTTGCCAAGCGCGCCCGCGACACATACTTAGAAGAATGTCGTGAAACAGGGCACCACACTCACACTCCTCTGATCGCCGGGTCGATCGGGTCGTACGGCGCGCACCTGCACGACGGCTCCGAATACAGCGGCAACTATGCAGATGTCACAGCTCTCGACACCATGAGGGAGTGGCACATGCCCAGGATCAAGGCCCTGGTGGAAGCTGGAGTTGATTTCTTAGCTTTTGAGACGATACCTTGTCTGAAAGAAGCTGAAATGCTTGTGAAGATATTAAAAGGGTACCCTAAAATGAAAGGTTGGTTGAGTTTCAGTTGTAAAGATGAGCATTCATTAGCACATGGAGAAGACTTCAAGACAGCTGTGAAGAAGTGTTGGGACTTGAACCCCAACCAGTTGGTAGCTGTGGGTGTGAACTGCTGCTCACCAAAGATTGTTGCAAAGTTATTTAAGGGCATCAATGATGATAGGGCAGAGGCTCCCATTCCATTTATCACATACCCTAACTCTGGAGAGAAGTACAACCCTCAGATAGGTTGGATTGACCGGGACAAGTGTGAGGCCCTCGCCAACTTTGTACCTGAGTGGCTGGACCTAGGAGTGAGGTATGTGGGAGGATGCTGCAGGACATACGGAGCTGACATCTCCCTCATCAGGAACCAAGCACAGATCTGGTTGAATAGCCACACCAAGTCAGACTAACATCTCTCATTTATTATCCTAGCAACATTCTATTGTAGAACTGTATACTTTAAACATTTTATCCTATACTATTAAATGAGAAATATTTGTATATATTTATATATATTTGTAATCACGTTCTCTAAAACGGCTCTCACAATTTCGATGAAAGTTGCAACATCGGGGTTTACAGGTGCGAAAAATGAATCTAGCTAGGTCTCGTATCTGGGAAAATTAGTTTTCTCTATTTTCACCTGAGCAGAGCTCGGTCGACCCTGTAAATAATAGTTCAAATAATCACATGCAATATTAGAAACTAAAGTTATATGATTTCATCTTCTGTTTTATGTCAGTACTGTTTACATATTAGACATATTATCAAGTTCTATTAGTTCTGCTATTAAAAAACAGTTCTTAAGTTGGAAGCTTTAGAGTATAATTTATTATTGTTAAAAGTAAATATCATGTTGTTATTTGTCTTATAGATTCATGGTTACATCATCTTTCAATTAATATTATTTGCAAGGAATATTCCAAGAACTCTTTCTCTGTAAAGCCTGGCGTCGACTACAGACGAAACGCGACAAATCGAAGTGAGCCATGTCGAGTCGCATTTCTTCCTACTACACACGAAACGCGTCGAATCGAAGAGAGCCGAGTCGAGTCGCATTTATTCCTTGCGTCCATCTCAGCAGAATCGAATCAAAACATTCATTCATCGCAACTCGTTATCAAAGTAGGTCATATTATGTGCGTGATGCACAGCTCGGATGAAGAAGAGGAGAATAGGTTAAAAAAAGAAATTCCTAGCTCCCAAATACTGGGTACACGAAACGAAATATCTACAGCGAGTTTTACCATTTATTTCCACATTACAAAAAGGATCCTACAATATTTTTTTCAGTATTTTTGATTAACTTGCGAATAATTTCAAGAATAACTTGGAAACTGCACGTTGCGCGTCGACATCACAGTCGTCATGCATCCGCATCCCCCCGCATCGACTGAGGCACCGAAGCGCGCAGAGTAGAGTCGAAAGTCGAAATGCGTCGGCGCGCCGAGTAGAGTCGAAAGTCGAAATGCGTCGGCGCGCCGAGTAGAGTGGAAAGTCGAAATGAGTCGGCGCGCCGAGTAGAGTGGAAAGTCGAAACGCGTCGGCGAAGAAATTCTCCTGTCGAGCAATGCGCGCGGGTGATTCGATTCGGCGAGCCTCGGCTCATCGATAATGGACGCAGTTTCAAAGACGCGAGGCTTAAGAAATAGGGTAGGAATATTAATACACAACACTTTTAATAGAAGTACTCGTAAGTGTGAGAAAGATAGCAAGTAAACTAACTACAACTAAATTGTTCTAACATGGGTATTAATGGGCTATGTAAATTGTTGTTATTGTTGCATCATATTGAATTTTTATAATAATGTATAGGGAATCTAGTGATTTAAAAAAAGACTGAACTCATTTACAGAGAGTATTTGGGATATCTGTAAGAAAAAATCAGAGGGATGATAAAATAAAAAAGTTGCTAAAAGAAAATGAAGATTTGAGGGAACAGAACTTGAAACTGACTTTTGAGACTAGCAAACTGAAGAAAGAAATAGGGAAGGTAGGTACTCTGTGCAAAGGGGCAACTCTTGTGTCCTAACCATTTCAAATGTTTTCTGTCTGTGTAATATTCCTGTTTTATTATTCCACTTATGTGTGTCGCTTTTAATTAATTAACCTATGTTTATGTTAGCCTTATCTTTCTGTTGAACTATGACTTCGGAGATGGGACTGAGCGACTCAGATTTATTAATTCATACCAATCCGCAGTTAGCACGGCACTATGAGGCGGGTAGCACGGCACTGGTGTGCACAATGCTATAAGCACAATAATGTTAGGAAGACACATGCGACTATCGCTTAAATGTGGGGTCAATATACTCTTTATTGTTATTTAAATATATATTGTTTTTATGTACAGTCGTGTTTTACTTAGAACTTATAATAATAAATTCTTTATTGGCATAAAAAATGTGTACAAACATAGTGAAGCCCTGACTCCTGCGCTAGGTAAAATACACCTGTGTTACAGGAGCGTCTTCTCCAAATCAGTAGATTCTGGATTTTAAGCATTATACATCGTCGTTTACTTTACGACAAATACAAAAAAAAATATTGTTACTTCATTATTAAAATAATAAGTAATTTATGATTGATAAAAAAGAGTAGTAAAATTATGATAACAATTGATTTATTATATTGTCGGTGTAGAGCAGTGGTGGCTTAGTGGTAACGGCCGCGACATACGAGTTGTAGGTCGTAGGTTCCAACCCAGACACTACCAGACAGACACTTTAACTTTGTGTAAAATATTTCATCACCATCACTGCTCTCAAAACGGTGAAAAAAAATATCGTAAGGAAACCAACATGTCCAAGAAACAAAAAAAATCAAAGACATGTGACATCTACCAACCCGCACTGGGCCCGCGTGGTGGATTACGGCCCACTCCCTCTTACCGTGAGGAGGCCTGAGTCCCAGCAGTGGGAACATTAGAGGATGCTTATGCTTTATGCTTATTGTCATTTTACATTTATTTTGTGTGAGTGTAAATGTTGCACTTACATAAGTTGTGTACTTAATGTATGAACTGTTCTAAGTAATCCTATCGCTTTGTCCTACAAGGACAAGGATACATACCTTGACACAACAGCTTGCCATTTATTTACCAGTTTCCGTTACTTAAAGTTTACTAACTCATGTCCTCAAAGGAGACCCATAAGAGATCAAAAGAGAGATAAGGAGATCTATAAGTTGCTTCGTATTTACCTCGTCATCAGTTAAAACTGGTAATAAACTTAATGCTATTTTTAAGTCAAACTTAGCCATTTTTTCTTCTTTTACTGATACAATTTCTGATGTATTACTACACAAGTCTAAAATATTATCATATAAATTAAAGAAAGATTGACTTAATTTATCAAGCCTTAAACATTCGTCTTCCTTTAACGTTACTTTTAATATTTCTAACTCTTTCAAACTTATATTGAAATTACTCACTAAATTATCGGCTTCTTTTAATTTCTTCAATACAATTTCCCCTTGACGTCTACTTGGCCCTATTTTTACTAAATATGTTCTTATCTTATTAAGCTCTCTATTTAATTCTAATAATTGTTCATACATTACCGTCCAGTATTACATAGAATAGGATTAATATTTGTACGCACTCACGAATACACATTCACGCACTTTTGAATAGCCGTATATGTCGGCATTGATATGGTTGTAGTTACCAATTCGTCACTTTACTTGATTATTGATTATTCTTGGTTGAATCACTAGCTCGACAGTTGCAGTCCCCACACGCAACTGCAGGGTTGCGATTATTTCTGGTGCGATTAGACGAACGGCTTAGAACATGCCTCGTTAGCTGCTCCCTCATCTAAGTTTGATGACATCTTTTGTACACCCGGTAAAAAATATAGATGGTTCCAAGAACCAATATCGTGCATATGATCATTAACACAATACTTATTGCGGATAAATTAAATTTGAATTCCTCCAGTGGCTGAATTGTGGCCTCCACCGGCACTATTCTGGTTTACAAAGAATTCTTCGCTCTGTACCTTTGATTGACACATGATGATATTTTTTGCAAATAGTGTGAAAATTTATGAGTATCCCGCAGAACACAGTCCAAACTAAACGCGAACATGATTTGATTCCCCACTCGAATGGCAGGGTCGCCATATAAGGATGGGATTTAAAGACAATGAAACATCTCGAATGCTTGTTAGACACTGCATATATTTGGTCCATTCTATGACAATATAAACACACACATCCTTACTTTAACATGCTTACATACTACACCACACCTTTTCATCTCATTATTTCAGTTGATTCTGCAGCTACTGCTGCCTACATCTATGACTCCCTTTAAAATGTTTTAAGGACATAAATACACATGGAAGATTACATTTAACTTATGCCAGGGTTCAAGGTTACTTTACCTTGAACCCTGGCATAAGTTAAATGTAATCTTCCATGTGAATTTATGGCTAATTATTAAAAGCCATATTTACTGATTTATTACCCATTACCAGCTCAACGACGACAAGTTCTCCGAATACCTGAGCCTGATGCGTGAGCGTGACGCGCGCTACACGCTGTACTTCGAGAACCTGGGGCTGCAGATGAAGCTTAAGGAACTGGACGGCAGCTCCTACCCCGTGGACGACGCCTACGGAGACCCCGTCGTGCTCAGGATAGCGCTTGACAGATGCAGGTCATAATGCGGTTTTTTTTTCGGACCAATATTGGTTCGATTATACAAAAATCTACCGGGCCCTGACTCATGGTAGTGGACGCAACAGTTGGGTTTTATTCAGTAAGAATCCGACATAACTGTCCGTTCTCCCTAAACGGTGGGTATCTATGAGAATTTCCCCACATAAAAAAGAGACAGTAGAGGTATCTGTACTATTTATTTTGCTTAGAGCGGCCAGATTCAGGCGTAGGGTAAATTAATATTCACGGGTTTCTACTACGCTCTTGGTTAATTTTATCTGACGGACAGTGGAAAAACCTCACCCTATTTAACCAACTACCTTACCCAGAGGATGCAAAATTTGTCCTCATTAGTTCTCCACCCGTATCGAGGTCATTCAATATGGAGACTAGAGGCCCTAGCCGCGGTGCGGCAAAATATTCCTTTCTTCCATATCGTTCTTATCCGCCGGCTTGAAAGAATTAAATCAATCAGTGGCCTGAACTAAATCAAATATAATTTTCTAGGGAACAGCTATCTATAACCCAGACGGAGTTGAAGAAGATGACGGACGAGTACGCGGACACCGTGCCGCGGCGGGAGTACGACACCCTGGAAGCTAAGTCGGAGGACCTGTCCAAGGCACTGGACAAGCTGGAGGAAGAGTACAAACTTCTGAGGAAAAATAATAAACGGCTTTTGGGTATGTAATGTATAAATCCAATTATGGTAGCATAAATCTTACCCAATCTTCTCTTCTTCTTTTATCTAATCTTTAACTTCTCATTGGTGTAGTATAAGTTGCAAGCGCGACTGCTTAGCGGCAGGCCTGGGTTTGATTCCTAGGTCGCGCAAAGAGTTAGTGGGTTTTCCATTAGGAATTTCTCAGTAGCAATCTGGATTTCGGATTTGTGCCCGGTTGATGGCAATATCTATGACTATTATTCATTTATTATTTTTATTATATCGTTATTTATGACTTTAAAAGTTAATATAGGTACCTAACTGACGACAGGTAGATAATACAAGAGACTATGTAAGTCATATATTTAGTTAGGTGTGCAGGGGGGTTGAAACGGGCCGCGGGAAAGTCCGAAAGGGATACCGTGGCCCCTGGCAACGTACAAGCAACTGAAGGAACACGGGTGGGTTTTAGTCAGTAAGAGTCTGACACGCCCTCACGCTCCGCCCAGAGCGGGAAAAGTTATTTGATAATTTCCCCCCCTTAAAAAAAGTGTGGGTTAAAACGGCTGCTTTGGCAGAATCATAATATGATAATATTATGAATCTCACAAACTGACAATTCATAATATTAACTGCGTTCAATTCATATTACGCAATTCATCTGTTTGAAAGTTTTATGTTATAATGAAATAACATTTAAACTGCAGAAAAAAAAACCATTAGATTAATAAAATTTGTGCCACCCTAGAGGAATTGCTAGGAATTCAGAAAATGAATTGCTTTTAGAGGAATTGCTTAATGTGGCCGTTTTAGGCCCCCAGAACTCATTGATAATTTTTTATAATCAAACTAATTAAACTAATGGCTAAATTAATAGCCTTAGTGTAAATTGTTTCTGTCATGTCATAATAAAGTATAAAGTTTACTACAAATATAATCTTTTAGAGATCAACTTTTTAATTACTTTAATTTAGCCATTACTTTAATTTGTATGATTAAGAAAATAATCAATGCAAATCGCCATTGGTGGGGATTGTCAGTGGGGATTAGAGGAACAACCCTGCATACACCTCTGCTCCCCCTCTGGGGATATAGCTATAATGTTATGTAAATTCCACCATACACTCCCTTTATTATTCATTAAATTTTTATTAAACAATTAAATTTAACAGTCACAAAGACTTCTATCGAGGAGGAACTGCTGGAGACGAAGGAGCGCTGCAGCGAGCTGGAGCGCGCGGGTACGCCGCGGCCGCAGTGGGACCTGTGCGCGGACTTTATCGGCGGAGGGCGAGATAGGTCGAACATATAGTAGCATCAACAATTGAGTCTAGCCACGTGGACTATGTTTGTAATTTATGTTCCCTTCAAACCCTGTCCAGGTTAAACTCTTACGCAAACACGCACTTTTTCCTTTCTGATCCATTTGTTTACATTTTGATCAGATACTTTTGAAACAGACCTACATACATTATCCAGTGGTTGAGTTCATTTCCTCTATGGGTCATAAGCTCTCTCTTCCGCTCTCCTTGCACAGGATAGGGTTTAAAAACATTGAATATACCATCGTTCCTAGTTCCTACTACATACTCAGTCACGTGGCACCACGGCCTGACGAAATCATAAAGACCCAGCGTCCTGCCTCCCTATACACAAACTACAGAATGCACTGAGGGCTTTAGGGCACAGCTTGTGATCGATACCATGTTTTTCAGATGGTGGCAGTTGGCGAGCGGCCTTTCTTCGCGAAACATTCTCAGAGTCTTGCTGAAGGAACTTGGTCCTGCAGCCGAAAGTGACCATCTCGAACATTTTGATGGGCTTGTAAGAATTACTACTTGCTCACTTACCTACCTATTTTGAATCCAACCGAAAATGTTTTTTTTTTCAACCGAAAAAGGTATTGAAATACGAGTACCGCCTGATTTAAAATTACTCTTTGCTTATCGATAGGTTTTTCTTTCGTGAAATTAACAAAAAAAACGAGTGATCCTTTAAGTAGTCGCATATGATGTGTAACATCTGACATCTCACCTTGGTAATAAGCAACATTAAAGGGGCCTCGTCAAAGTCGTTTCTGACGGCCAACTCTAGAACCGCGTGCGCTCATTGGTCAAATCAAATAGTGCGTTCTTTTCGGCTTCCTGATACAAACACACTTACATATTTTTAGGGTATATAATTATGTACTGTGCACCGATTGCAGGAAAGCGAGAAGAAACATATTACACATAAAAAAAACCGTGTTCGTCTTTTAGTAATTATATTTAAATCACACGAAAACATACTTTTCTCAAATCCATAATTATTATAATCAAATATTCAGCTCTCTGCGATAAAAAGCATATTTTCTGCATTTTTACAGAATAATGGATTGAAAGTATTGCTCGCAGGCATTTAATTTTTGAAAACGAAAATTTTTATGTGTGTACATAAACTGTTAAATAAATAAATTGCCGTGAACTGAAAACGAAATTTGGTCGGGCTCTCCTTTTTTTTCTCGCAAAACATTACCTACCGTTTATATTATAGAACGATAATCTTGGATTTCATCTTGTTTCCTACCTATTTTGCTAGGGCATGGATCCCGTCATTCCACCATACCTGCGCTACGAAGGCAAGGTGCGCAACCTGCGCCTGTCGCGCCGGGAGGTGAGCGTCATCATCAACGACATCTGGCTCGGCAAGATGGACAGCCAGGACATCTGCATGCAGGATTATGTCACGCAGTACTTTGAGGACAGGTGGGTAATTAACTATTGTGGTGGTATACACGGTCAAACTAAACGTTATGAGTATTTATATCCAATGATAACAAAACAAGATTAATTATGAACTCATATTTCAAGTAATACACTACTGCGGCCTACGAAGACAGACCTACCTAGCGACCTAACATCTTCCATAAATTACTTGAAATTGTGAGTTTAGAAAACTCGTTTTTTATTTTATCGACAATAGACCGGTATGAGTGAAGTTTCGCTAACTAATTTGGTTTGACCTTGCAAATATTCTAACAATTTCCCTTTGCGTCTCTCGTCTGCCCCACAACTGCGTCATTAATAAAATGGTCCTAAATTATAATTCCCCAGTTTCTAAGGTAGCTTATCCTACAGATACGGTCAGCCGTCTGTGCGCGCGGAGTGGGCGTACAACCTGTGCGCGGGTGCCGAGCAGATGCTGGACGAACCGCAGGTCTAAGTCAAACCATTTATTTCAAGTAGGCCATTAAACGGCACTTTTGAACGTCAAACTTTATAAGAAAATATAATTGATTCTAGGTAGGGTTCCAAAAGGTAGGTTCGTATGGAGAAGAATGGCAAGAAACTCCATAGTTACTCTATCAAAATGTTTTTCAATATTTTTTATAGTACTCAAGTAGCTAGGGTAAGCCAGAAGGTTACTGGAACGCTGCCGGCTCTATAACGAATGAAAAATTTATGACCATCGAGTAAGAAACCAATGCTTGTCAAGTGCAGTCCTTAATTTCCCCTATCATCAATTATGGTGATGTGTGCTACTACGACAAACTTGACCGTCTTCTCAATAACTGCATTCGTTTCGTTTTCAATCTGCGTAAATATGATCATGATCGCGCATCGGTCGCTTCTAAAGTGGTTGCCCATACTGCCAGCGCAGAGAGCAAATGGCGCTGACCACCTTGTTTTAATTTCTTGACTCTCCCTCTTCCCCTAGTTAGCTAGCTCCCCACTTTCAGTACATTTGCGCCAACCACCATATAAATTTTCGTTCATCTCACAATCGTATTCTTCAATGTCCCACTCACCGCACTGACTTCATTCACTCTTCCTTCTTCATTCAGTCTATCTCTCTGTGTAATGCGCTCCCCCAGGAAATCAGGATGGCGACCAACCGATTATCCTTTAGAGTTAAAGATCGCGAACACATTTATTTATTTATTTAATACTTCAAGCACACAAATGTACAGAGGCGGACTTAATGCCATAGGCATTTTCTACCAGTCAACCTTTGGGTGATGCAGAGACAAACAGTGGCAGGTGCAATAGCGAGAATTGAGGATTTAATATTTATTTAAATATAAAGATATACATATATCTAACAAAAACTATAAATATAATATATACACCTAATTATATATAAATATGAGACACACACAAGAACACACACACACACATTCGCAAGAAGCTGGCAGTATCATCACAACGGTAATGTTTTCCCAATGTTTGTCTTATTTGTTTTATTATATTTATAGTTTTTAATAAGATATGATAGTCTAGTATATTTATTTGTCTTTGCATCACCCAAAGGTTGACTGGTAGAATTCCACCTCTGTACATTTGTGTGTTAAATAAATAAAAAATATATTATAATTGGTGGTAAAGGTGAAGCTGTTCTGGGGCGTGCTGCACGGTCACCTCAGCGAGCACATCTACTGGGGCCATCGCAGGCACTGGCAGGCGCTGCGGGACTGCCTCTACAAGCACAGCAAGGACCAGGAGGTACATACAGTACCGCAGACACAACGCACATCTACTGGGGCCATCGCAGGCACTGGCAGGCGCTGCGGGACTGCCTCTACAAGCACAGCAAGGACCAGGAGGTACATACAGTACCGCAGACACAACGCACATCTACTGGGGCCATCGCAGGCACTGGCAGGCGCTGCGGGACTGCCTCTACAAGCACAGCAAGGAACAGGAGGTACTGAAGACATTAAACACATCTACTGGGGCCATCGCAGGCACGGCCGTCAGCGACAGATCGGCTCCGACTTCTGATACGAGGGTACGGCGCAGCTCCTCCCATGCTGCACACTCTGCCAGTGTATGCTGTGCCGTGTCTTCCCGACAGTCGATGCAGTGATGGCACCGAGCGTCCGGCTGATTATGCAACATAGGTACTTCCCGAAGCAGCCGTGTCCCGAGAACACTTCGGGACATTCGTCGAGCACTGGTCGGATCGCGTCGACGGTAGCGAGGCCAGCGGTAGGGCGCAGAAGCCTGTGCCGCCATTCCGTCACTAGGACCTCGCGGAGTCTTGTTTGCTGACGATATTTCGATTTTAAGTTCATGGCGGAACAATGTTGGCTTGAGCGAGGACCTAACCACTACACTAAATAAAACAATATCTTATCTTAACCTCGAAATAAATGTCTCTAAAACTAAAATAATGTCCTTCCACCCCCGCCAAAAAACTCCACTAGATAAAAGCTTCACCTGCAGCGGCACAACGATTGAAGTCGTACAAGAATTTACTCTACTTGGCCTGTCCATAGATGCTAACATTAATTGGAAAGCCCACACCAAAAAAGTTAGATCAAAACTATCCAAATTTGGATATCGCGAAGACTACTGGCGTTAAAACTGCACTTATTACCTATTATGCTTACGCATATATGCGTGGCTCACTTACAGCGTGATATTATGGGGAAATAGCACAGATGCACCGACACTTTTCACACTGCAAAAAAGACTAATAAAAATCTTAGTAAATATAGAAGACACCGACAGTTGTAAACCTTATTTTCAAGAACATAAAATACTAAATATATATATTCTAGATATTATTATTATTCTGCCTATACAGGGTGGATTTTTGCTTAGAGTATTCTAAGGATTTTTGAGATGGGGCAGTAAGGACAGCTACCTTAACCGTTGTCGCTAGAAGAAAACGGTCTTAGAAGACTGTCCTTAACTTTTTGAGAAATTATGATCTGCATTCACAGATTTTGAAAAAAAATTACAGTCAGCAAGAAAATGGGCAGTTTTCATAAAAACTTTTTTTGATGCCAATCGATCCTGTTTCTTATAAGAATCAAAAAACTCTACTAGACCAACTGAGGTTTGAGTACTAGAAAAGGCAGAAATCACAAAAATCTTTTCCCATACATTTCGTAAGAAAAAATCTCCAACATACTTTATTATGATAGACAGACTAGCCAAACAGAAACAAAAAATTTTTACTTCGAACGAATACGCGTTATAATTTTATTTACAATAAGAACAAGATAGTTTGTTGCTTGTGATGTCCGACGTTCTGAGAAAAAATCCAGCCAAGTGCGTGTCGGACCACGCACAATGAAGGGTTCCGTAGTTGGGATGAATTTATCTCAAAAACAAACTTATAACAATGTAGTTGAAAAACATGTACATACTCCCATACATCGATATACTTTACGGTCAATTCTCTGCAAGTGTAAGTTTGTAAACGATTTTTTTTGTGTGGTAAATCTACAAATTATCGATTTTCGGACTTTTCCCTTTACTTGTGTTATGAAGCCTTGCTTCTTGCCTAATTTCATCATTCTAGGTTAACGGGAAGTACCCTGTAGATTTGATTTATTTGCAAGTATCAAAATAATTATGCCGTATTTTTTATTGCGTGACTTAGAAGCTTGATTTTTTTAAACTTCAAGGGACCACAGACCTACGTATTTGATGTTATTTCAACTTGATACCTCCACGCGTTCCTGAGGGTCATGAAAGACTGACGGACGGACAACGATGTGATCCTAAAAGGGTTCCGTATGTTCCGTATTTTCTTTTTGAAATACGGATGTCTAAAAATTACCTCAAATTATTTATAACTTCGAGACTTGTTTGGAAAACGTTAAAAAAGACTGTCCTCTACAAAAGACAGAAATTGCAAAAAAAATAATAACAATGTAAAAAGTTTTTTCAAAAACAACAAAGGTTCTAACTTTTTATTTTTCGTTCAAAATTTTAAGTTCAATTGGTTTTTAATTTAGTTTCGGCCAGTCTATCATCGTAAAATAGTAAGTTGGAGTCACATTTCTTACGAAATGTATGGGAAAAGTTTTTTGTGATTTCTGACTTTTCTAGTACTCAAACCTCAATTGGTCCAGAAGAGTTTTTTGATCCTTATAAGAAACAGGATCGATTGACATCAAAAAAAGTTTTTGTGACAGCTACTCATTTTCTTGCTGGCTGTAGATTTTTTTCAAAATCTGTGAATGCAGATCGAAATCTTTCAAAAAGTTGTGGACAGTCTCCTAAGACCGTTTTCCTGTAGCTACAACGTTTAAGGTAGCTGTCCTTGCTGCCCCATCTCAAAAATCCACCCTGTATATTCTAGAAATATGCAAAAGTACCAACAGTTTTACACTACAAGAGAAAATATACAGTCAAGATACACATTACGCCATAAAAATAGATTAAACCTACCTACCAACCCAGCTCTCTGCTAAAAATGCAATAAACAAGTATCTTATTTATGTCAATATAATAATATCAATATACGAGTATTCCAGTATAATAAATTACCGGAAATAATTTAAATGAAGAAAATTTTAAACATTAAAAATAAATTGAAACAATTTCTAATATCTAAATGCTATTATAATATCAATGAATATCCAGATGACAAATTTTAATTGTTGATGTTTTATAATTATTTTATTGTTAAATTAATTTAAATACAAAAGTTTTTTAATTTTAAATTACTGTTAGATTTGATTTAGTATTTTTTTGTAATTTTGTCATCTTCATTTTATCCTCATGCTGTGGCCTTACAGGGCCCATATTTTTGTACCTAGCTTTAAGCCTTATGTAAAATCTTTTCGACAATATGGAATGCAAATAAATGAATAAATGAGCTGTGACCATAGAAATATGGCTGTGACCGACGAAGCTCGATCTCTCGCGGCCCCTCCGCTTTGGGAAGCAGCGTTGCCAGTGCGCCCGCCGCACCCATCAACTTGGGCGTCAGCCGCCGAAAGTCGTTATCGAGCACCATTCCCAGGTACTTCATGGTGGACTCGACAGCAATTCGGGCCCCCCCGACCACGATGTGTGATCCTGGCGACGGAGCCCGCCGGGGCCCGTGAAAGACCACGGCCTCCGACTTGTTGAGAGCCACCTCCAAGCCCAGGTGTCATATGCGACCCACCACCTGTGAGACTGCAGCTGTCGCCAGCAACGTTGCCTCCCTATGTGAAGAGAATAATGTACCCAAGAGACTGGCGATAGCGGAATTGCCACGTTGGAGCATGCTTAGCCTCAGGCTAAAATAAAAGCCTATTAACGAATTTAAAACTTCCATTCTTCACAGACGATTTCAATTGAAGAATTCGAGAAGACATCGAAAGCGGTTTTTCCGCTAAAGAGTGAAGTGGACATCAAGAACTTGATGGACGTCGTGCGCAAGCAGCTCAAACTGAAGATCAACAACAACGATATCAACTTGGATAAACTGTTTCAAGAGGTATTAAGACACTTTTTAAATTTCATCTAAAAATAGACAAAGCTTTCATGACGAGTCCACAGTTTAGAACCTAGAACTATAAGTTCTAACTTGTCTGCTAATCGTAAGGCCTCAACATAATTTAAATCGAATTATCAACTTCTTGATTTCTCAGAATGAAGAAGGCTTCGACCGCGTGGAGTTCGCTCGCGAGTTGTTCCGACAGCGGCAGCTGGCGCAGGACAAGTACATCCGCGAGGTCGTCGCTGAGCTGGGCGGCAAGCATGGCGTCGAGCTGGGCGGCAAGCATGGCGCCGAGCTGGGCGGCAAGCATGGCGCGGGCAGGACTGTCAGCGTGGAGAATGTCAAGCGGGCGTTCGCTATCGTGGACCCGGCCATAGGTAATGCGATAAAGGTTTCATTCGTGTTTAAAAAAAAATAACAGAAAATTTTACTTTGAAAATTGTTGTCATCTTCATTCTCCTGCCAGGTCGGCGCAACATGTCTTTCACTTTAATACTTCTCTATAAGTCTCTCGGTAGTTGCGCCCCTTCTAGCCATATCATCTTTCACGCATTCCATCCAGCGTTTCTTGGATCTTCCCCTGCTCCTATAGTCATCCACATTCATACTCAAAACTTTCCTCACGACCAGAACGAAAATCTTTCTCGAGTGTAGGTATCAGAATCATTATTATTATAAACAAATATTTTTTATAATCATTCCTAGATCACATCCGCATGGAGCGCTACATTCGTTGGGCGTTTTCTGATTCAACAAGTGAGCTGAACAGCATTCCTCCAATACCTCTGAAAATTCTGACTGCTAGACTGGCCGCAGGAGACATAGAACGCGTTGGACCCAGATATCGAGGTGCACACCGCAGAACGACCTACAAGTAGAATTTTTTTTTAATCTATTTTTTATGGTTTCACCAAAGGAGGTTGTACGACTGACGCTAGTGTCAACTGTGGCAATTCACTCGGTCTAAAAGTAAAAATGGGTGTTCCACAAGGCTCGATATTGGGTCCTTTCCTCTTTTTTGTATAATTATATTAATGATCTATCCCATTTATTAAAAAACCAACCACAAATGGTGTTAATTCCCGACGATACGACGCCCCTAATTTTGAAGATAAATAGACGTGCATCAAATATTGACGACGTAAATAACGCCCTTCTGCAGGTCGAAAATTGGTTCACTGCTAGTAATTTAGTGTTAAATGGGGAAAAAAAAATGTATAAGATTTGCTTTACCGAATGTTAAAAGTAGTGATTGAGATATAGTATAGAATAAGGAGAAACTAGAATTCGTAGATAAAACTATTTTCCTGGAAAATACGCTCGACTCCAGGCTGCAATGGGGTCCTCATTTAACATCTCTTGGAGGACGGCTAAGTTCAGCAACACATGCTGTAAGAAAAATCCGTCAATTTATTGTATACGTAGATACAGCGAGGCTAGTCAGTTCAGTTACTTTCATAGTATCATGTCTTACGGTATTTTACTATGGGACGAGCTGCAGATATCGACTCTATTTTTATTCTGCAGAAAATCGGCCATCAGAGCAATATATGGCCGCCGCAAGCGTTATTCTCTAAGGGAACTGTTTAAAAATATTAACATCATGACAGCACCTTGTCAATATACATATGAAAACATCATGTACGTAAGGAAAAATCTAAGTCTTTTCAGTAAAAGAAGTGATAGACTGAATTATAGGACTAGAAATAAGAACCAATTTGTTTCCCGACCGGGTTTCAGACTGGCTAAAGTAGACTCATCCTTCATGGGGTCCTGTTTAATTAATTAATGTTACGATAAAATACCTCCCCGCATACTCCAACTAAATGAAACTAAATTTAAATCTTGTATAAAACGCACACTATGCTGCCAAGCATATTATAAGTTGGGGGATTACATAGCTGATAAAAATGCTTGGTTCAACGCTGGTCCATCTCCACAAAGGCGCATAAACTAGTTGATTAATGATTAGCGTTCGAAACTTCGAGCTGAAGATTGCAAAAACTATATTTACATTGTATGTTATGGTTGCGCGTAGGTTTGCTCGCTGCTCGAGGGAAGTAAAGATAACTCTTTTTTAAGACGTATTGCCAGTCCTTTTACTCGAGCAGCTTGTGGATAAACTACACTCATAGGGCTGCTAATGCTCTGCGTGTCCAATATAACAACATTTTCAGGATGCTGATGCGGCTGCCTCGCTATTGTAGTGCATCTGGTATGTTTGCGGAGGCACGAACGGACGGGTTCCATGCGATTGTGCGCAAAAGGGTAGCTTCCTTGTCACAGCGTGTGCGAGGCAGTAGCAACGGCATCCTGCAGATGATTGTATCTCGTGCGGATTGCCCTATCCAAAACATATGGATGCGCATTGTTTTGGGCGCTCACTAACACATTGTTTATGTCATATATTAACACGATTTCGATTGTATTGTATACTAGCTTTACCCGCCCCGACATCGTACGGGTAGCACTAAACCCTACCTACCTACCTACCTACCTACCCTACCCTACCTACCTACCTACCCTACCCTACCTACCCTAATTTTCTCACCGTTTAAGCCTTCCCTGGACTACTCGTATTACAAAAATTTTTAAACCAAAATCAGCTAAATCGGCCCAGCCGTTCTCGAGTTTTAGCGAGACTAACGAACAGCAATTGATTTTTATATATATAGATAGATTATTTAATTTAGGGTAATGTTATTATTGTGTAAATTGTTTTTTTTATTTAATTTGTTGTTTTGTATGGATTATAATTATCTGAAATAAATGAATTAATAAAAAAATCATTTTGTTACTAAGTATTGTATAATTGCATAGCACTTGTGTGAGCACTGTAACCATGATCCTTTTATAAAGGTACCATTTAATGAATACGTCTTTCATTGACTTGAATGTGCCCTGGTAGTTGAGAGTACTATGTCATGCTCACTCAAATGTCTCGCTGGTGGTGGCGTGTGTTGGATCGTTAAGTTTCCTTCAAAATGGTTGAGCTGAATGTTGCTGATTCATGCGTCATGTCTTAGCTGCCACGGCTTATTTAATTTATGAATTGTTATTGATTTTATCTTTTAATTACGGACGCTTTTAACGTGCACGTCTTTCTACATTGTTTTCACATGTATACTTTCATAAATATTGGTTACATGTAACCAATATTTTGATTTAAAAGAGTGTCCGTGGAGTTTCTTGACCATTCTTCTCCATAAGAACCCACTACGCTTTGGAATCCCGACCTAGATTGCTCTTTCTGACTGACCGACCCCTTGACAATTCAAAACTGCCTCGTAATTGATTTATTTGCTTTGATTTTGAAATCTGAAGACTTTTATTGGAGAAATTCATAAACAATTGATGCTCCTTTTCATAAAACAGAGAACCATGTCTGTTTACGGGCTCTTTTGGTGTAAGTGTACTTAGGTATATAATTCGGATATGTTAGGGCACAAAGGTTTGTGTGTTCCGGAGAGTACGTGTAGCGAAGACGACAGCCACGACTGTCGGCGGTGCCACCGTGCCACGCGCTCGGACCTAAATTTTAAGTGAGGCGCCACTGATGCATGCACTCCGCACTCACAACCTCATAGCGAGTGACACGAACCTATTCTCTGAGCGAGTTCATAAATAATGCATTATTTGTAAATTTTGTAATAGGTCACAAAATTGTATTATATTATGTAATAATAATAAGTTACGATAAGAGTTTAGATAAATACATTATCGCAATATAAGTTAATGTAATGATTGATGTAAGTTGGATTTTGTCATATTATGTACATCAGTGCTAAAATGAACATCTCTGAAGTTTTCCAGCCAGAACATCTTTCCAGTTTTTAAGCCTCCAGTGTTACCAAAAAAAAGAACTTGAATAAGAAAAAAAAAAGCTATAAAGTTAGATACTATAGGCTAATGTATAACTTTTAGTTATAACTAAAAGTTCATAATTTATTTACTTTTCTACTAAAGCTTCTGTTTTACTAATGGTAGACGTTTCCCTTTTCCTTAGCTCGTGTTTTAATTGGGCTAAACTCTCATTTGGGCATATTTTTTCTAGGTTTCGTTTAATTTGTGATCGACACAACAGTCAACACATTCATAACAACAGCGGTTTCTGGACTTACAACAGTGCTGCCACCTATGACGAGCTCTCAGTTATTAACGCCATATATTTATGTTAAAAAACCATATTCAAAGTAACTTATTAAAACATTATGAAAAATAAGTTGGAAACTGACGGATTTTACCCTACTTTCCAACCGTGACATTATTGAGTGTTTATCGTATAACCGAATTTGAGTTTGAGTTTTGATTGGCGAACCCATAGACACATAAAATATATATATATACAGGATGTTCGGCAGAAGGTTGAATATACGAAAATGGCGGGTCCGTGGGTCCGTCTACTACGTTTTTAGGCCCTTTATCAAGACCCAGGCCACAAGGTTTTTTTTTTTTTAATTGTCGTTGCCAAAAGTTAAAACGTCAATAATTTCATTTAAAAACAACAAAACTGGCAACATTTAATTTTTATTTTCATAAGTAACTGTAGAATCTTATACAATTCGTATTTGACGCAGATGATTGCTAGAAAAGTAAATACGAGCCCTTAAACTACAAACAAATAAAAAATAAATCCCGAAAGCCAGACTTTGAACTGCGTTCAAAAAAACTAACAGTGATATAGCAGTTCTAATTTTAGGAAAACATCTTTGGTTTATGCCCAATCTAACGGTATGCTATATGCACAATTTCTTTTAAAACAACTAGAACAATTCGCCAATTTTAACTGCCTGGGACTTTTTTCACCGAAAGGATTGCGAAGGAAATTTGCGAACAGTGAAATTAATTAATATACGAACCAATTTTTTTTTAAATGTGGATTCTACAATTATTCTAGAATATAAAAATGGCTAGTTTTGTTTAATTATTGACGTTTGAAATTTGAGCAACCAGGAATTTCCATTAAATTTTAAAAAATCCTTATGGCCTGGGTCTTGTTATTGGACCTAACACGTAGTAGACGGCCCCACGGATCCGCCATTTTCGTATGTTCAACCTTCTGCCGAACAGTCTGTATCACAATCATAGACATTTATTGCTATCTCAATTATTATCACAATGGGCGAACCGCGAGTGTGTTTTACTCTGTGGCGAGCTGTCAATGTCAAACACGCATGTCACCCATCCGGACTCCGCAGTGTGACCAGATTCAGTATTTTAATACTTTTTGAGTATATTTTAGTAAGTTTTCCAAGAGTCAGTATTTTTAAAGGCATATTGGCGGAAACCAGTATTTTTGGGTATATTTTGGAAAAAAGTTATGGCAATACCATAGCCATGTCATAAAATAATTAAAAAAGAAAAACTGCGTACATTGATGTTCAGGGGAATTTCCGGATTTAGTCGATATTTCATTTTGGAGCAAAGATCAGTAAGTTACAGATAGGACATGACAGATGGGCCCCCTACCTAGAATTACAAATAGTATCGAATCATCTAGTCACAAAATGATTTTCTGTTCTGCACTTGGCTTAATCTTTGAAGGTTTGGTTTCAAACTTTCAAATTACTATATTGTACGCACGGCTACACATCAAGCTATACATTTCCAGTATAAGCTGACCTCACATTTGTACGGATTCCTATACAATGCGAGATCAGCATAAACTGGAAATGTATAGCTTGATGTGTAGCCGTGTGTACGTGTTCGTCGTAATATAAATTCGCTATTACGCTGTTATCTGATACGCAATTCAGAATCCAGAAAACATGTCTAGTTTTCAGCAAAGTTATTTGGCTAAATGGGAACAAATTCCGGAATTTTCTTCGTGGCTTTCACGTTAAAATATAATTCTAATATTTATTGCGATGATGATGATGATTAATAAATAAAAAAATGTTTTGAAAATCAGTATTTTTATTGGTATATTTTCCCTGTGCAAGTTGGTATATTTCAGTATTTTATAAGGAGCTTCGGTATTTTTGTAAAATTTAATCTGGTCACACTGGGACTCCGGAGCCCTCTGAGCCGGAGCCGGACAAAAAATTGTGTTGTTCTGCGGCAGCGTTGCCGTTAGCGTACATTTTACACATTTGACGTACCTTTTAGGCCTCCCATGTGTAATGGGGTCTAGTTTACGTACCTTTTCAACTTAACATTCGAAATCATGTGTAAAATCATGGTTTAAAGACCATTTTACGTACCTTTTTTGAAACCAAAACGAGATAACGAGATAGCATCTTCGGTCCTAAGTAGCGGTGGCCTGTGAAGTCACAGACCTACGTAATGTAAGAATAGGAAATAGCTTTGTCTCGCTTCCGCCGAGAGTGTAGGCAATGAACATTGTAGGTATCGTGTATCCGACGGGCCCGAGCGGCGCGCTCACCAAGTCAAGACAGACACAGAACACTGCTCTACTCACAGGGCGCGCTTGTTTGTGGGCACGCCACAATTGTGGCGATAAGTCCCCTCTTTGAGGAGTGGCTAGAGAGGTGCCACGGCGTCCTCACCTCCCGCCTGACGCAGGGCTTCACCGGACACGGCTGTTTTGGGAGGTTCCTGTTCCGTATAAGGCGGGAGGAAACGCCCGGGTGTCACCACTGTGTAAATCGCCCGGAGCACATGGTGGAGGTCTGCCCTGCTTGGGCGGAGCACCGCCGTGTCCTCACGGAGGCGATCGGCGGAGGCGATCTCGCGCGTCCGGCCCTGGTTCAGGCCATGGTCCGGAGCGAGAGTGCATGGGAGGCCGTCACTTCCTTCTGCGAAGCAGTAATGCTCGCGAAGGAGGAGGCGGAGCGCGCGAGGGAGAGGCAAGATTTGCGCCCTCGCGCCCCTAGTCGCCGCAGAAGACGCCCCGGGCGTCGGGAGTTGCGAGCCGACTTCCGGCCACCGTAGGTGCGGGCTTGCGGACGGTGAGCAATGGGCAGCTCGCCGTCCGATAAAGACCAGGCCCGGGTCGACGGCGCGTTGTGTTCCACGCGCGCCTCAAAGGGATGTCAGCACCAACTGACGGGGTCCGTACGGACCAACGCCTGCTGGGGTTGCGGGTTTGTCCGAAAGGGATATCGCGGCCCCGGCACACAGGCAACGAAAGGAACACGGGTGGGTTTTAGTCAGTATAAGTCTGACACGCCCTCTCGCTCTGCCGCTCTGCTCTGCTGAGCGGGAGAAGTCATTTGATGATTTCCCACCCACAAAAAAAAAAAAAAGGTCGCGGTTGTTTGCAAAGCGGATAAGTTTAGATAGGTACATTTGTTTTGTATTTTTTGCGGTTTCTCCATAATATTAACCACGAGAAACAATCCCTATCATAAAAATGCGGGCATTTTTTATTTTTATGTCTCTCCCTGTCTCGCATTCATTCCGAAAGAGCGAGAGAAGCAGTAGTCAATGATTTTAGTAAAAGCATTGCTTATGTACCTTTTTAACCCAAAATGTACCTTTTCTGCGCTGGATATGTACCTTTTGGGAACTCAGTTGCGGCAACACCTCTTGAGTATTAATGTTCTGTGGGCAACACTCTGCGGGGACATAACCTCGTAGAGTATTTATAATGTTCTGTGGACATAACCCCAAAACAAAACGAAGAAAGTGTTTGTTTACACCACTTACTGAACGCGTTGCACCTCAAAAACAATAAAATTCATTATAAGTGTACATAAAAATGGCTGATATCGTTGATAACGAAGAAGTTGATAGAGATACTGTAGAGCCTGAAGTTCTAGAACAGCAGTTTCAAAAGAAATACAAGTTACTAACAGAAAGTGCGGTATCACTTAAGAAATCTTATATTAATAAGTTTTACGCTACAAAGTAAGTATATTGCTCATGTTATTTAAATTCCAATACGTTATAAAAGATGCTTTATCCATGCTAGACCACCTATATTTTAAATAAATAATGCTTTTAAATTAAAAACCTGCTTGCTTAAATAAGAAGCTTCAAGCTTGTTTACTCTGTGTTCTTGATCTATTTTAATGCTTTGTCTATGCTGTAATACTTTAAAATCAAATAATTATTGGCAACCACCGAAAAAGTCGTTGTTTTAATTAAATTTTCATTGAAACCCACAGATCTTTAAAACTAGCAGTAAGTCTATCTGACAACAGCATAGAGATGTACCAGTTGAACAATACATCCCTCACGAAGGTCTGTCGTCTCAGCGGTCATCAGAAGGGGCTCACAGAGGTGGTATGTGACCCCAAGGACGACCACCTTGTGTACTCGGCTGGGCAGGATGGACTGGTCAAACTGTGGGATACCAGGACCAGCGGCAGTTGTGTGCAGGAGTATAAAGGTGATTCACATTTCCATTGTTAAATAAAAGTAATTGATTATTTGATAACCTTAATTAAAGTTGGTTGGAGAACACACAACCTCAGAAACTCAGAACCCATAGATAACCTCTCAGTAAAGTTTTGCTGAATTCAGCAGTGGTGGCCAAGTGGTAACGGCTGTGTGTTCGAGGGTGTGCTGAGGGTAGTAGCAGGCACTTTTGAAAATAGGTGTGAGTTTTGATAATGATTCTATGTACTTAAAAAAATATGGTGTATTTTCAGATAAGGATGAACAGCTAGTCAGGCCATATGAGTGTATGGACATCTCCTGCAACGGACGGGTGCTGTGCGCGGGAAGTCAGCTGGTGGAGGATGACGCCTACCTGGTGTTCTGGGATAGCCGCCTCCCCAAGCCCCTGGGAGGCTACTGGAACTCACACACTGATGATATCACACAGGTGGCTAACACTCATTTAATATTGTCTATGCTGACCATATGTCCCCATTTCTCTAGTTTAGACATCAGTCGATGTGTCTTACGGCTCCTACACACTATGCCGGCGGCACGGCCGTCGGCTTTTGCCGCGCGGCACGTACCCCCGGCTTTTGCGCCTTCATTTCCTTTGCGATCCTTTGTGCGGCAGGTAGTGTATAGTGTGTTGGAGCTATTAGTGTCATTCTAATAATCTTATTTACGACTCAAGAGCTTATGACGGCCAATCACCATGGTATTATGCAAATAAGATCAAATGACCTTAATTCCAGGTGAAATTCCACAAGACAAAGACAGAGATGCTAGCAACAGGGTCACTGGATGGCCTTCTTAACATATTCAATGTGATGGAGCTGACAGAAGACGATGCTCTGACATACTCCCTCAATGTGGAGAACTCGGTGGAGAAGCTGTCCTGGCTGGGTGAGAAGCAGGTAGCCTGCATCACACAGTCCAATGACCTGCAGCTGTGGGACGCTGACAGCGGGGACATGCTTAGGAGTTTCACTAGGGATAAAATTTCTAGGAGTATAAAGGTGAGATGCTATCTAACTTCTTGTTGTTGTCTGCTATGTGTGAGAAAATGAAGATGATGAAATGAGATGTTGCATTGGCAAAAATGAAGATGATTTATTTATTTATTTATTTGGTACACCAACAGCAGTACATACACAAAATTTAAAACAGAATAAAACCATAATACAAGTACTGGTATGTATGCCTATTATAGGTATACACAGCATTCACCACAAAACAACATCGTAATAAACTAGAAAAAAACTAAACATAAAATACAATTAGTAAAATTAAAAATTCAAAGTAAATGAATACTCATTTACTTTGAATTTTTAATTTTACTTTAAACAAAAAAAAATTTTACCACGAAAGGTGGAACGTGAAAAATGAAAAATGAGTGTGAGTGATATCTGAAATGAATTTACAAAAAATATGTATATATTGCTTAGTCTAAGCACTTATGCACTCCCGTACCACAGACATTGATCTTCTAAACTTGTTGAGTGATACACCGTGTAAGTCGATTTCTGACGATTTACAAAGACTGTTGTAATTTCTGCACATTCGGATCAAGGGAGCGTTCAGACCAAGATTTGATTTGCGAAAAGGGATATGAAAAAATCTGGTGATGGGATGTCTGGGGGGCTTTGAAGGGACTGAATAATGGATACGTTCAACAAGATCGCTACATTTTACTGTCTTTATATTGAAAAAGTGTAAGCGCTGTTCATATGGACAGCGATGGCTAATTTTCCTGGATATAAATGCTAGATGTTTAGTAAATGCTCTTTGTATTCTCTCAATTCTTTGCGAGTGAACTGCATAGAAAGGATTCCAGGCAACACTAGCGTATTCCAACCGACTTCGCACCAGGGTATTGAACAAGACTATTCTGGTCTTTGTTAGATGGAAGCCCCGGGTGTTGCGTTTTACAAAACCCAGCATCTGTGCCGACTTCTTGACAATGTCGTTGATGTGTGGCTTAAAGCTTAGTGCATCGTCGACCAGAACTCCTAGATCCCGTATTTCACATACCTTAGACAACGTAGTGTTGCACAGTGTGTAGGTAGTAGAAAAATATTCCTTTTTTTTTGAGAAACGAATAAAGAAACATTTTAGTATGTTTAAGGTCATATTGTTAGCTATGCACCAGTTTTCAATATTTGTTAAGTCGCTTTGAACAAGCTTAGTATCTGCAGGCCCCGTGATCTTCCTATAAATCTTTAAGTCATCAGCGAACAACAAAGCTTGACAATGCTTGATTTGACTTGTGATGTCATTTACAAATAGCAAAAACAAAACTGGGCCGAGATGGGAGCCTTGTGGGACTCCAGAGCGTACATGAAATTCGTGAGAGACATAGCCATTGACAGCAACGAACTGAGAGCGATTTATAAGATAGGATGCGAACCACCTCAGCAGCGATCCGTGGACACCGCTAAGCTCGAGTTTTGCTACCATGAGTGGATGGCTTACCTTGTCGAATGCGCTGCTGAAGTCCGTGTATATTGCGTCGACTTCGTGTCTGCCATCGAGCGCTTCAGATATGTCAGATAAATATCGAACTAGATTAGTCTCGGTAGATCGCCCAACTCGGAATCCGTGTTAGCAATCGGAAAGCTTAGTCTCCAAGTGAGTAGTAATGATGGGACAAACGAGACATTCAAAGAGCTTGGAAAAACAGGATAGGATGGAAATCGGTCTGTAGTTTTTGATGTCGCTGGAGTCGCCTTTTTTGTGCACAGGTACAATTCGAGCCTTTTTCCATTCATCAGGAAATATTCCCAACTCTAAAGACCGGTTAAATAAGAGAGACAGTGGCCCTGCAAGCGCTCTCCCACATGATTTCACAAAAACTGGTGGAATAGAATCAGGACCGGCACCCTTGGTGGTATCGAGTTTTTTAATTTTAGCTAGAACTTCTTGTGATGTAAATTTTATATTACTTAGCACTCCAAATGATTCTTGGACATCTGTTGTTGCACTGCTATTTGGGTCGGTAAAAATCGAAGAAAAATGTGGAAGGGGAAGCAAAGAGATTTGCAATGTAAGTTCCATTGTTAGCTACTACATCATTCATGTGCATTATGGCTGGAACCGCTGATTTACTATTTCGTTTGTTTTTAATGTAGCGCCAAAATGCTTTAGGATCATTTGTTATTTCAGTCTCAATATGGTGTTTGTAATCGCTGTAGTTTTGGTTGATCATTGTATGACAACGGCTTCTAAGTATGTCGAAGCTCAACTTGTCACGAGGATTATTGTATTTACGAAATTTACTACGATACTTCTCTTTTTCAGATAGTGTTTTTATGAGCGCTTTACTAAACCAGGAAGGATATTTTGATTTTTTGCAACTGTACTTTAGTATGTGTTTGTCAATCAGTTGTTTTAATTTTCCATTGAATATAAAAACTAGATCATTAATATCATCGGAGTGTGAAAATTCTAGATGCTAGTCAGTAGCCTGTAGGTCTGACATGATTTTTGCGTAATCACATTTGTAAAAATTAGGGCGAATGTTATTCTTCGAGCGCAAACATTTTGTATTTCCCTGTGTTATTGAAATGAGCAGTGCAGGGTGTTTAGGATCAAGTCTAGTAAGAAGGTCAGAGGTATGGGAAGCATAAAGATTGAGCAGATTGCTTATAACTAAGTCCAGTGTTCTATCGTCAATGTTACAAACGTAGTTAAATTGAAAAAGACTGTTAACTCCTAAAAAGTCAACAAACATATCCCCTAAAGTGTTGTTATAATTACTAGGAATAGAATGGTTTTGTCCATCTAAAGATGACCATTTAATAAATCCAAGATTAAAATCTCCGAGGATAAGACCGTCTTCAACGTTGTTTATAACATTACTGACATTGTTCAGAAAATTTGACAATGACTCTGCTTTTATTGGAGGAGGTAAATACGAGACACAAACAGCTACATTTTTTACAATGTTGTTAAATTTAAATTTGACAGACACCCAAAGGTCTTCGTTATTACTCTCCCAGCTGTAGACTCTGGCTGATGGAACATCCCGTGAGACAGCTAAAAGAACTCCACCGCCATCTTTTTTAGTATTATTATGGCAAATTCTATCGCGACGGTAAACATTGTATCTAGAATCGAACAACTCACTGCTCAGGATATTTGAATTCAGCCAAGTCTCAGTAAAAGCTATTATTTTATAATTATTCAGTAAAGTGTTTTGGTACAGGTCATTTGTTTTTGTTCTTAAACCTCTTACATTTTGGTAGTAAATATCGAACATTGTGAATATACACTCCTTTGCAAAAAAAACGGGCACCTTACAGTCATTGGCTTTTCTATGGATAATATTAATATTTTTAGTATGTCGTTAGCATAAATGACTAGTAATTTCTTATACTCAATGAGAATATAGTTTTTAACACTTGAATCCTGGAATCGTTGTTTTAGTCAATGTAAACAGAGTGCCGTGTTAAAATGGATATTTTTATCGGTATAATGAAATGAAGACTACGAGTATTTCTATGGTATTTTAATAAAAAAAGACATAAAAAAATCAAAATTAATAACGAGTATGACCTCCCCTTGCAGCAATTACGGCATTTAATCGTCTTTGCATGCTTTCTACCAGGCTTCTGATGGTGTCCTGTGGAATGTGTTCCCACTCAGTCGAGATCACACGTTTAAGCTCCCTGATGTTCTGTGGAAGTGGTTGGACAGATCGTACTCGCCTTTTAAGGAGGTCCCAGACGTGCTCAATGGGGTTAAGGTCGGGGCTCCGCGCTGGCCAATCCAAACGACGAATACCGACCTCTTGCATATAAGCATCTACGTCGCCAGAACGGTGGGCCGGAGCATTATCGTCCATGTAAATGGCATCTTCACCAATTACAGTCAGTGCGGGTTGTGCATGTTGACAAAGGATTTCTGTTATGTACCTTTGCGCATTTAGTGAGCTATTTTCAATGAATACTATCTCGGTGCGATAGCTGGAAGTTACGCCCGCCCAAAACATAACGGACCCTCCACCATAAGGGGTGATTTCTTCAAAACACACGTCGGCATAGCGTTCCCCTGGTCTTCGTAACACTCGCCGACGTCGGTCCTCACCATTCAGACAAATTCGAGCCTCGTCGGAGAAGAGTACGCTACTCCAGTTACCTAGTGTCCAAGATAGGCAATTTCTAGCGAACCTCAATCGAGCTATCCGGTGCTCACGGAGTAACTTGGGGGCCCGCGCTGGTCGTCGACTGCGTATATCAGCCACTAAAAGCCTCCTCCTCACTGTCCATAGGCTAACTTGTGCTCCTCGTACCTCTTCAAGGTTTCTTTTGAGGTCTATGTAACTGCATTTGCGGTTTCGCCTGAGTCACTAAAAAGCGGTCGTCTCGTGGTTGTGTGCAACGTTTTCTCCCAGAACCTTGCTTTCTCTGAACGGAACCTGTCTCTTGGTATCGAGTCCAGGTTCTTTGGACGGTTGAACGACTCACGTTTAACCGCTGTGAAACGTAACGTTGGCTACACCCCTCTTCCAGCAGCGCTATAATTTTACTAGCTCGTATTGCTTTTTCTGCCATTACAATCGACACAAAGATATCTGTTTTAAGTCACAATAAGGCTGGATTATGAGACAAACATAAATTATTCTACTAAAAATAACGAGAAGTTAGTTTTAGTTGCTTGATAACCTTCTAACCGCAAACCCGCGAAAAGTTAGTAAAAAGTCACAAACTGAAAAGGGGATTATTATTTTTTAAACAAAAGTTTCGAATTTTAAATTAACTTTTTTTCATACCCAGACTCTTTATTAAGTGCCAGTAACATAGTTTGGCTATTAAAACCTCTTACGAACTAAATGATTACCATTAATGTAGAAAAATCAAAACCGCCCGTTTTTTTTGCAAAGGAGTGTAGTTATAACCAGAAACGTTGTTTGAGAAAAGGGGGAAATAGTAAGCTGTTGAGCTATTAATTTTTGTCGAGTAATGATAAGCTTTCCAGGTTGCGAATAAGAACAGCAGCGTGAGGCACATCTTTGCGAACAAACACTCGTCCATTTCGAACCCACACAAACTTATAGCCCAGATCCTTGGCTAACTTCCTAGTGGCAGCGTGTAGCTGCTTGTTAACTGGACACAAATTCTCCGAGACGTACACTGGCGTGTGATCTCCACCTATTCCCAGGTGTTTAGAGTTGAGCTTGTCTTGGGGTTGCTTTTTCTTGTTGAAGTTTACTACTGCTGCTATCAAACTATCGCGGAGACGAGGTGTTCGTAGTTTAACAACCATGGGACGGGGTCTATTATTGTTGTCCGGATTTAATTTCGCAACTCGTGTAGCATGAAGGATATCACCATCATCAAGTTGTTCTCCGACTGTTTTTGCTAGTTGTATTACAGTGGTGATAACGTTTTCAGTCTTGTATTCCGGGATCCCGTTGATTTCAACATTGTTCGCGCGGAGACTCTGCTCTACCAGTGTCAGTCTCATTGCATGGTCTGTGGATGCTATCGATAGACGTTCGTTCTCAGCTTGTAATTTTTTTATTATAGCTTCTTTTCGCTCCAGACAGGATTTAAGAGTTTCAAATTGTGTGTTATAAAAATTCATTGAGTCTTTGAAGTCTGATATTTGTTCCGACATTTGTTTAAGCTGGTCTGTAACTAATGTTTTAATTTTAGTTTCAAGGAAGCAATTTAATTCCTGTTTGATGATGGTCCGTAGTTTATCCTCTAAGTCGAGGCTTTGTACCAAGCTTTCCGTAGACACATTACAGGTGTTCGACTTTTGTCTCATTGTTATGTTGCAGATTCCGTCGTCAGAGGAACCTTCGAAAACGCTGATACTCGTAAAATCGGCAGATGAGCTAGTTGTGTTAAGCAGTGGGGTAGAGGTATTAACTTAAGCCGATTTGCTGCGACAGTCCATACAAGTCCAGGAACATTTGCTGCTAGGCGTCATTGCTTGGAAGCCTTTTTCAGTGACATTTGCACAAAGCAGGTGGTACTTAGATTTACATTTGCAACATTTCAGAAAGCCCTTATTTGGGAGGGTTTTTAGGCGACCTAAGCAGCTATGACCATTCGGCGCCATGTTAGTAATAATGCGCTAAGCGATTTGTTTATCAATTCTGTTCACCGCAATCGTGGTAGCAAGCGTGATGCTTATATTTATGCGTAGGTAGCGTATTAGAACATGCAATAATAATTCCCAAACGGTGAATAGGCGCACCTGTGCCTGCACCTGCGTCCCGCACGTGCGTGCGCTGCGTCTGTGTGCGTAGCAGCGAGCCGTCCGCGGGTTGTCGTAGGTCCGGGATTTATGTACTTTTGCAAACTTTTAAGAACTTATTTGCTAATTACTCACGAACCGCGTCGAGTTTTAAACTGCTGTAAGCAATCATGGATAGTCCTTTTTCACAGCTCCACAGTGGTATACTTCACTAATAGAAACACAGACTTTTTAACATAGATATGATAAAAAATAACGGAGTAAAAAAAAACGTGTTGCCTTTGCAACGCTCCAAAAATAATGATGAAATGAGATGTTGCATTGGCAAAAATGAAGATGATGAAATGAGATGTTGCATTGGCAAAAATGACCAACTACCATACAAACTTTTAAAGTCTTTAAGGAATAAATTTTCAAAAATCCTTCCTTATTGCTGACCTTCATTATATTTTATAAGGAACTCTTGAAAAATATAAATAAAATAAAATAAAAACTCGTGCTTCTAGACCCAGCAGTTTAGGCATTATGTTGATTTCTATTATAATCTATTCTATGTAGAATTAATTTTCAT
This sequence comes from Agrochola macilenta, assembly GCA_916701695.1. NCBI lineage: Eukaryota > Metazoa > Arthropoda > Insecta > Lepidoptera > Noctuidae > Agrochola > Agrochola macilenta. The sequence continues at coordinate 21,589,105 of OU753568.1, forward strand.
GAAAACTTTATTGGGAGTAGTAATAATGGAAATTGTAATCAATTGAATCACTTGTAAAACATAATTGACATAGATCACTGTTCTATTATTTACAGAGAAGTAAAGCTGACGACTGTTACTTGGTGGACACGTACACGTCGATAGACGACACGCCGGTGCTACTGGCTGGCTCCAATGAAGGCAATGGGTAAGCTCTAACCAAATGCAAATGGATATAATTCAGATATGTTCCGACTATTTCCGAGTTGCCCCCACTGAATGTAGTAACGTAAGGTAAATTACATACATCACATACATACATTACATCATCATTCTCCTACTACCGTTGTCCCAATGTATTAGTGGTCGGCGCAACATGCCATTGTCCACACGTCTCTATAGTCCTCATCTCGGTAGTCACCCCCTACACATATGTATAAATTTCAACTGCCTAGAATATGTTTACTTTAAAAAAAATGCTGGTTTCCGTACATTATGCTGATGATGTAATAACTAATAACTCTACATTTTTAGGCAAGTGTTGCGCTCAGTAACGATAGCGGACAAGAAGCTGCAGCCTACCACGAACTTCGCAGACAACAAGCAGACGGTGCGTTGCTGCTGGTACGATAAGGACGTAAGTACCACCCCATTTGTATAACGAGTGTAAAAATGAACATAATAACGATTATGTCACTTTTTTTTGTACTTGACCATACCTTGGAACCTTCTGGTTACACAGATATTGAAGGTCCAATTTTTTTGATGTTTTTTTAGGAAACCGGTTTTAAATGTTCTCCCACGATCCTTGTAACGTTACATGCACCCATAAGCAATGTTTTGCGATACATTGCGTACTTCCGTCACCAGGGAATTTTCACACCAAATATAAAAGCAGTTTTCTAGAAATTATATTTGCACAAAGTTACTTTGTTCAGAATGCGTAGATGACTGCTTCGTGATTGTGTTAATGTGAGTTAATGCCTATTCGCAGTCGTAAAACAGTTTATGGCCTATTCACTAACAGTCATAAATGATAAGGTTGATAGTCTTCACCAGTACTGTATGCCACGTGATAGTAGGGAAATGAAATACTAACACTACTAATAGCGTGATGTACAGACCGCACTTAATAAAAAAATGTTTCATACTATTATGAGAATTCATATGAAACAGTACTTAGCAAAGTAAAAGAGCGGTCTGTGAATTTCGCCCTTAGGCTGAGTTCTAGACAAAAACATACTTACTCTGTGGACACTCATTAAATTAGCTAGCGAGACACCAGAGACGTGATGGATATCGAAACATGATAAAACTAAAAGTATATATATTTGATGGTATTTTTCGGGTCAACGACTGTAGGTAGTGTAGTTCCAGTTGAAATATCAGCTTTTTTCGTGTCTCCACTGGCATGATGGGTATCGATATCGAAACGCGATAAAACTAACTAATTTTCAACGAACACATTTTTAGGATTCCGGACGTCCGAATGAAAAAACGGAACCCGTATAGGATCACTCGTGTGTCTTTCTGGCTGTCTGTCTGTCTGTCCGTCTTCACAGCCAATTTGCTCCGAATATACTGGACCATTTTTTTTATCATGTTTAAAATATTTTTTTATTAAAAAATTGTGTGTCAAATATCGAAACCCATCAACATCACGTCTGCGGAGTTTCGCTAGCTAATTGAATTATTTTCGTTCCCCAGCGCGACATACTGGTGACGACAGGCGAAGCCGGCATCATTAGCGTGTGGAGCGTGAGCGACGGCGCTGCGCACGGGGACAGCTCTAGGAAGATAGCGCAGTCGCTGAACAAGCTGCACGTCAACAGACACAAACCTTATTGAATATTGTTCATCACTCAAATAAATCCGTAAATTTTCAGTATTGCACTATTATTACCCGACTGCGGCAAAACCAAAAAAGGACTGAAAGGACTTATGTGTTTGTATGTTTGTGTCCGTCTCTGTGTTCACTCGTAACTACTAAACGGCTGAACCGATTTTGATGAATGATATGCCGTTAGATTCGTCTTTAAAATTATAGAAATGGCGGATTTTTGGCACAAAAACGTGTTTAAAATCGCACGTACCCTATCGAGTGGTGTATCAAAATGAAGGGTTTTGAAAGGTGATTACAAAAATTATATGTTTAAATGATGTCCGTGACTACCACCGGATCATCAACGCCAATCGCTTCTATATTTGGTAAATAGTTAGTACTAATCAATACCCGAACAACAAAATAGGTACCTTAGTAGTTTAGAGGAGCTTGTCGCTTTCCTCAAACCCAAATAGAAAATTGGTACCCTGCAAGATAAAATTAGTATGGTACCCAAAATTCCAAATGAGTATTCTAGTAGTTTTCGAGTTATACCATGCCATTGGTGGGGTGGCGGTAGTCACGATGTTAAATTTAAATTTCAAGATTTCCCTATTAAAAACTTTGATGATTGATTTCTTCCCAAATTTATAGAAAAAATTGTTATACGTTGTATTTTATGAGAAATTAGTTTTCATTACTTTTCCATGCTAAATCTCCGCGTATAACCCGACCAAATTAAGTTGTCAATGATATTGAGCTGTTTAGGAGATGTACGTACTACACTCGTGCACATAAATTTATCGATGTTGGAATAGTAATAACAACAGTTCATCTATAATTTTCATACAAAAGAAAAAAAAAACCTATCGTTACCCATGGCATGTGATACCTTTGTTAATAACGTGGGTAGATATGTATTCGAATAATTATTTTTCTGTATTGTAAGTACCTACCTTCTGTGTTGTTATATGAATATCATTAAAGAGCGATATGTATTTCTTATTTATTTCCTACTAATTTACCATTGCTGCAAGCAGTACCTAAGTATTAAAAACGTAATTTACTGCAGTACCAATATGTTGCTAATAACGTAAGTATAAAGTATTACTTAAGTAATAGGTACCTTTATATTTTAATAATATGCATTGCAAAGTTCATATTATCACGAATAGTTACACCATATTTCAGGTTGCCCCATCTGCAAAACCAAAATTCTATAGATTATAATGCTTGTTTTTATTCTCTTTTCAATCGTCGGGTTTTTTTTTTAAATCAATAATTTAGTAACCAACTTCTATCATTGAGTGGAGAAAGGGTTGAACAGGGCACAAGTGATTGACCTTTCAGCTATAATACAACAGTTTAAGTTAAGTTTAAACAGTAAAAGGAATACGGTTCACATTGAATGAAAACAACACATTTCATCAATAACTTAGCACTTTAATCGAAACCCAAAATTATTAGTATTTGTAAATAAAATTAATTAGCTATATAAAATTATTGTTGTAACCCGGCCCCGAGATTACGTTTAAAAATATTTTTTTTGTTTATTACACATACAGTCAAGAGCCGAACTAAAAGTTACGCATTCAAAATACATAAGATTTATAATAAACACAACTCTTCAAAATATTTTTATAAATACGTATATACATTTTATGGCCATTATTACCAAATATACAATTACCAAGTAATAATGCGCGTACTCGATACAATCGCTGATAGTTCGATCACAATTCAGTCATGTTATAGGTACAGTGTACAAGCTGCCAGTTTGAATATCGCAACAATAACATCAAAGATCTACATATAAAATAATCACACTGATGAGATTTTTATGAACACTCATCGTATCGTCGCACACCCAGAGTAACCTCACCAAGTGCTTTTCGAAGCGAAAAGCTAGTAATTAACATCTAAGTCAATACTTACATCTAACGAGTCAACGAATAAAACCCCAATAAGTATAAATTTGTACTCAATTATAATCTCAAACACGTGCCTTTTGAATTTTAATTCGTTACACTATAATTCATTTATAAAGGAAATATGAAATTATGGCAGAAATAATAATACATATTTAATATTAAGCCAGTCACTGTAGACACAAAAACCGCATTAGGTCGCATTAAAATATTAAACTACGGATTTTTTGGGATGTTGTTAGGATAGTTAACGATAGTGTAGAACCAAGATTGCAGCTTCAAAAGACCTGTGCTAACTGCGCGGTGCTCGAAACACCTCAAAAATTTCGGACTTCCTTCAGTATTTGACTTATAACTTCTAAAAAGGTGCATTCTACGGATAAAACCATCATATTTTTTTTAAAGTATGCAAAATTTGAGCACCACGCAGTTAGCACAGGTATTTCGAAGCTGCAATCTTGGTTCTACACTATTGTTATCTATCCTAACAACATCCCAAAAAATCAGTACAGGGGAGTTTTTTGCGAATTACGATATTTTAAATGACTGGACTATATACTAAAAAGCGAGGTGTGAAAGTAGATAATGCGAGAAGTGTTTTAACAGATCAATCATAACATTTCGCATACATAAATACAGGGTTGATATGATTTAAATCACTTGATTTAAATCAGTGATTTAAATCGCGATTAAAATCAAGTGATTTTTTTATATAAATCAATGATTTAAATCAGGGTTGATATGATTTAAATCACTTGATTTAAATCAGTGATTTAAATCGCGATTAAAATCAAGTGATTTTTTTATATAAATCAATGATTTAAATCAATATTTTTTTACTTCGACCAAATCAGCCAAAATGTGTCAAGGGACTTCCCCCGACATAAACTACGGCGCGCACACACGTGTCCAATGCTGTTTAACTACACCGTTCGGAGGTTCTCCGAAATTTAAACTCGTGAAATCGTTCGATTAGTCTTTGGCGCGGTCATTCGTGATTGATTAATGAAAGTGAATACAACAAGATATCTGGAAGGAAAAAAAGATGGTGAATGGGTTTATTTCGATGAAAAAAAGTCCACTTGCGGCAAGTTTAACAAAGCGGTGTGTGAACGTTGTAAGAAGGAATTAATGGGCTTAGTAGCGAGGATGAAAAAAACATTTAGAGACATGATTGTGTAACAGAAATAATCAAAAAAATCCGATTTAAATCAAATTAATCCGATTTAAATCAAATTAATCCGATTTAAATCAAATAAATCCGATTATTTTGATTTTTTTATAAAAGTCATGATTTTTATCAACCCTGATTTAAATCAATATTTTTTTACTTCGACCAAATCAGCCAAAATGTGTCAAGGGACTTCCCCCGACATAAACTACGGCGCGCACACACGTGTCCAATGCTGTTTAACTACACCGTTCGGAGGTTCTCCGAAATTTAAACTCGTGAAATCGTTCGATTAGTCTTTGGCGCGGTCATTCGTGATTGATTAATGAAAGTGAATACAACAAGATATCTGGAAGGAAAAAAAGATGGTGAATGGGTTTATTTCGATGAAAAAAAGTCCACTTGCGGCAAGTTTAACAAAGCGGTGTGTGAACGTTGTAAGAAGGAATTAATGGGCTTAGTAGCGAGGATGAAAAAAACATTTAGAGACATGATTGTGTAACAGAAATAATCAAAAAAATCCGATTTAAATCAAATTAATCCGATTTAAATCAAATTAATCCGATTTAAATCAAATAAATCCGATTATTTTGATTTTTTTATAAAAGTCATGATTTTTATCAACCCTGCATAAATAATTATATTACAAATACATAAAACTGATAGAGTACCTACTGACTATTTTATTCGATAATTGAGATAATTCGAGTTGTGTTCGATTGATCTGTAAACGCGAATGAAACGTGTATATATATGTCAGAGTGGCATGATTACATGGTTCTTTGGTAAACGCACAGTGTGAGTGTAAAGCAGTACAAAACGGTCGACCGCGGCCAGCTGCGCGCGCGCCGACGCGTCACTTGGACGACAGGAACATTATGAGCCTGCAAACGAACAGTCTCTTAGACACAACACTCATCTCATCATGCACGATGAATACAATCGCGTAGCAGTAACTTGTGACAACGCAGACATTATATTGATGCTGATGCGCCACGGAGACTTCTAGTATTCAACATAGTAGCTTCCGCTACAACTTCATTATTTTTAATAATAAAAGTCTTTCTGAAATCAACTGTATTTACAATCACGTAAAGTGGAAATAACGACAATTGGAATAGACTTTATGGCATAGACGCCACCGTTAAAATGGTTAAGAAAGACTTGAACTACACATGACTCCAGTCTCTACCAACGGCACTGGCAGAATAGTTGCTCTATGATGTAGTGGTACCTGAAGTGTATAGCCTTGTTGGAGAGCAGGCGGTTGGTATCGTTGTCGTCGGCGAGCGGGAGCGGCATGGGCGCGGCGTCGGGAGCGTCCTCGTGGAACGTGTGGCAGCACACGCGCGGACTGAGCCGCGCCTCGCCGTACGGCCCGCGCAGCACCACCCACTGTACGCTGAGCCCGCACGTCGTCTTACTCTTCAGGATCAACTGCAGGGCAATCTGAGCGCATTATGATGATCGAGTATCTGTATTATGTACACATTGGTTACGACGTGGAGGGCTTTGCCTGCGCTAGCTACGCCCGTGGACGACCTCAGCGTTTGTATGGTGCAGATCTTCTCGGTAGTGAGACAACCGGCCGCTGGTTTAGATATCAAAAATTTTACATCCTTAGTGCTGTGACAATAATCGAAGTAATTATATAGCGTCAATTTAGTGATTTTTCTAGTCTAGTAGAGCCTCCGCTGCATGAGTGACGGCTGACTCTATGACTATGTACTGTAGCTCAACCCTTTTTTTAGATTGTGCAGGGATCCGCCAGTCATGGCCCAAGTATTGCACACCCCACAACGTGACGTCGACCAAACATGAGCATAATGGACGACGTGACGATGCCAGAGCGACCAACTCAATGAAAGGAATGCTTGCTGCTCTTAACCGCTGACTATTATGCTGGCAGCGTGGTCTATCTACATACGGGTTACCCCCATCGTCTCCGTCCTCGTGCTCGAGTGCTGGTGCGACCGACAGTCTGATGAACAGCAGGCCCATACCTGATAGGTGATCTCCCGCTGCGAGCTCTGCGTGGGGTCGCGCTGGTTCTTGTTGACAAAGGCCTTGACCACCCACTGGTGGCCGAAGGCGGAGAACCGGGACGTCTCGTAGTACAACTTATGCAAGAACTCCTCCGTGCGGTACGGCTTCAGCTGCAGGTCTGCGATACATTCTTTATTAACGTTGTTAGTGCGCCACTGCTCTCAAGCCTCAACATAACAAGCGACAAAATATGCCAGGGATTAAGCCTCGTATACCCGAGTTTCGTCCGTCATTTTCGCTTGTCGACGGTCGAGAAATTCCTCGTGTACGCGATGCTCCAGTTGGAGCCACGGTTTTTAGAAGCCTGTTCCATTCAAAAGATGCTGTCAAGTCTCATGTTAATTTTGATTGATTGTTGGTACTTTGGTCTCTCAACCACAATACCTAATAAAAGATCGGACGAGTCAGAGACTTGATTAGACTTCCAGAAAAGGTTGGTCATTAGTAAAAGTTCATTTGAGTTAGTAAGGATTGTAATTGACAAATGTTGTAAAAGTTAAGGCAACTATGGAGACCAAGTAAGTAGTTTCTAATAAGGTCGTAGCTCGCAAGGGGTCGTGCATAAATCATGTGAGGCTCATCAATCAATGGCACAAGGGGGAGGTGTAGTGTAGTGCGATATCACGTGTACGAGGGGTGTTCAATAAATAGTGAGAATGAGTAAGACGCAATTATCTTTTATTATATGTAATTTTATATTTCGACGTAGTCACCTTTCAGGTTTATACACTTTGTATATCTTTTCTCTAATCCTAAAATTCCCTTTCTAAAAAAATCTTCTTCCTGATCCCTTAAAAAATCATTTACGGCGGCGACTACTCCGTCATCATCTTCGAATTTCTGGCCCCTGAGATGTTCCTTTAAGCGCGGAAATAGGTAGAAATCACTAGGAGCCAGGTCCGGTGAATATGGAGGATGTTCCATCAATTCGAAGCCAGCTTCTTGAATGGCAGCCATCGCAACTCTGGACTTGTGCGCAGGGGCGTTATCTTGGTGAAACAAAACAACTTTAGCGAGTTTGCCACGCCGTTTCTTGCGTATTTCCTCACGCAACTTTGTTACTTGTCCTGTGTACATAGTCCCCGTAATAGTGGCTCCATGATTAAGATATTCGATCATTACCACCCCTTGGCTGTCCCAGAAAAGAGAGCCCATGATCTTTCCGGCGGATGGAATCGCCTTAAATTTCTTTGGAGTTGGAGATGACGGTCGCTTCCAAGTCATGGACTGTTGTTTCGTTTCCGGGTCATAATGGTGAAGCCATGTTTCGTCCATAGTTATGAATCGAGCCAAAAATCAGTCAGGATCTTGTTGTAACAAATCCAAACAGCTTTGTGAAATTCTCAGTCGAGTTTGTTTCTGCGCGTCAGAAAGCATTCTGGGCATTTTTTATTAAAAAATTGTGTGTCAAATATCGAAACCCATCAACATCACGTCTGCGGAGTTTCGCTAGCTAATTGAATTATTTTCGTTCCCCAGCGCGACATACTGGTGACGACAGGCGAAGCCGGCATCATTAGCGTGTGGAGCGTGAGCGACGGCGCTGCGCACGGGGACAGCTCTAGGAAGATAGCGCAGTCGCTGAACAAGCTGCACGTCAACAGACACAAACCTTATTGAATATTGTTCATCACTCAAATAAATCCGTAAATTTTCAGTATTGCACTATTATTACCCGACTGCGGCAAAACCAAAAAAGGACTGAAAGGACTTATGTGTTTGTATGTTTGTGTCCGTCTCTGTGTTCACTCGTAACTACTAAACGGCTGAACCGATTTTGATGAATGATATGCCGTTAGATTCGTCTTTAAAATTATAGAAATGGCGGATTTTTGGCACAAAAACGTGTTTAAAATCGCACGTACCCTATCGAGTGGTGTATCAAAATGAAGGGTTTTGAAAGGTGATTACAAAAATTATATGTTTAAATGATGTCCGTGACTACCACCGGATCATCAACGCCAATCGCTTCTATATTTGGTAAATAGTTAGTACTAATCAATACCCGAACAACAAAATAGGTACCTTAGTAGTTTAGAGGAGCTTGTCGCTTTCCTCAAACCCAAATAGAAAATTGGTACCCTGCAAGATAAAATTAGTATGGTACCCAAAATTCCAAATGAGTATTCTAGTAGTTTTCGAGTTATACCATGCCATTGGTGGGGTGGCGGTAGTCACGATGTTAAATTTAAATTTCAAGATTTCCCTATTAAAAACTTTGATGATTGATTTCTTCCCAAATTTATAGAAAAAATTGTTATACGTTGTATTTTATGAGAAATTAGTTTTCATTACTTTTCCATGCTAAATCTCCGCGTATAACCCGACCAAATTAAGTTGTCAATGATATTGAGCTGTTTAGGAGATGTACGTACTACACTCGTGCACATAAATTTATCGATGTTGGAATAGTAATAACAACAGTTCATCTATAATTTTCATACAAAAGAAAAAAAAAACCTATCGTTACCCATGGCATGTGATACCTTTGTTAATAACGTGGGTAGATATGTATTCGAATAATTATTTTTCTGTATTGTAAGTACCTACCTTCTGTGTTGTTATATGAATATCATTAAAGAGCGATATGTATTTCTTATTTATTTCCTACTAATTTACCATTGCTGCAAGCAGTACCTAAGTATTAAAAACGTAATTTACTGCAGTACCAATATGTTGCTAATAACGTAAGTATAAAGTATTACTTAAGTAATAGGTACCTTTATATTTTAATAATATGCATTGCAAAGTTCATATTATCACGAATAGTTACACCATATTTCAGGTTGCCCCATCTGCAAAACCAAAATTCTATAGATTATAATGCTTGTTTTTATTCTCTTTTCAATCGTCGGGTTTTTTTTTTAAATCAATAATTTAGTAACCAACTTCTATCATTGAGTGGAGAAAGGGTTGAACAGGGCACAAGTGATTGACCTTTCAGCTATAATACAACAGTTTAAGTTAAGTTTAAGCAGTAAAAGGAATACGGTTCACATTGAATGAAAACAACACATTTCATCAATAACTTAGCACTTTAATCGAAACCCAAAATTATTAGTATTTGTAAATAAAATTAATTAGCTATATAAAATTATTGTTGTAACCCGGCCCCGAGATTACGTTTAAAAATATTTTTTTTGTTTATTACACATACAGTCAAGAGCCGAACTAAAAGTTACGCATTCAAAATACATAAGATTTATAATAAACACAACTCTTCAAAATATTTTTATAAATACGTATATACATTTTATGGCCATTATTACCAAATATACAATTACCAAGTAATAATGCGCGTACTCGATACAATCGCTGATAGTTCGATCACAATTCAGTCATGTTATAGGTACAGTGTACAAGCTGCCAGTTTGAATATCGCAACAATAACATCAAAGATCTACATATAAAATAATCACACTGATGAGATTTTTATGAACACTCATCGTATCGTCGCACACCCAGAGTAACCTCACCAAGTGCTTTTCGAAGCGAAAAGCTAGTAATTAACATCTAAGTCAATACTTACATCTAACGAGTCAACGAATAAAACCCCAATAAGTATAAATTTGTACTCAATTATAATCTCAAACACGTGCCTTTTGAATTTTAATTCGTTACACTATAATTCATTTATAAAGGAAATATGAAATTATGGCAGAAATAATAATACATATTTAATATTAAGCCAGTCACTGTAGACACAAAAACCGCATTAGGTCGCATTAAAATATTAAACTACGGATTTTTTGGGATGTTGTTAGGATAGTTAACGATAGTGTAGAACCAAGATTGCAGCTTCAAAAGACCTGTGCTAACTGCGCGGTGCTCGAAACACCTCAAAAATTTCGGACTTCCTTCAGTATTTGACTTATAACTTCTAAAAAGGTGCATTCTACGGATAAAACCATCATATTTTTTTTAAAGTATGCAAAATTTGAGCACCACGCAGTTAGCACAGGTATTTCGAAGCTGCAATCTTGGTTCTACACTATTGTTATCTATCCTAACAACATCCCAAAAAATCAGTACAGGGGAGTTTTTTGCGAATTACGATATTTTAAATGACTGGACTATATACTAAAAAGCGAGGTGTGAAAGTAGATAATGCGAGAAGTGTTTTAACAGATCAATCATAACATTTCGCATACATAAATACAGGGTTGATATGATTTAAATCACTTGATTTAAATCAGTGATTTAAATCGCGATTAAAATCAAGTGATTTTTTTATATAAATCAATGATTTAAATCAGGGTTGATATGATTTAAATCACTTGATTTAAATCAGTGATTTAAATCGCGATTAAAATCAAGTGATTTTTTTATATAAATCAATGATTTAAATCAATATTTTTTTACTTCGACCAAATCAGCCAAAATGTGTCAAGGGACTTCCCCCGACATAAACTACGGCGCGCACACACGTGTCCAATGCTGTTTAACTACACCGTTCGGAGGTTCTCCGAAATTTAAACTCGTGAAATCGTTCGATTAGTCTTTGGCGCGGTCATTCGTGATTGATTAATGAAAGTGAATACAACAAGATATCTGGAAGGAAAAAAAGATGGTGAATGGGTTTATTTCGATGAAAAAAAGTCCACTTGCGGCAAGTTTAACAAAGCGGTGTGTGAACGTTGTAAGAAGGAATTAATGGGCTTAGTAGCGAGGATGAAAAAAACATTTAGAGACATGATTGTGTAACAGAAATAATCAAAAAAATCCGATTTAAATCAAATTAATCCGATTTAAATCAAATTAATCCGATTTAAATCAAATAAATCCGATTATTTTGATTTTTTTATAAAAGTCATGATTTTTATCAACCCTGATTTAAATCAATATTTTTTTACTTCGACCAAATCAGCCAAAATGTGTCAAGGGACTTCCCCCGACATAAACTACGGCGCGCACACACGTGTCCAATGCTGTTTAACTACACCGTTCGGAGGTTCTCCGAAATTTAAACTCGTGAAATCGTTCGATTAGTCTTTGGCGCGGTCATTCGTGATTGATTAATGAAAGTGAATACAACAAGATATCTGGAAGGAAAAAAAGATGGTGAATGGGTTTATTTCGATGAAAAAAAGTCCACTTGCGGCAAGTTTAACAAAGCGGTGTGTGAACGTTGTAAGAAGGAATTAATGGGCTTAGTAGCGAGGATGAAAAAAACATTTAGAGACATGATTGTGTAACAGAAATAATCAAAAAAATCCGATTTAAATCAAATTAATCCGATTTAAATCAAATTAATCCGATTTAAATCAAATAAATCCGATTATTTTGATTTTTTTATAAAAGTCATGATTTTTATCAACCCTGCATAAATAATTATATTACAAATACATAAAACTGATAGAGTACCTACTGACTATTTTATTCGATAATTGAGATAATTCGAGTTGTGTTCGATTGATCTGTAAACGCGAATGAAACGTGTATATATATGTCAGAGTGGCATGATTACATGGTTCTTTGGTAAACGCACAGTGTGAGTGTAAAGCAGTACAAAACGGTCGACCGCGGCCAGCTGCGCGCGCGCCGACGCGTCACTTGGACGACAGGAACATTATGAGCCTGCAAACGAACAGTCTCTTAGACACAACACTCATCTCATCATGCACGATGAATACAATCGCGTAGCAGTAACTTGTGACAACGCAGACATTATATTGATGCTGATGCGCCACGGAGACTTCTAGTATTCAACATAGTAGCTTCCGCTACAACTTCATTATTTTTAATAATAAAAGTCTTTCTGAAATCAACTGTATTTACAATCACGTAAAGTGGAAATAACGACAATTGGAATAGACTTTATGGCATAGACGCCACCGTTAAAATGGTTAAGAAAGACTTGAACTACACATGACTCCAGTCTCTACCAACGGCACTGGCAGAATAGTTGCTCTATGATGTAGTGGTACCTGAAGTGTATAGCCTTGTTGGAGAGCAGGCGGTTGGTATCGTTGTCGTCGGCGAGCGGGAGCGGCATGGGCGCGGCGTCGGGAGCGTCCTCGTGGAACGTGTGGCAGCACACGCGCGGACTGAGCCGCGCCTCGCCGTACGGCCCGCGCAGCACCACCCACTGTACGCTGAGCCCGCACGTCGTCTTACTCTTCAGGATCAACTGCAGGGCAATCTGAGCGCATTATGATGATCGAGTATCTGTATTATGTACACATTGGTTACGACGTGGAGGGCTTTGCCTGCGCTAGCTACGCCCGTGGACGACCTCAGCGTTTGTATGGTGCAGATCTTCTCGGTAGTGAGACAACCGGCCGCTGGTTTAGATATCAAAAATTTTACATCCTTAGTGCTGTGACAATAATCGAAGTAATTATATAGCGTCAATTTAGTGATTTTTCTAGTCTAGTAGAGCCTCCGCTGCATGAGTGACGGCTGACTCTATGACTATGTACTGTAGCTCAACCCTTTTTTTAGATTGTGCAGGGATCCGCCAGTCATGGCCCAAGTATTGCACACCCCACAACGTGACGTCGACCAAACATGAGCATAATGGACGACGTGACGATGCCAGAGCGACCAACTCAATGAAAGGAATGCTTGCTGCTCTTAACCGCTGACTATTATGCTGGCAGCGTGGTCTATCTACATACGGGTTACCCCCATCGTCTCCGTCCTCGTGCTCGAGTGCTGGTGCGACCGACAGTCTGATGAACAGCAGGCCCATACCTGATAGGTGATCTCCCGCTGCGAGCTCTGCGTGGGGTCGCGCTGGTTCTTGTTGACAAAGGCCTTGACCACCCACTGGTGGCCGAAGGCGGAGAACCGGGACGTCTCGTAGTACAACTTATGCAAGAACTCCTCCGTGCGGTACGGCTTCAGCTGCAGGTCTGCGATACATTCTTTATTAACGTTGTTAGTGCGCCACTGCTCTCAAGCCTCAACATAACAAGCGACAAAATATGCCAGGGATTAAGCCTCGTATACCCGAGTTTCGTCCGTCATTTTCGCTTGTCGACGGTCGAGAAATTCCTCGTGTACGCGATGCTCCAGTTGGAGCCACGGTTTTTAGAAGCCTGTTCCATTCAAAAGATGCTGTCAAGTCTCATGTTAATTTTGATTGATTGTTGGTACTTTGGTCTCTCAACCACAATACCTAATAAAAGATCGGACGAGTCAGAGACTTGATTAGACTTCCAGAAAAGGTTGGTCATTAGTAAAAGTTCATTTGAGTTAGTAAGGATTGTAATTGACAAATGTTGTAAAAGTTAAGGCAACTATGGAGACCAAGTAAGTAGTTTCTAATAAGGTCGTAGCTCGCAAGGGGTCGTGCATAAATCATGTGAGGCTCATCAATCAATGGCACAAGGGGGAGGTGTAGTGTAGTGCGATATCACGTGTACGAGGGGTGTTCAATAAATAGTGAGAATGAGTAAGACGCAATTATCTTTTATTATATGTAATTTTATATTTCGACGTAGTCACCTTTCAGGTTTATACACTTTGTATATCTTTTCTCTAATCCTAAAATTCCCTTTCTAAAAAAATCTTCTTCCTGATCCCTTAAAAAATCATTTACGGCGGCGACTACTCCGTCATCATCTTCGAATTTCTGGCCCCTGAGATGTTCCTTTAAGCGCGGAAATAGGTAGAAATCACTAGGAGCCAGGTCCGGTGAATATGGAGGATGTTCCATCAATTCGAAGCCAGCTTCTTGAATGGCAGCCATCGCAACTCTGGACTTGTGCGCAGGGGCGTTATCTTGGTGAAACAAAACAACTTTAGCGAGTTTGCCACGCCGTTTCTTGCGTATTTCCTCACGCAACTTTGTTACTTGTCCTGTGTACATAGTCCCCGTAATAGTGGCTCCATGATTAAGATATTCGATCATTACCACCCCTTGGCTGTCCCAGAAAAGAGAGCCCATGATCTTTCCGGCGGATGGAATCGCCTTAAATTTCTTTGGAGTTGGAGATGACGGTCGCTTCCAAGTCATGGACTGTTGTTTCGTTTCCGGGTCATAATGGTGAAGCCATGTTTCGTCCATAGTTATGAATCGAGCCAAAAATCAGTCAGGATCTTGTTGTAACAAATCCAAACAGCTTTGTGAAATTCTCAGTCGAGTTTGTTTCTGCGCGTCAGAAAGCATTCTGGGCACCCAGCGCGCTGACACTTTTTTCATACCCAAATGGTCGTTTATAATATTATGGACACTTCCTATCGAAATCTTTACTTCTTCAGCTATAAAACGAACAGTAACACGACGATCCGCCAAGACAATATTTTCAACTTTTATAATCATTTGTTCAGTCACTGCCGATATGGGGCGTCCCGTTCGTGGGTCGTCGTTAGTGGAAGTTCTTCCTCGCTTGAACTCAGCACACCAACGCGCAACCGTAGAATATGGAGGAGCATGAACCCCTAATGTTGCTCTCAAGTCTTGATTTACCTGCTCCGTAGTAAAATTTTTCAAGCAGAGATATTTTATTACCGAGCGACCTTAAAGTTTATCCATTTTTAAGAACACGTTCCGAAACGACGCAAACAATAGACTTCTACTTTTAAAAAACAAAAGAGAATTAATTGCTTTTTTTATTATCATCTTAACTAATGTCTGGGCTATGCCTGCCAGTATTTATTTTTTTTCTTTCCAAGGAGAATATATCGCATTCTCACTATTTATTGAATACCCCTCGTATTTATTTTTCATTCTTTCTATATTCTGTAATTTTTTAAGATAATTTGCACCAAAAAAATACACGTGACTTTGGGTAGGGGTTGGGAGGCTTTAACTTTTTAATCCCCCCTTCTCCCTGGTGATACGTAGTGAGGTTTTAGACTAACCCCTACCCAAAGTCACGTGTATTTTTTTGGTGCAAATTATCTTAAAAAATTACAGAATATAGAAAGAATGAAAAATATTTTATTCGGGGGCGCTTTCGGTTTAGAAATGCGTGTTAAACGAAAAATAAATACGAGGGGTGTTCAATAAATAGTGAGAATGCGATACATTCTCCTTGGAAAGAAAAAAAATAAATACTGGCAGGCATAGCCCAGACATTAGTTAAGATGATAATAAAAAAAGCAATTAATTCTCTTTTGTTTTTTAAAAGTAGAAGTCTATTGTTTGTATTGGGGTTTTCTGTGATCTCTCCAAAGCCTTTGATTGCGTGCACCATGACACGCTTTTGCGTAAACTACGTCATTACGGTGTGCAAAACGAAGCTCTCAACGTTTTAAATTCGTATTTACATAATAGGTCCCAATGTGTAGATGTTGATGGTGTGAAATCTTCTGGGCTACCAGTTCAGTTAGGTGTACCTCAAGGCTCAATACTGGGTCCATTCTTGTTCTTAGTGTATATCAATGACTTACCATTCTATTTAAAGGGTATCTGTGAAGTTGTACTGTTCGCAGATGATACCTCTCTTATTTTTAAAGTAGACAGGAATAGACAAGATTTTGACGATGTAAACAGTGCACTCTCAATGGTTACGGATTGGTTTACGACAAATAACCTAGTTCTAAATACTAAGAAAACGAAATGTGTAAAGTTTGCCCTACCAAATGTTAGAAATCTAGGTCCCAACATCGTCTTAGATAAAGAGGTGCTTGAATCTGTAAACTCGGCGGTTTTTCTGGGCATAACAGTAGATGCCAAATTTCAGTGGGGCCCACATATATCGAGCCTAGCGGGAAGGCTCAGTTCAGCCGCCTACGCCGTCAGGAAAGTAAGACAATACACTGACGTCGATACAGCTCGGTTAGTCTATTTTAGTTATTTTCATAGCGTTATGTCCTACGGTCTTCTGCTGTGGGGCAAAGCTGCTGATATTCAAAATATATTTGTTCTTCAAAAACGAGCTATTCGCGCTATTTACCAGCTTGGTGCCAGAGTTTCTCTGAGAGATTTTTTCAAAGATATTGGTATCCTCACGGTGGCATCTCAATTCATCTTCGCCAATATCTTATATATTAGGCAAAATATACACTTATACACTAAAAACAGTGATTTTCACAATGTTAACACTAGAAATAAGGACAAACTACGAGCTCCCTTTCACCGGCTTCATAAGGTTCATAACTCATTTGTTGGGCTTGGTATAACCTTTTATAACAAGCTACCCTCTTCTTTGCTAGATTTGCCTTTTAATGCGTTTAAAACGAAAGTAAAATCCAATCTTTGTTCAAAGGCATACTATTCTATCAACGACTACTTAAATGATAAGAATAGTTGGTCGCTGTGATTAACTCAAGACAATGTTTATGTTCTTTCTCCAGCTTACGTACTGACAAGTTATATGAGTTTATATAATTGTTTATTTTATTTGACTTTTTAAGTCAAGTTATTTTAATTTAACTTCAATTTATTTTTGACAATATCTACTCATCACACTGTTTTTTTATGAGTTGTATTGCAATATGTGGTTAGCTAGTGACCTCGACAATTGATCATATTATTTACTGTTATTAGTAATTAACTCTTTGTTTATTTATTTTACATCGATGGTCCTAGTTTATCATTTATAACTTCCAGTTACAACTATATGTAAGCGGGCACGCCCTTTATGCCTGGAGGCTTTTTTATTTAGATATTAATTCTGTTTACGTTTAGTTTTTTTTATTTCGGCCTGAGTATCAATGATTGATTGGTTGAGTTCTCGATGATTTTGTTTGGTATATTGGCGTGTGCTAGCTAACATATGGCTAATAATTTGAATTATGTTTTGTGTTGCGTAATGTAAATTATTTTGAATACTATTATATAGAATCTTTTTTTTTTGTTCTTCTAACTGAACAGACAGCTGTGCTGCTGGGGAGTTTGTTGCGCCACTTCTTCTTCCCAGCTAATGCACTAGGAAGTGGTGTAGGGTGGGCGTTTTGGGGGACTGTCTTATGTAATTTTGACGTTCGAAAAGTGCTGATTCTCAGCCTAGTTTGAATAAATGACTTTTGAATTTTGAATTTTTTGCGTCGTTTCGGAACGTGTTCTTCAAAATAGATAAAATTGAAGTTCGCGCGGTAATAAAATATCTCTGCTTGAAAAATTTTACTACGGAGCAGGTAAATCAAGATTTGAGAGCAACATTAGGGGTTCATGCTCCTCCATATTCTACGGTTGCGCGTTGGTGTGCTGAGTTCAAGCGAGGAAGAACTTCCACTAACGACGACCCACGAACGGGACGCCCCATATCGGCAGTGACTGAACAAATGATTAAAAAAGTTGAAAATATTGTCTTGGCGGATCGTCGTGTTACTGTTCGTTTTATAGCTGAAGAAGTAAAGATTTCGATAGGAAGTGTCCATAATATTATAAACGACCATTTGGGTATAAAAAAAAGTGTTAGCGCGCTGGGTACCCAGAATGCTTTCTGACGCGCAGAAACAAACTCGACTGAGAATTTCACAAAGCTGTTTGGATTTGTTACAACAAGATCCTGACCGATTTTTGGTTCGATTTATAACTATGGACGAAACATGGCTTCACCATTATGACCCGGAAACGAAACAACAGTCCATGCCTTGGAAGCGACCGTCATCTCCAACTCCAAAGAAATTTAAGGCGATTCCATCCGCCGGAAAGATCATGGGCTCTCTTTTCTGGGACAGCCAAGGGGTGGTAATGATCGAATATCTTAATCATGGAGCCACTATTACGGGGACTATGTACGCAGGACAAGTAACAAAGTTGCGTGAGGAAATACGCAAGAAACGGCGTGGCAAACTCGCTAAAGTTGTTTTGTTTCACCAAGATAACGCCCCTGTGCACAAATCCAGAGTTGCGATGGCTGCCATTCAAGAAGCTGGCTTCGAATTGATGGAACATCCTCCATATTCACCGGACCTTGCTCCTAGTGATTTCTACCTATTTCCGCGCTTAAAGGAACATCTCAGGGGCCAGAAATTCGAAGATGATGACGGAGTAGTCGCCGCCGTAAATGATTTTTTAAGGGATCAGGAAGAAGATTTTTTTAGAAAGGGAATTTTAGGATTAGAGAAAAGATATACAAAGTGTATAAACCTGAAAGGTGACTACGTCGAAAAATAAAATAACATATAATAAAAGATAATTGCGTCTTACTCATTCTCACTATTTATTGAACACGCCTCGTATATATATAACGTAAAAGGTAAAAATTGCTAATAACTAAGAATTATAATCTTTTTAATACAACCAAAAAATAAGGTGACCACAAAAAATACGTACCTACTCGTACTTAAAAATTTTGTGATCGAATACTCGACTCGAAAATGTATGTAGAAGTTTACATGGAAGTTTGCGAAGTTGGAAGGTTGGAAGCCAAAATTTTTTAAGTACTTACGTATTTTATACGTACTTAAAAAAAATTGGCTCGACTGTACTCGAATCGAAAATGTATGTAGAAGTTTACATGGAAATGAAAATGGAATAGAAGTTTAACATACTTCTACATAGTAAACCAGGTCGAAATTATCATGGTTGGAGACGACTATTTCTTGACAACTTTTTGACACCAAATTCAAATTTAAAAAAATATTCTTTCGACGAGACAAAACTGTGTCTGTTAAATGATATTAATCCGGAAGCAGTGAGGATTATGACTTATGAGGGATGCACAATGTGTTTGACATGGTGTGGTATAAACTCACCATTAAAGGTAATTTTTTCGTAGGAGAGCAGGTCGAGCACCTGGTTGTAGATGACGTTGGCCTCCTTGCAGCGCTTGTCGCGCTCAGCCAGCACGGCCACCACGTCGGCGGCAGACTTGCCGGGGTGCGCGCACTGCGCTTCGTGCGCGCCGCCCTCGTGCGCCGGACCCAGCCACGGGCAGCCGATGCACGCGAAGCGACAGCCCGTCAGCCTGCGCAACACGCCCAGGCTTCAGGTACAGTCCCGCGAGTCCAGCGTCATGCCTTATTACACTGTACACCGGCCGCAGGGTTCTTTGATTAGCATACCAGCCTAATGGTTGACGGAACCGCATAATTGCAAACAAGATTTCAAGAGTTATGAGAAAATTAATAGCTCCAATCCATGACATATACCATCATGCGTTAGGATAGCAAAGCCACCTGAAAAGACTGGGTTACATCTGATGTGCTATACAGGACACGAATCAAGCTAAATGCAGGCGATGAGTTCGGTTCGCATTACACCAGGTGTTACCAAGCGATACAAATAAGTATGTTAGTTTGTGAACAGACCAGCGCAGTGCACTACGCGGACACACCTGCGGTCCCTACGGCGCTTGAGCGGCGCGCGGCCGGCGGGCGGCAGGACGCTGCGCCGGAGCGCGCCCACGAGCAGACAGTACACGCTGGACACAATGCGAACCAAACTATCAAGGTAGCGCCTGTCGGGGGACGGATCGACTACGATTTGCGAGAACTTGAACTTCCTGGGGGAAGAAATATGTGGCCTTGTTTAGTAGGCGTTACTCTAAGTACTGTCTGTATGTACTAGCTACTGGTTCTACTGCACTGTGTCGCTCAGGAGCGGCCGTCTTTCTTACGAATTACCTACTCCCCCTTTTCGCTGCTAAGTTTCATAATTTATAATTCAAAACTAGCTTCAATTTTAAAAGTAAGTAAGTATGCTTCGTACGTAACGTAATTAACGTCTGTCCATAAACGTGTGCCAGCTATGCTACTAGAACATTGTAGCGCGATAACGGCAGAAGATGTGTGTGTAATGAAACGAAATAGATAAAGTGTGAGATAAGTGGGCGTCACCTCTCCTCGCACGTGTTCTCCTCGTGGTGCTGCAGCGAGTGACGTGGGAACACGCACGTGCAGAACTTGCACTCGGACGGCAGCTCCGACACCGTCTTCTCCACGGCGAGGTTACGCGACGCCGAGGTCTTGGAGATCTCCACGCGGCAGTTGGGGCACGTGGCCGCCTCGTCGCGCAGCCGCGCGTCCGCCAGCAGGTGCGTGAAGCAAGGCGCACACATCAGGTGCCCATTGCTACACTGCAATGTAAGACCCGTGTCAGTATGGAGCGGTGGTGGCTGGCACAACATAAATTTTGTAAAACAGTAACTTGTTTGTGTACTATACTAATATCTACAATGTATGTGAAAGATGTAATGTTCATTCAATGTTCGGAACTGAAGAAATCTTCCAATATGGATAGGGATATTCTTTTTCAGAAACAAGGACTCCCTTGCGATTTGGTTGATATAAGTATTTTAGAGAAATTAAAATGCTTGAATGTGTGTGTGCGCTACATGGTCTACCTCTGGCCGTGATTGCGTGTGCCACCTGTAATCAAACTACACATAATAAATACTGCTGTAACAGAAAACAAAGTTAAGTAAATATGCTGAACATCTGATTTTAGTTTTGCTTTTATGACAATAAATTATTTCATCAAAGTAATTCAATTAAGTGATTCTTTTTCCAACTCAAAAATTTTTCATAAAAATTGACTATTACTTTTCAAAGAAATTCAGATTTGTTTATATTGCAAACTGAGTATGATGCTAAAAACTGGCAAGTATACTCTTTTATTAAATGATAAAATACAAATATTCATGTGGTATAATTTTTTTTAGATTTCTCAATAAAAATCAAAAAGGATGTTATTGTATTTGGGATGGGGATTGTAAAGGGGATTTCTGAATAAAGAAAGAAGTAAATCTCTCAAACATTTCTTTATTAAAAATGAAATGTTACAAGAGTGTATACAGGCTAAGTTTACTTGCTATGCTATGGACCATACACACTAGTTATCCTATACAATATCACAGATCTTATCTCCTAGATGTACTGACAGTCTTAAGACAATTTGCTCAGATTAAGTACACAATACAGACAAATAGGTCCTAGGTCACACATACATTGACTAATTGAATAGTAAAATAAATGAACACAATCCATAATACTAGGTAACAACACCCATAACAGAGGGCTATCACAGGTAGGCACTTAGCTGTGGCAACTTTACAATGACAACCAAATGATTCAATACATTACATTGACGCCATACAATCTACTACTCTCAAAATGGTGAGTGAAAAAGCGTCGTCGTGTAGGCGTCGCCACGACGCGTATGTATGCAGTGAGCTGAAGGCTCAGCTGCGTACGTAACAAAGGAAAAGATTGGTAAAACAGCTGACGCGAGCATCGACACTGTCAGCTGTTTTAAAATACCTGATACACGGCCGCCTGAGGCAGGTCCAGGCAAACTGCGCAGCACAGGATGCCCCCCAGCCTGTGCTCAAGCTTGTCGCTCCCCTCTTTGTCAGTAATTTTACGTTTTTTAGTCAATGGCTCGTCGGCATCTTTCGCGTCAGGCCCGACCACGCCCTCGCTAGACGATGCCATGGGCTCGCTCCCGGGCACCTCGGCCATTCCACAATGTAAATAACAACAATATTACGACACCAAACTGCGCGCAACTGCGTCAGATGGACGTGAAATGAAATGACGCGAAACGAGTATCGACGAACTTCGCGACAAACAAAGGTTTATTGTGTGTTTATATAGATACCCACCCTCCCGCACCCGCAACCCAACACTTTTTAGTGTTGTTCTAATATTATGAAAAACCGATTCAAAAATCATGTCATTAACTCAAAGTCAAAACTTTCAATAAAATTGTTAACTGACAAATTTGCAACTTCATAACGCAGCGAATGGTATAATTACTGTGATATATAACTTATTTTACATCAAGCTGAGTATTTTGTAAAATAAAAATTCAAAATTCCATTGGAGTGCCAGTTTCGTCATTCGTCCCGATTATTCGAATATTTATGACTTT
This sequence comes from Agrochola macilenta, assembly GCA_916701695.1. NCBI lineage: Eukaryota > Metazoa > Arthropoda > Insecta > Lepidoptera > Noctuidae > Agrochola > Agrochola macilenta. The sequence goes on from OU753568.1 coordinate 21,611,766, forward strand.
GATGTGACGTTAATAAATAATAAAAATGGGTACATCACTATGGGAACTACTAATTTAACTTGAGTTGCCAACGAAAAAAATATTAAGTCGTAAAGATGGATGAGAATAAAATTATGGGTTTTTTTTTGTATATAGTACTTGTTCTCGTAGAGTCTAATTTAATCTGTGATTTAATAAAGGACGGGTCACCGAACAGTGTTGGGCCTATAACAAATTTGTGAATTGCTATGTAACGAATTACATCAAGCGCTGCCGTGCAAGGGCGCGCGTCATGTAATTCGTTACCAGTGTTGCCAACCCGTACGATAATTATAGGGCGTATGATAATTTGGCCAATGGTACGATTTTTTTATTTAGATATTAATTCTGTTTACGTTTAGTTTTTTTTATTTCGGCCTGAGTATCGATGATTGATTGGTTGAGTTCTCGATGATTTTGTTTGGTATATTGGCGTGTGCTAGCTAACATATGGCTAATAATTTGAATTATGTTTTGTGTTGCGTAATGTAAATTATTTTGAATACTATTATATAGAATCTTTTTTTTTTGTTCTTCTAACTGAACAGACAGCTGTGCTGCTGGGGAGTTTGTTGCGCCACTTCTTCTTCCCAGCTAATGCACTAGGAAGTGGTGAAGGGTGGGCGTTTTGGGGGACTGTCTTATGTAATTTTGACGTTCGAAAAGTGCTGATTCTCAGCCTAGTTTGAATAAATGACTTTTGAATTTGAATTTTGAATTTGAATTTGATGTACGATAATGAATGTCAAACGTACAATAATTCTGAGATGTGCTGAAAAATAATTTAAAGTTCCAATAACAAAACGTATTTGTGAAATAAAAATTAAACGCAGGAATATTAAAAAAAAAAGTCAATGTCATTTGTTAGCTATGTCAACATATACAAGTATGTATCTCTCTTTCTCCATCTAGTTTTTTTATAAATTTTACAGTAACAACACAAAAATATCAACTAAAAACTATGACAAAACATGTTTACGGTTTGGGCTGCTAGCGCCACTACTGGTTAAACTTGGCATATAGTTCCCCTTTGACTCTAGTATAAAATTATCTTTTGAGAGCAATTTGATTTGAATGTAGTGTTTTTTTTTTTGATTTTTCTTTTGTACGATAATATTGCCTAAAAAACGATAATTTCGACGTGGGAACTCCATAATTTGAACTTTTAGAGTTGGCAACACTGTTCGTTACATAGAAATTCATAAAATTTTATTGAGCGCAAAACGCAGCGTACAAAACGAGCGCCACGGGCGCCTGTTATAACGAGGGCCATAAATTTTAAATTAAAATCCTTCAATATATACCAACTATTATAATTATGCTATTGACAATTTTTAATCCTTATTACTTACTAGATTTTTCCCGCGGCTTCGCCCGCGTTGAAGTCGGAAATTATACCACACGAATGTACTACCAGTATAAAAAGTAGTCTAACCCAGGTCATAGTTTACCCATCATGGCATCATCCACATCTGTTCTGCCGTGGAAGTGTAACAAAGAAACAAGCTCACTTTCACATTTTATAATATTAGATAGGATGTGCTATGTAAAAATAATCATTATGGTACACTTTTTATAAATCCACCAAAACACAAAACAGGTCTCTGCAACACAAAATAAATACTGTTATATAACATATTCATCATCTTTATGAATGTTTTGTTTCCAGTCAAAGTTTTGGTTTCTTCGGCAAAGAACCAAATGCTGAGATAATGGTTCCCTTAGTTCCAGTTACATTGCTAGTGAGCGGTTGTTGAACCAGTCCGGGCTGCTTGATTGTTGGCTTGTTGGATACATTGGGTGCCGCCTGGTCCCATTTAGACTTCCGCTTCTTTTCATCATCACTCTCAGATTTCTTTGCTACTCCTGTTATAAAATCTATTTTAGCAAGTTTCTCTTTCTTCTCTTTGTCCCTTCTATCCATCTCTAACTTCTGTACTCTGGATAATTCTTCATAATATGACTCTTTGCCCCACTTTAGTGGGTCATAGATTTCAGGAGGGTAATTTGTATCTAATTCATTAATATCACAGAACTGTATTAGCTTTTCATAAATGCTTGGGTTTCTAAAGTTCTTCTTATCCTGTATAATCCTGTTCATATCTAGTCCTTCATTTAACATGCGGCTGTAAGATTTAGCGATAGTATCTTGGAGCTCCTTGGGACATTTCCCGGATGGTTCAGGCGGTATGGTGACGCCGTCCTCGCAATCGTCGGGCTCAGAGCGCGGCACGGCCTCGTCCGTGTCCGTCTCCATCGACAGACGCCGCATGTCGTCTTGGTTCTCTGCTGCAGGCGAGAGCGGCTCCTCGTCAGACACCACAGTGTCGTCTACATAAGAAACTAATCTTCTTTTCGGAGTTACGGGAGCAGAGGCGGGATGGTTACTGTCTTCAATCTTTTTAGGGCTAGTAGGTACGGAATGAGTTTCTCTGTGTTCCTCCTTTTCTGGCGTCTGATCTTCCATATCTTCCTCGCCCTCGGAATCGGTGTAGGTTTCAGTTAACGAGGCTAAAGCTTGAGAAGCCATTGCGTGATCAATTAATGCAAAAACAAAAGTATAAGAAAAAGTGAATCAAATGTACAATTCAATGGATTTTATCGAATTTGTGGATCACAGAACATTTATACTCAATAGATGCATTTTCAACACAATACAATCAATATTTATGCAGCAAATTACAAATAAATGCAATGTGCGAGTGACAGCAAAGTAGTGTTTCCACTTACGTTTTAGATTTTCCCCAGTTTCTTAATTAATTAAAATTCCGTTGTTTTTTTTTTAAGGCGGGGACAGACGGCTGTAATCTCTATTTATATTATTATAAAGGACTAATCTGGTCTGTGGGTTGTTTCTCTATGGGGCCTGACGGATATTCTCGTTGACGAAATCATTGGCAGACAAAAATATTCATGGACAACACTGCAAAAAAATGTTGAAATTTGACAGTTCTCGTACGTCAAACGCACGTCAAATTACGCTGGTTATCAGTGCTCGGTCCGCATGTATTTCGTTATTTTAAATGTTTTTCTTGTGTAAATCGACGGGAAGTGATATTATTTGCATCATTAAGGAGTTTTTACATCGTGGTGAATAATATTTACACTAAATTAACATCGTATTATACCTATTTTAGGCAACCAAAAACATGTGAGCAAAAGTGTCTGTGGAAAAAGTGATTGTGGTGTTGTTTTGAGTTTTGTGAGTGATTTGTGTGTGTAATCGCTGGTAAGTGCTTATATTCTTTCTTATAAATAGTTAAAATATCGTTATAAATGATGAAAGAAGCAAAATATAAACATCGTAAATTTAAAAACACGAAAATAATTTTACGTAAACAGACGGTTAGTACCTATTCAAAAGTCGTAATTTTTCGTGTTTTTATTTACTATGTTTATCCGTAAAAAATGCTTTCTTTATATAACTTATCTATTCATAATGTACCCTGCAAAATTTCGTGTAAATTGGAACAGTAGTTTTATCACAAATCGTCTTATCACTAAATGGCGCAGCCGCCGCGTAGATCGTAAATTTGTCAATTTAAGGGGTTCCATTCGACATTTATAAGTATTACAAAGAATAATTTGTCAAAACACGAACCCAAATCAACTAGCGATAACACCGGAGACGAAACAAAAAAGCCGAGTGCTTTGTTTATTTAAGTGCGGTCGTAAATCTGTCACCGCGGGGGGTCGTTCGGTACTTAACGGATATAGCGCGCGCTGCGCCGGGGGACTTTAGCGGTTAAATAATTCCATGCTTTAGGGAGCATGATGATAATAAATAATAACATATATTTCCACATATTTAATAACATTAAATACCTACAAGACATTCATTAATTGACGAAATTACAAAACATTCATTATTAATCGAGAGAGACGAAACAAACCAACTCTAGGTATAGTATAATGCGACTTAGTTCCGATGTTGACGATGTTGAAAATTAGAATGATAGAATAGAATAGAATATTCTTTATTATGTACACCATAAAAAATACAGATAAAAATGTAGTCATTTTACATAGGGTGACACAATGGGCGGTCTTATCGCTAAAAGCGATCTTTTACAGACAACCTTTGGATGGATTAAAGGGAGAAGGAGAGACAAATACTGCAGGTAGTCAGTGGTGTACCATTTACATACACAATAAATACATACATTCATAAAGCATACACTTATCTATATATATATATATATATATATATATATATATATAATATACAATAATAAACATGAAACAAGTTCAAGGAACTATATGTAATGATGATGTTTAAGGAGAGAGGAAGTGTTTTTTTACCAGAATTTTAAAAGTGGACAAAGATTGAGCACGCCTTATCGACACGGGTAAGGCATTCCATAACCGTACTGCTTGAACTGTAAAAGACTTGTCATAAAAGCTGGTGGAATGCATCGGCATCTCTAGTCTCAAGTTTTCCGATGACCTCAGATATCTATTATGTGTGTCATGAAGGAACTTGAAACGTTTTTTAAGATAAGAGGGGGTTGTAGGATTGAACAAAATACTGTAGAGCTGAAATAAGATATGAGTATTCCGGCGAAGACGTATGGGAAGCCACTTGAGTTTAGTACGAAATTCAGAAATGTGATCATATTTGCGCAGACCAAATATAAATCTTATGCAAAAGTTTTGAAGTCGCTCAAGTTTATCTAGTTGTGCTTCAGTGAGATCGAGATAACTGACATCAGCGTAGTCAAGGATGGGAAGTAAAAGGGATTGTGCAAGCGCAGTTTTAGTGGCGGTTGGAAGAAAGTTCCGCAATCGTCTCAGGGACTTACCAGATGCAAAAATTTTGCGGCTTACATCCTGTAGCTGGGAACCCCAAGAAAGATGTTTGTCGATCCAAACTCCAAGGTTCTTAACCTTTTCGCTTATTGGAATGGCAGTTCCGTTAAATTGGACTTGCGGAAGTTGGGACCAGTTTATCTTGGGGATCATCCTTGAGCTGCCAACAACAATGACCTGAGTCTTCGATGGATTGACCTGCAACCCATGTGCCTCACTCCACTCGCAGATTGAATCCAAATCCTTGTTTATGCTATTAATTGCATCAGCCAAATTCGAAAGGGGAGCTTTTTTATATATTTGTAAATCATCTGCATAAAGGTGGTAGGACGAAAGAAGTTTTTTGGAAATAGAGTTTATAAATATTGCGAAGAGTAAAGGAGATAAAACGCCACCCTGCGGTACACCGGCAGAAGTATAACACCAAGAAGAGCAAGACTCCTCTATGCATATACGTTGCCGGCGGCCATACAGGTAACTACGAAACCAGTCAATCGCCGTTGGAGATATGTTAAGCGAGCGAAGCATGCCAAGCAGGATATCGAAATCGACAGTGTTAAATGCGTTACTAAAATCCAGTAAGCAAAGAACCGTCAGATTTCCTACTTCCATGCCTAACCGTATGTCGTCGGTGACGTTAACTAAGGCAGTAGCGGTGCTGTGACCAGGACGAAAACCGGATTGGAAAGGATTCAGTAGACTATTCTTACAAAGAAAAGCACTTAGCTGATTGTGGACAAGGCGTTCTAGGATTTTGGAGAGAAAGGGCAAGATAGAGATAGGACGGTATTCGGAAAAGGAAGTAGGATTAGATTTTTTGGGTAAAGGAGTGATTTTTGCCTCTTTCCACATCGATGGAAAAACACCATAGGTTATTGAGTAGTTTAGGATATAGCATAGGATAGGAAGGATTTCATCGAGGACAGGAAGTATCATTTTCCGACTTATACAATCAGTACCAACTGCGTTAGATGTTATTGAAATTACGCTCTTCTTAACATCACAATCAGAGAATTGACTAAAAATAAATGGGTGATGGTCCGGAGTTGGAAGGTTTGAAAGATAGTTTATTGTGGCTGCCTTCATGGTCCCATTACAGTGGGACGAAGATGAGAAATGTTGATTTAGTAGATCAATATCTAGGTTTTTAGGAATCGATTCTTGCCGCGATTTTCCAACTCCCAAGGATTTAAGAAATTTCCAGACTTTAGCTGGATCTCCGTTTTCAACTGAGGTGTGGATATGGCGGCGTTGGGCATCTCTACACACCCTATTGCAGCGATTACGAGCATCCACAAGGATCTGCCGGTGCGACGGCGAGGGCCGACACTTAAATTTAGTTTTTGTTACAGCCTTTCTGTGCATTATACTTCTAATATCGTCTGTAAGCCATGGTGCCGGAAGATGTCTAATTTTTACAGCACGAATAGGAGCGTGGACATCATAAAGCTGCACAAGGTTGTCTGTCAGCAGGTTGACTTTATCGTCAATCGACTCAACACTGACTAAAGGAGACCAGTCAATGCTGTTAGCATCTTTTCGGAGATCATCTGGATTCATGCCACTAAAGTTGCGCTGCAGGAGAATTTTAGGTTTTGCCTTAGGTGGGCGAATTTTGTAGGAGAGGAATAAAAGATCATGGTAAGAAAACATATCAGCGGGGCATTGACCATGCTTGCTGACATGTTGAAGAGAGGAAACAATGAGAAGGTCCAAAAGTGAGGGATTACAGTTTGGAAAACGGTGTGTGGCACTTAAAGGGAGAATTGATAAATTCGACGACAGAGCTATCGATCGAAGATAAGAAGAGCGGGAATCGATTTTCAATAAACAAGTATTGAAATCCCCCATGATGATTGTATGACTGTAAGAGGGTGTTAGGTTTTCGAGGATCTTTTCAAAAGAGGAAAAGTAATTTATTCGTGACGAAGGGCTATAATAAACGCCTAGAAGGACTTTCACGTGATTCAGGTTTACTTCCAAAAAGAGATGCTCGCCCGCGCTCTGCGATGGAGGTTGTGCAGACATATCGACAATTGAGAAAGGAATATGTGGACGAAGGTATATGGCAACACCACCGCCACCGCCACGCACGCGGTCATTCCTTATTAGTTGAAAACCCGGCAAGGAGTAGGAAGTTGAAGGGAGACATGGCTTTAGCCAAGACTCTGAGATAAGGATAGCATGGATGTTCTTACAGTCTAGGCTAGCTAGCATGTCAGTGTAATGTGCCGGAATACTTTGGGCATTTATATGGACTACATTAAAATTCTTAGGTACATCAGAAAACTGAGATTCAAGCGTGTCAGCAAGAGACGGAAAACTAACAAAGCTGTCATTACTACAGGCTGACAAAAAGCTTTCATTGTCGCTGTCGTCATTGCTATCTGACATCGACATTTTTAAATAATATATAAAAAATAATAATAAATTTAAATAAACTAATTGATATCAATCTAAATAAAATCAATAAATATAAAAGAGTAAATAATTAAAATCCACCCGCCAGTTGAGTGTTAACAATCTAAAATGCCAAAACAAAACAATAGTAAAAATTTCATCGTCCGGGTAACAGAAAGATATAAATTATATGCCTTCGGAAAATAAATAAGAAAAGGACGTAAGCAAAATAAACCAAATTATCTATGTACCGAAAATACAAGGCAACATTAAATATTGTATACTGAGCGCACTGTTAACCAGTTCCTGAACGAAAGGTTTGAAAATAAAATACAATGCCACCTGAGTGACATGACTTACTGAGCTGACAGCTGACATTGCTGACAACAAATCATTAAAGCAAGAGTGAAAACTAATTAGACGGTATATTTATGGAATGATGAAGGGTAGAGAAATTGTAGTATTATAGTGAATTGAGAGGGTTCGAGTTATAAACAAACTGCTACCCGGACGGTGATACTACCTAAAAAGTGCACGGAATCACTGCTTCCTCGCGGCAGCACGCCGGGCCTTCTTCGGTGCCGGTGATGGAGACGGTGATGACAACGATGCTGATGCGATGGGAGACATGGCCTTTTCAGTGACCTGCTCGATCTTACTGAGGTCATGATTACATTCATTACGAGTTTGAGGGAACCCCCATTAATAAATCGGTGGTAATACATTAGTGTATAGTAAAACATAGGGTGCTGCCTACTTTAAACAATAGGGCTACCAACTCAAGTTCAATTTTTCCCCAAAATTCATTCCCTAAATCCCTGTCAAAATGAAATACCCCTATTATTGGTAATTTTTCCCTAAAAAAGGGAGAAATCCCTCAAAGTAGAAACACTGCAGCAAGGTGACCGTCACTGTGACGTTTGTTTATTTGACATGTTTGACGTTAAAACTTTCGTTCTCCTGTCAATAGCTTACCAGTGAATGTGTAATTTGTGATTTCCAGGATTTCCTACTAATCATTCGTCATCATTATTTCGTTCATTATCATCAGAAAGCCGTCCACACATAGGCTATACATAGGCCTCCCCCAAGCACCGCCACTTCGACCGGTTCTGTGGTTCCCGCATCCAGCGGAACCCTGCGACCATCACTCATTAAGGCACAGGCCGTTATTAAGCACGATTGAACATACGAAAAGGGCGTATTCGTGGGCCGGCCATCTGCTACGTGTTTAGGCCCGCCACACGGATTTTTTTAGATTACTTTTATTGAAGTGAAACTTCTATAAAGACGGGGGGGCTTGTGTTATATACTCTAAGCGGGGGGGGTATTAGGATTATTCTGTCACGAAAAAGCGTTATGGCCGCGTAGATTGGAATCTCAAGTTTTTATATTGAACCGATTTGAAAAATTGTTTCACTGTTGGGAAGCTACACTATCCCCGAATGACAATTTTTTTTGAAAATGTAATATAGCCTATATAACATTTTCAAAAAAAATTGGGATACTTATTAAAAATCCAATAATGTAACGCAAGGTGTAAAAAAATTACCTAGAATATTGTGCAGGACGCCCACTCAAACAATAGTAGGCTTGATTATGTAACGTAAATCACATAGATCAATGTTGTAAATAATAATATTCACATATAAGTTTGCTCCCATAGTTATATGTTGCATTGTAATGAGCAGGGATAGTTTTGATCTCCCATACTTATAAGCCTGATGGTTAACTATTCCTCTTGTTGAATGAGTAGTTAGCACCCTAACACATACCGAAGGTAAGGTAAGGAAGGTAAACTGATTGCAAATCACATGCATAAACATAAGCAATAATAGTACTGACCACCAAGCAGGTCCTAACTTAACAAGAACACACAGCTAAATCACTGACAGTCACCTAAACACACATAAACAGAATATTAGCATCACTCACGAACAAGTCGCAACTTGTCGACGAGAAACTAGCCAGATGGCATCGCCCAAGAACAAGTTGCAACTTGTCGAACATAAACTACGTAAAAAGGTATCATTCAGGGAGCAGGTTACAACTTGTCGAGAATAAAGTTCATGCTTGACTAAAATGGTCAGGCCTCACCTACCTATCATTGGTTAAGAATTGTAAATCATTTATTTTTAATACAAGAACCACCCGCTACTTGTACCATAGTAGAATACTAGTTAAGCTCGAACCAAAATGTAAAACGGAGAGAGGATTAGCTCGTGGCCATCCACTAGCTCTGTCCATATTTCGGAGTTTTTGTTATCCCGCGCGGACTGCCCAATTTTAACCGTCTCTCTCTGTGTGTGTACAGGACACCGTCGGGTACCTGTGCGGACACAGAGGGAGCCGCCCCGTGCTGCCCGGCGAGCATTCGCCGTCGCGGTCGCGGAGGCCACGCCCAGTTTTTAAAATGCCGAAACCCGGCACGCGCGGCTCGCTAGGCCGCGATGCCGGGGGACCGGAGGACCGTCCGGTGTTGGACCGGGCGACGTCGATGCCTAACATAGGCGACGCGTCGTCCGGTGCACCACGGGCCGGTGCCCCCAAGAAGGAAAGACGCAAGGAGAAGAAGAAGGAGGTCGCTGCTCCGGTTGCTGCCGGCCCACCGACGACATCGGCGCCTGCGCGCGTTGCGCCTACGCCGTCGTCGAGCCGGCCGCACGCAGTAGCTGTCCGCCCTGCCGCATTCCGCCCGGTACCTATACAGGCCCCGGGGCCGAATCAAAACCCAGGCCGCGCTTCGCAAGCGCGTGCCCCACTCCCACCCGCGCGCGCACCCGCGCCCGGGCACCCCGCTACCACTGCTGCGCGCCATGTAACGGCGCAGGCGTACCCCGCGCTACCCGCGCCGCGTGCCCCTGTGCCGTCTACACGGCCCCGCGCCCCCCCTGTCCGAGCCGCAGCTCCGCCGCCGCGGTTCGTGTCGCCGCCCGCGCCATCTGGCGCACCAACCACTAAGCGGTCCCAAGCTGGGCCCGCTCCGCGCACCGCCGCTCCCGGCCCCCGCCTCCCGCTGGCGGGGCCGGTGAGGGCTGAGCAGCAGGAGCGTCCAGCTAGTGCCGGCCCGCGTTTTCGGGCGGCACAACAAACTGTTAAGGCGCCTGCCTCGCCGGCGCCCCCCAGAGTCTCCGCCTGCGACTCGCCCGCCATGTTGTCGGCATGCTCCTCACATATGGGGTCGAGCATGTCGCTGGCATCGGTGGGCTCGGCCGCGTCCGGTCGCTCGGACATGTCTCCGGACATGACCCAGCGATCCGGTCCGCGGTCTACCGCGGGCGGAGGGGCAGCCGCGGGGCCAATGACGCCCGCATCACCGACTCCGTCGCTGGGTTTCGACTTCGAGTTCGAGCTCGAGGCTAGGGCCCAGCGACGAAGGAGAAGCTCCGACGAGGCCGTGTCGGAGGAGGCCAAACGGTACTGCCTCGACCCGCCGCGGCCACAGCGCGAAAGCGCGCCGCGGGGACGGGGCGTACCGATGTCGCCTACCTTTGCCGACGCGGCCCGTCGTACACCGCCGAGGTCGCCTACGCCACCAACGACTCCGGCAGGGGCGAGTAACGCTAACCCGCCCCCTGCCCCCACCAACACTACTCCTCCCCCCACTGCGCCCGCCGGAGCAACGACTTCGACGAAGCAAAAGGGGAAGAAGTCCAAGAAATTAATATTCTCGCCGCTGGTAGTGGAGATGCTGCCGAACTGGGCGGCGCATTTCCGGGCCATCAGTGCGAAGCTGGGCCGACCTCCTAATGCTCGTCCGTACGGGACCGGGGTGAGATTCACCCCGGAGACTGAGGATGAGTACAGGTTGGTCCAGCGCTATCTGACTGGCCTGGAAAAGGACGCTGGCGTCTCCTGGTTCGCGTACTCGCTGCCAGCGGACAAGAATTTGAAGATTGCCATTCGGGGCCTGCCGGCGGACACGGACCCGAAGGAGATTGAGGAGGAACTCCGGACGCTGGGATACCAGCCGGAGTTCGTGCGCCACATTAAAGGCACGCAAGGAAGACCCGGCTGCGTCTTCCATGCCATCCTGAAAAGGACCCCAGACGTCCGGACGATCTACGACACCACCGTGTTCATGTACATGCGTGGTGTCAAAATCGAGGCTTGGCGTGGGAAACGTGGGCCCGCACAGTGTCACCGGTGCCAACGGTTTAGACACAGTTCGCACCAGTGCCACCGACCGCTCGCTTGTGTGCGATGCGGAGGCGAGCACGCGGCACGTGATTGCCCTCGCCCGCGGGAAGAGCCGGCCACCTGCGTAAACTGCGGTGGCCCGCACCCCGCGAGCAACATAAGGTGCCCCGTTTTTGAGCGTGAAGTTAAAAACAAGCGGGCGGGGACCGTCGCCATTACGGCCACTGGTCGCACAGCGGCAAGGCCGCAACCAGTGGCCCTCATAGAGGCTCAAGGACCGACGCTGATGGCGGCGGCCAATGAGCCCATAGAGAGGACCCAAGCCTCCACCTCCGGGCGGAGGAAGAAGAATAGAGGGGGGAAGGGGAAGAAGAAACCCCCCCCCCCCTGAGACCCAGGAAGAGCTCCCTAAGGTCGCCCCTGCCTTAATTGTCGCGCAGGTTGCACCAAAGGATTCGGCACTAAAGAAATTATCGGGCGAACCTACAAGTAGCGACAATACGTCGCAGCGGATGAGCAAGAAAGCTCGTAGGTTCGCCCAAAAACCGCAGGGCGCCGCTACCGTCGCCACTACCGCGGTCAGCGCCAAGACGGCACAACGGGATGTCGCGGAACAAGAGAGGTTCCCGGCAACGACGAGTGGCGACGCTACCGTCGCCTCACAACAAAAACATGCGTCCAGAAATAGTCGCGAATTCACAACCTGCGCGATAAAGCTGCTAATGGAGTTAATTAGAGCAATAAGGCAGGGCCGAGAAATTGAAACGGTGATCCTTGACGGTCTGGCCACACTACTAGCGTTGTGTGATGGCTAGGCCGCTGAGGATCATCCATTGGAATGCCCGCGGCCTTAGGGATAAGGTCGCCCCCCTCCGCCACCTCCTTCGGGATCAGAATATCGACGTGGCGCTAATTAGCGAGACACACCTGGGACCTGAGGATAGGGTCAGGTTCCCGGGTTACCACATATACCGCAAGGACGAAAGGTCGGCGCTGAACATCCGATACCGTGGTCTGGCGGTACTTGTGAAGCGAAGAGTCGTCCATCAGGAGCTCCCCCTGCCATCGCTCAGCTCATTCTACGCGCTGGGTGTGCAATTATACGTTGCCGGCGGGGACATAAATATCTATGCGTGCTACAAGCCGCCTGCGTCTAGCCTAGATGTGGTTGAGATGCGGGCGCTACTTAGCGCGCATAGTAACGCGACTATCCTTGCCGGTGACCTAAATTGCAAGCACCCGGCGTGGAATTCTATGAAGCTAAATTCAGGGGGAATGCGGCTCTTTGCGGACGCGGAAGCCTTCGGGTACTCGGTGTCCGGCCCAGAGACGCCTACCCATTACCCAGATGCAGCCTCGAAAATGCCAGACGTGCTGGACATCGCGGTCCACAGAGGGCTACGCTGCCAGATCACGCAGCAAGTGATAGACGACGAGCTGCAGTCGGACCACCAGCCGGTGCTCGTCGTCTTATCGGAAGCGCCGACCCGATTGAAGCCATTAGCGCCACGTCGAATTACTGACTGGATGGCGTTCACAGAAAAGATGGAGACCACCACGCCGACTCGGCCTATTGTTTCCTCCGCGGACGTAGAGCAAGCGGCGGATGACGTCACTGCTTGCATACAGTGCGCCCTAGAAACGGCGACTGCAGTGCAGCCGCAAGGGAGAGGGCTACTGCCGCCCTTGCCGGCGCACATCAATGCAATGATCGCCGTGAAAAGGCGCCTTCGCAAGCAGTGGCAGCAATCACGATGCCCAACGATGAAGACGCAACTTAACCGTCTCGCGGAGAAGGTAAAGGCCGAGTTATCGGCCCATACCGCCGCGGGCTGGGAAGAAAGAATAGACGCAGCCGCGGACAGCTGGCCGTCTGTACACAAATTGTGCCGCCAGCTGACGAATACCCCAGCCCCGGTGCGCCCTCTACTCAACAGCGACGGGGCGCTTAAGTATATAGCGGAGGACCGGGCGGAGGTCTTCGCCGAGCACCTGGAGCGTCAGTTCCGCCCTAACCCGACCGCCGACATGGAGCATGTCGCAGCAGTCGAGAAGCACCTAGGAGACTATTTCGCAACGCCGATAGCTCCAGAGGAGGACCCTATTTTCTTCTCGCCTGGCGCAGTCAGACGCGCCATCCTAAGGACGAAGCCCAGGAAGGCCCCCGGTGCTGACGGTATCACCAACACAGTGCTGCGCCACCTGCCGTTCCGTACGGTAGCGGCGCTGGCGCGCCTGTTTACGGCGATACTGCGCACGGGGGTCTTTCCCACCTCGTGGAAGGAGGGGCGCGTCATAATGCTGCCCAAGGCGGGGAAGAACGTAGCGAAGCCGGAGAGCTATCGGCCGATCACACTCTTGCCGACGGTCTCCAAGGTGTTCGAAGTACTCCTGCTGCGACACCTACAACAGCACATTGCCCCACGCCCGGAGCAATTCGGTTTCAGGGCGGAGCATAGCACGACGCTTCAGTTGTCGAGGGTACTGCACCTTCTAACAACTGCGTTAAATAAAAAGGAATGCTCGGTGGCAGTATTCCTCGACATGGAGAAGGCCTTCGACCGTGTATGGCACGAGGGCCTAATATACAAGTTGGCCACGTCCGACGCGCCCCGTCGCGTTGTAAGGGTGGTCTCCTCTTTTCTGTCCCACAGGACCTTCAAGGTGGTGGTCGACGGGGCGCTATCCGGTGCCCGCCCGGTGATGGCTGGCGTGCCTCAGGGCAGCTGCCTCTCGCCGGCGTGTTACTCACGTTACACCGACGGCATCCCCACCACTCCAGAGGCGACGCTCGCGCTGTATGCCGACGACGCCGCGTACATTGTCAACTCGCTTAATGCGAAGTACGCGGCGGTCAAAATGCAGCGCGCCCTCGACCTGCTTCCCGACTGGCTGTCGAAGTGGCGGCTAACGGTTAACGTGAGTAAGACGCAGGCAATGGTCACTGGATCGGCGCCTCTCCCACCACCTCTGAAGCTACATGGTGCCGCCGTCGATTGGTCGCCCCGGGTCAAGTACTTGGGTATGACCATCGACCGCCGCCTCACGATGGGGCCCCATGTCCGCAAGGTCGCCGCACAGGGCAGGGTCGCCCGCAACCTTCTCAGGCCCGTGCTCTCATCCCGCATCCCGGCGCGCGTCAAGTTGGGCGTGTACAAAACGTACGTACGCCCAATCTTGACGTACGCCGCCCCAGCGTGGTTCGCCCTCACAGGGGAGTCGAGCCGCAAGCTACTCCGCGCGCAACAGAACCTTGCGTTGCGGACCATAGTAGATGCTCCTTACCTTGTGAGGAACGATGTACTCCACCGGGATCTCGGGATTGAGAGCCTGGATGGGTTTGTGAGGCGACTCGCGAAGGTGATGTTCGCGCGTGCCGACGCTTCTGCCTGGCCCCATGTCAGGCAGATAGCGCCACTGCACGCGCGCCCGCCTGACGCGAGACCCCTGCCCCGCGACCTGGTAGCGGACACTTGACCCCATCGCACCGGACTGACGCCTCGAGTAAGCCGCACCCAGGTTACACGCGGCTCACTCGATATAATAAGACTCTACAGATGTACACATACATCTGTTGCGCGGCGTGTTCTAGGTTAATATAGGCACGCCGCGTAACTATATACAGACAACCTATACTACGCAGACACCTACATAACACGTGCGAGCGCGACGCGGGCCGCGAAGCACGTTAACACTGAGCGGTGTTATACTACAACACAAGCCGCTCACACAAACACGACTGCTTATCCCTCAATCCGTAAAAGGCTAGATCTGTGAGCGGGGCGAGGGAAAGCTACATATCTACCTGTAGGTGCGTCGAGTCGGCATCTCTGTCGCTGGTCGTCTTCGTCGGGCCTCCCCCAGGCAACTGGGGGTCTCACCTGGCGGGGACAGACCGCCGGGATGTCGTGAAGAAGCGACGCTATAGGAATATAGCGTCGCGGCGCGCCTACAGAAATATTCATAGCAACCATTCACACAGACGCACTTTGCCTGCGTCATTTCCACAGGCCGCCCAAGGCAAACACAGCGAAGGGCCCGTATTAGCGGGCCACTGTACTGCTTCCGCGGGAAAAGGGCGAAGCCCTGACCCCGCCCGCCACGCCCCCTGACGGGGGCGTCGCGACATCTCGATGAAAACGGAGAGACATTCTACGCTCGGCATCGGCTGCGGACGGTCGTGCGCTACTGTGTTGTTCGTGGAACCAGCCTACCTGCCAAGATTCGTCGCCCCCTGCGACGAGCTCCGTAGTCACCCGACTACCTCCGACCTATTAATTGCTGTCTTTTTCAAGACACAATTAATAAATATTTCTATATCAGAGTTGTTTCAAAACGTATTCCGAAACCGAGAGGGTGTTGCCCCGACTACACCCGCCGAACCCCATCAGGGCTAGGCAGTCAGTTGAACGGGTCCCAGTGTTCGGCCTTGGGGGATCTCCTAGTCGACATTGGTGACAGTTTTCCCTTCACAGCGACACACCTAGTGTCGATCGGGTGTGTCTACACCCGGCTCACTAGACTGGTTAGGACCCCGTTGCACATTAAGATAGGCAACGGGCAAAAGCAAGCTTAGGGCTCACCCTAGGTACTCAACCTCCCTGTCTATACCCGACAGGGAGGGTTTTACACATCCCCGGCAAATCCGCCCGGGGAGTTAGAGTTAGATTGTTAGGAGAAATAGGGAAAATTCCCCTCTCATATTTCTTAATCTCCCCCCGATAATGGAGGACGCTCGCCTCACGACGCTCCTCGATTTCTTCCAGGACATCATAAATGATGTCGTCCCCGCCCGTAGAGCCAAATGGCAACCCCGGTTTGTCGCTTTACGACAAACCCTTCTGGGACCCTCAGTCCCCAGCGTCACTGAATTCAGTGACGCGCTGGAGAGCTCGCTCCCAGCAATAGAATTAGAGAGTCCGCTCAGTCCGCCTGAGTATATGGACACTAGCGCCCCGACAGCCGCTTCTTCAAAGCGCCCCCAATCCCCCTACACCTCGTCCGACTTAGAGGAAATCCTCTCCGGTCCTTCCGTTCCGTCCCACTCCAAGACGATGACTACACCACTGTAGTCCCCGTCAACGGAAAAGGGAAGAAACGGAAGAACAGGAAGCAATCCTCCACCCAGGCCAATAAAGTCGTAGCCTTCGAGGATAAGGACACCTTCGCGCTCTCCCCGTCATCCCCAGACCCACCCGCTACTTGCACCCCCGTAGCTACCCCCTCCCCCGCCCCCCGCCCGATCGCGTCAACCTCTTCGCAGGTTACCCTCTCTCTCACCCCCCGCCCGACCGCGTCACCCTCCTCGCAGGTTGCCCCCACCCCACCTACTTCTGACCCTAAGAAGGTCTCTCCACCACCACCCGTGTTCATCCAGGACAAGGCTAAGTGGACGGACATCTCCAAATGGTGTTGCGATCAACGGATCGCATACACCAGCGCCCGCAGTACCCAACAGGGTATTAAAGTCCAGACCCCAACCTCCCGCGATTATAGGGACCTAGTTAAGCTTCTGAGAGAGCGACGTGTGTCATTCCACACGTACACTCTCTCAGAGGAACGTCAAATCCGAGTGGTGATCAAACGGATCCCAAAGGAAATTGCCCCCTCCGACATTCTAGCCGACCTTCAGTCGCAAAACGTCCCGGTAGACGAGGTCCACCGTATGCACCGCGCAAAACGCGGGGAAGCATACGACATGATACTCGTCGCATGCACCCCCGTCGAGGGGCATCACCCCATCTTCCAGCTGAAGTCCCTGTGCTCTCTCACGGGCTTCTCAATCGAAAAGCCATGGAAAACTGGCGCCGTAGGGCAATGTCATAATTGCCAGCTATACGGGCACTCGCAGCGGAACTGCCACGCAAAGCCCAGGTGCGTCAAGTGCCTGGGTGAGCACGGCACTTCCGACTGCACCCGTCCCAAGGACCGTAGCCTTTGTCCCGACCCACCTAGTTGCGTACTATGCGGGTAAGTAGGTCACCCGGCTAACTACCGCAGCTGCCCGAAAGCCCCCAAGTCTTCTTCTCCCAAACTGGCCAAGCGCTTCGACGCCCGCCAGCAGAGGGAAGCCCCGATCTCGTATAAGATCCCTTCGTCCCAGATGCCCGAGAGACTAAGCCCCCAGAGGCCTAGTCCCTGGAACTATCTCCATCACCAGCAGGCTTTTCCTGCCCTGGGTTACTTCCAACCAATGGCATTCGTGGTCAACGCGATGAGATCGCGGACTTCCTCCGCACCCATCAAATTGACATCCTTCTCGTTCAGGAAACATTTCTCAAACCCTGTAACCGTGACCCTGGCATAGCGAACTATCGTATAGTTCGCAATGACAGGGTTCACTGTCACAAGGGTGGCACCCTAATATATTATAAAAAGGATCTGTACTGTATGCCTATAGACCCTCCTCCCCTTTAACGACTAGAAGTCTCAGTCTGCCGCCTAGGCATGACAGGCCATCAGCCGATCATAATAGTATCAGCCTACATAACTCCTGCATCCGGTGCAGAGGATTTTCAACCCATTAAAAACGATCTCACATCCCTATTAGCCCTGAGCGACTCCGTTATCATAGCGGGCGACCTCAACTCCAAACATCCCTCCTGGAATAGTACTAGATCCAACATAAGAGGTCGACACTTGTTCGACCTCACAAACTCCCTTAGCATCGACATCATCGCCCCGATTAATAATACCCACTATCCCTATATAGTAGGCTACACCCCAGACGTACTAGACTTGGCGATCCTTCAGAACGTCAATCTAAAACTAGATTCGATAGAGACGGTGGACGAGCTTCACTCTGATCACCGCCCAGTAATACTAAAACTAGACCCCCGCATAGGTCTCCCCGACCCCAACCGCCCCCCGACCACCAAAAGGGTAACGGACTGGAGGAAAGTAAGCTCCCAGCTGAAATCCAACACGTCCCCCCAATTGGACTCTATCCCCGACCAATTCGACTCTATCGCAGCAACAACGGCCGCGATCGAGTCACTCACTGATCACGTACAATCCGTCGTGAGCGACTGCTCGAAGGAAGTCCCAGTGGGGGAAGACCCCCGCTGGAAACTACCTGACGATGTGCGTGACCTATTGACTGAGAAGAACGCAGCCATTCGTGCATACAGCAACTTTCCCTGCTACGCTAACAAAGTCCATATGCGCTATTTACAGAGATCTGTAAAGACACGCATACAGGAGCTGCGTAACGCGAGCTGGGACAAGATGCTGAGCGACCTAGAGCCGAACCACCTAGCCTTCTGGGAACTTCAGAGGAAACTCAAGTCCCAGCAAGTCGCTTCCACACCACCCCTAGTCCGCCCCGACAAGACCGTAGCCTTCGACGACATCGACAAGGCTGAATGCCTAGCCGATAGTCTAGAAGCGCAATGCTCACCCAGCACTCTACCAGTAGACCAAGCTCATCTCCTAGAGGTAGACGCCGAAGTCGAACGTAGAGCCTCTCTCCCTCCCGTTGAAGACCCTGAATGTCCTCTGCCCCCCGTCACACCAGACGAAGTGCACGACATCATCAAGGGTCTCAAAGTCCGTAAAGCCCCCGGCTCTGATGGAATCACTAATAGGGTGATTCAGCTATTCCCTGCCCACCTGATAATGCTATTGACCACCATCTTCAATGGTGCCTTAAGCAACAATTTCTTCCCACAAGTGTGGAAGGACGCCACCGTCGTCGGTATCCCGAAGCCCGGCAAATCCAAAACCGAGCCTTCGAGTTACCGCCCCATCAGTCTGCTCAAAGTCCTCGGCAAGGTCTACGAGAGGCTTATTTATAAGCGTCACAGAGACTACGCCGAGACAAAGGGCCACATCCCCAACGAACAGTTTGGGTTCCGCACCCAGCACTCTAGCGTGCATCAGGCCCACCGGATAATCGAACACATAAGCGCTGCGGCTTCCAGCGTGGTTTGTATACCGGTGCAGTATTCTTCGATATAGCGAAAGCATTTGACAAAGTCTGGCACAACGGCTTAATATACAAGCTGTACCAACTCGGTGTGCCAGATCATCTCGTGCTCATCTTACGAGACTTTTTGTTGAATCGCACATTCCGCTATCGCATCGAAGGCGCAATATCCTCTCACCGTCCCATCCGCGCAGGCGTCCCTCAGGGCTCTGTGCTTGCCCCCCTCATATTCACTCTATTCACCAGCGACATCCCGAAGAGTAAAAAGGCACAGTTGGCTCTGTTCGCAGACGATACGGCCATTTACTACAAGGGCGCTGGACCTGACTCGATAGCCCGCATTCTCCAAACCGCAGTCAATAACCTTGGCGCCTGGTTTAGGAAATGGAGGATCGAAGTCAACCCCGACAAAAGCCAAGCAGTCATGTTTTCCAAACTGCTGGCTCGATACAGACCCCCCTTGCCCCGACCCATCACCATGCTCGGCAAGCCGATCCCTTGGGAGAAGCGAGCCAAGTATCTAGGTGTGGTCCTCGACCAACACCTCACTTTCGCAGACCACATAAAGCAGGCCCGCGCGCGGGCCGCTTTCGCTCTCGGAAGACTCCACTCCATGTTAAATGCACGTAGCAAAATGTCACTTAGGTGCAAATTGCGAATCTACACAACGTGCATTCGCTCCATCCTGACCTATGCGGGCGCCGTATTCGCCCAAGCTAAACCCCATCAAATCCATAGATTTATTTTATTTATTTATTTTTATTTTTTATTGATTGCAGGTAATACAGAACAGATTCCTTCGTAAGGCCACGGGAGCCCCTTGGTTCTGTAGGAACGAGACCCTCCACCTCGACCTTAGACTCCCCACAATCCACCAGTTCCTAAAACGCAATTCCAAGCGTTTCTTTGATTCCGCCGCCACCCATCGCAACCCTCTGGTTGTCGAGGCCGCCAATTATCTCCCGAGTCAAATCAGTACAGTCCGCCGCCCGAGGCAAATCCTTTCCGACCCAGACGACCCCATAAACCTCCTCCAGGAGAGCAATAGGGAAACCAGTACAGTTAGAAAACACACACACCGACACACTTTCCGACCTCGCCGCCGAGGTCCGCGATCGCGACCCTCCCGAGTAAATGATACTCCCCCCCGACCCTTGCTCGACGATGCGCCAGCCCGCGTCGATGATGCTGAGCCTGTAGCTTTAAATTCCCCGATTAATAATAATAATAATATATCATTGATCCAGCCTGTCCCTCTTGCTGTCCTCCCCCCAGCGAGCGTTATTCTGTAGTGAATTCATCTCGCTTTGCATAGCTTCTTCCCATTTTTCTCTGTTTTCCGATATTATTGCTTCCTTATATGTTTTGGGCTCAGTCTGTTTTCTAACTCTGCCACAGCGTTCATAACAAAATCATCAAAGCGTATGGGCTTCCGTATTGATGAATGATCACGCAACACTCTGGTTTCTGGTGGCTCTTCGGTGATTTCATTCTAAGGTGGCATTGGATGTTCTTCTTCTTCTGCGGAATTAATTTCATTTTCTTCAGAAGTTGAATTATTATTAGTTCCTGTTTGCATTTCTGCTTCAGCCCAAATATCTTCTTCTGTTTCTTGATATTTTTGTATTTCTCTATTTATATTATCTTCTAGAAATTCAATCTCGACATATTCGTTTTCTTTTCTTGTTTCATATTTGTTATTTTTACTAAGATTCTCTTCTTCCTTTATGTCGTAGTAGAATTTCTTCATTATGTTTACATCTTTGGTTACAATTACTTTTTGCGTTGATGGTACCCAAACCCGGAAAGCATTGGATATTTCAGAGTATCCAATGAAAATTCCAGGTATTGCTTTGGCATCAAACTTATTTAAGTTTTGTCTTCCTTTTACGAGAACAAATGCCTTTGCTCCAAATTTATTAAGGTGCGCAACACATGGTTTTCTGCCAAGCCATTTTTCAAATGGTGTTGCATTTCCAATTATGTTATTTGGACTTCTGTTTGACAGGTAGTTTGCTGTGTAGATGGCTTCGCCCCACAGATACATCGGTGCGTTAGACTCAATCATTAGACATGTTGCTTTTTCCAATAAAGTTCTGTTTTTCCTTTCCGCAATTCCGTTTTGATGCGGTGTATAAGGTGCAGATAATCTTCTGGTTATCCCATTTTCTTTTAAGAAATTGTTGAACTCATTGTTAGAATATTCCGTGCCGTCATCGGATTGTAGGCATTTAATTCTCTTTTCCATGAAGTTCTCTACTTCAGCTTTATAGACTTTGAACTATAACTAATATCTATTACTTCATTTTTAGTCTTTAAGCAAAATACCCGACTGTATCTGGTGAAGTCGTCAATGAATGTGACAAAGTATTTGTTTCCGGCACAACAAGCTTTTGGTATCGGACCACACACATCACTGTGTACAATCTGAAGTGGTTCAGAAGTACGAGGTTCAGTTCTTGGTTTCCCGATCGTAGCTTTAATTTTTGGCTTTAATGCAAATTTCACATTCTTCCGGCTGTTCATATATTTTGAAATCAAGTCCAATCAAACTTTCATTCGTAAGTGCTAGTTTCATATCCTTATAGTTCATATGTCCCAGCTTTGAATGCCATTCAGAAATATTATTATTTTTAGCAAAATTGACTTTTTCATCTTTTGCGTTTATCACAGTCTTGGGAAAAATCGCATAGAGACCATCTTCAGTTCTCTTCGCTTTCTGTTAAGGAATGGATACTACCAATTGTTACTCTATGGTTGTGTTGCCTAGCAATACATTTCTTATTGATGATTGTCATTCGTTTTTATTCTATCTTTCGTACAACAATATACTTATATCGTTTATCTCATATTAACTGTTTATTTCTATATCCTCCACCTAACTTTAACACTTTCATCACAATGCCATATTTTGGATTTTTTACTGTTGCTATATTCTTTTTGAAGAGTACTGTATTACCAGCATCTGTTATCTTCCCAATAGACAGAAGATTGGTACAAAGATCTGGAATGAACAGCGTATTGTGCAGATTTATTTCTTTATTTGTATTTAGTAAGAGATCAACTCTTCCTTTTCCCAGTATGTTTGTGTTGTGATCTTTAGAAGCTAATTTCAGTGTTTTATTCGTTTGTTCTATTTCACTGAAATATTCTTTGCTATAGCACATATGGGATGTGCATCCACTGTCCAAAATCCATTGTTTCTGGAATGCGTCATCTTTTGCTATTAATGCTAAGCTATTGAATTCCTTTTGGTTATCTCTATTCCCTTTATTTTTGGGATTATTCTTGTTCTTATTCTTGTAATTTTTCCAGCAGTTCTTAGTCATATGCCCTTTTTTGTTGCATATTTTGCAGTAAAAATTTGTTTTTGCATAGAACGATTCTTGTTCGCTTGAGCTTGTACTCGGCTGGGTTTCTTGAGTGTTTTTCCGTGCTTGAAATTCCTCTATGATTTTTATTTTTAGTTCATCCGGTTTCGGAAGGTTATCACGGGATTCTATTGCAACTCTAAAGTTTTCAAATTCTGAGGAAAGACTGTACAGCATCATAATAGTTAATAAATCTTCATGAATCGCGACATTCATTTGTTCCAGTTTGTCTACAACGTCCATGAAGTTGTTTAGATGTTCCCTGATGTCGTTTCCTTTATCATATTTTGCCAAAATAAGTTACTTCAGTAACGTTGCTTTGCTCGCAGGACATTTGCTAGCGTAAGTTTCGTTTAGTTTTTTCCAAATTTCATGAGCTGTTTTACAGCTTTTTACTTGTTTGAGTTCGGACGGCGATATTACAAGAATTAACTCGCTGATAGCCAGCAAGTTTCCTTCAATATCCGACTCAGCTGCTTTCATCAAGTCAATTTGTTGCTCTGCATATTTCCACAACTTTCCTTTCACCAGAACGGCTTTGGCCTGTATTGCCCATGTATCATAGTTTTCTTTATTTAAGGCTTCAATTCTGTTCGACATCTTCTTTACTTTTATTTATATATTTTAATTTATTTTTCCGATTATGTATTCATTATGAACCACGCTCTGCTACCATGTTAAGATATAGAATTTATTAAAAGTTCACTGAATACAATCGTATTTTTTATTATGTTAAAGGATTGTTCCAGACTCATATTTTTCACGTTACTATGGTAACCAAGAGAAAAGTTTGCATTACGGAGGTGTACAATCTTTACACTAACTATTACAGTTATGCCACAATAAGTCTTCTTTTATTTTTTTAACTTAATTGAAATGACGCTGCTAGAAAAGGCTCTTTATTTGTATGTTGGTATTAAACCTTATCAAAATAAATTACTTCATATTCAAGACTGCTTCAATACCTTTATATAACTTTCTGAATTATTCAATTCGGACATTCCATACGAAAGACCAACAGAAGATATCACGAGTAAAAATTTAAGTATTAGAAAAAAGTTGCGTGGTAGCCGCTCACCCTGCTCGGCTAGCTAGGCAGCAAATTATGCAATGTAGGCGTCACTCTGGGGTACTGGCCGTACGGGAGGGGAGTCAATGTCAAGAAATGAAGTGCCGTAGGTAGGGTAGGTAGATAGGTAGGGCAGATAGCTAGGTAGGTAGGTGCGCTGTAGATAAGTAAGTACTTTTGAGGGCAGCGGCTGTATTAGGTGGATACAATGAGCAGATATCATATTTTAGTTACCATACGCCGATTGTATCAATAATTGATTATAACGCAGGTGAGCCGAATGAAGATTGATGACGAAAGATGTGCATTTGTTAATGTTCTTTTGTGTGTGTATAAGTTTAGAGTAGACTATGGATGCTTTTTTTGGTTCCGGATTGAATTCAGTTTTTTGTTTGATAAAATAAAATATGTTTAAATAAAAAATGCATTTATTAAAATGTACCTAACCAAACCAAATCAAAATTTGCAGTAAACCTGCGAAAAAAAAAAGGTGTGCTGGGACACATAGTAGAAGTGAAACTTCAACGGACAAGTGGAAAAACGAATGGCAACGGACAAGTGGAAAAATGAATCCTGAAAAATGTCCGTTGCGATTTTTTTTTTCCACTTGTCCGTTGCCATTCGTTTTTCCACTTGTCCGTTGCGATTAGTTTTTCCCGTTTTTCCACTTGTCCGTTGAAGTTTCACTTCTACTATGTGTACCAGCACACATTTTTTATTATATTTTGTTTTTGTTCGAAATTCATCGTTGCTCAAACTTCAAACGTCAATAATCAATCAACAATCAATTACCAAAAGGGTTTTTTTTTCATCTCTAATAATTTGGGTGAAAACTGCTACTTGCTCACTTCAGATGTCGCTACTATCCAGCGTCTTAGAATTAGACAGCTAGCTGTCACTATCAGTACATTTTTTTGCGAAGCGGAACGGGGAATTATTACTCGTCGCGTGAATACTCGGTCTGGCTTCGCACAGTCCGCAACACCGCTCCATTACCTCGCTCCGCACAGTCCGTAACTCCACTCCGCTACCTCGCTCCGCATCAATGGACAGCCACTGTTCGCAACTACGCTCCACTCCGCTGCCATTCTCCTCTCCGCTGCCTCGCTCGGCTTCAATGGACAGGCAGCCTAACTGCAAAAATACGGTCACCCATGTATTTGCCAAAGATGTTAGAAGACGAAAACTGTGGAAGAAAGCTCTCTTCAGCGAGAATAAGTGCTATGTTTTTGAAACCTGAAGACTTTTAGGGGGGAGGACGTTTTTCAGTCAGGAAGGTAATCCTCGAGTTAGTTTTCAAATCTGATCAGATAATTTCTGTCGTACGCCTCCATTCTTTAAAGTAAACAAACACAAAATAACCAATAAATTATAAAACGTTTTTAATTTATTGAGTTTTCCACTAAAGCTGTTTTTTTACCAGTGGTAGATGCTTCCCCTGTCCTTAGCTCGTCTTTTAATAGTGCTACACTCCAAAACTCATTTGTATTTATCTAGTTTTCGTATAATTTGTGATCGGCACAAAAGTAAACATAAACACAACAATGGCGGTTTGAAGACGGACAACTGTGCTGCCATCTAAGATGAGCTTCCAGTTTTTAACCCCATTGTAGAATATTATAAAATTCGTATTTGTCACAGATGATTGCTAGAAAATCAAATCAAGCTTTGATTTTCTAGCACTACAAACAAATAAACAAAAAACTAAAAAAAATATACCGAATGCCCGACTTCGAAACGCGTTTGCTAAAGTGGGTGATAGAAGTGCGAACTAAAGTACTCGGTTTTTAAGTTCGCGCGTCGGTGACACACGTGAACCTTGCTCACACAGTATCGCGATGTTGTCGAATTTTCTGAACCAAACTAAACAAACATTACACAAATAATGGCGGCTCACGACTCGCAGCGATGACACACGTACGAAACTACGATCCAAGGCCCGCCTTAGATCGTACTAGCAAAATTTCAAACCTGTTGGATCACCGACGAACTTACTCAGCGGTTTTAAAAGTACTCGTACTTAGTGTGACACACGGGCGAGTAAGATCGTCGAGATATAAGTACGCATACTTCCTTGTGCGTCGATCACTCCTACGGTATGCAATATGCACAATTTATTTTTAAAACCAGTCTCTTCCCATCGTCGCGTGCCAAGCCGTTCGGTTCTAGAACAGCTGGCACCCCGGCAGTGACAAGAGCACGACGGATGATGTCATTAATGCTGGCGTGCCGTGCTCTCCGGCCTGCGCTTTTACTGCAGGATAGACCATGGTGTCCGAGACAGTCGACTGCTTCACCGCATTGACAGCGATGCGGGGCCACACAAGGAGCGCCCAGACGCAGACAGGTAGCGAGCCGGAAAATGGTGTCACCCAGCATAGTGCCTATGTTGGGTGACGGTAGCGCCTGAAGCCAAAGGCCCGACTCCCACTCACCCACAGCCAGCAGGCGGGCACGCTCAGCAGTATTGGTTAAGATTGTTCCGTACCAACCTGCAGAGCGGCTCATCCCACTGCCTCTGGGAGGACAGGTTCACGGGCCGATCTGTATTCGGGCAAGCCATTTTCCAGGCGTTCTCCGCATCGGTCAAGCACGGCACTTCAGAGTCGACCAGGCAGGGGGCTAAAATTTTCCCGGTCAACTTTTCAGTGCTATGGACAGAGGACAGGAACGCGGGTAAGCTAATACTTGTAATTTTGCGGACGTAATTAATTAATTTTAACTACCCGGGCCTTTTCCACGGAACTATACATTTGCGAAAAGTGAACATAAACATATAATTAAATTATTTTAGTTAAAAAAACAATTACAGTTTTGGTAATAAATGAAATTTTTGACGTTTGAAGTTTGAATAAAATGTAATAAATGTGGCCTGGGTCTTGCTATTAGGCCTCAACACGAGAGACGGCCCCACAGATCCGCCATTTTCGTATGTTCAGCTGTATGCCGAACATGACACAAATAGAGTGTGTGACATTGGTATTTAATTATTTTGTGCATATGAATTGTTATGGCAAGCCATAACAAGACAAAGAAATTGACCGCTGTGTTACTGATGAAAGGTGACCTACCTCAGTGTAGTCCATTGGCTCCACAGACCATATATACTCTACGAGATTGGCCCAATGCGCTAAGCTTCGGTTGCTGAGCGATAATACCCAATACTATCTATCTATACAGGGTGTTCGGCAGAAGGTTGAACATATGAAAATGACGGTTCCGTGGGGCCGTCTACTACGTGTTTAGTCTCTGACTAGTATATAGTTATCTGTGGTGTTTAGGTCCAATAACAAGACCCAGTCCACAAAGATTTTTTTTTTTATGTTTTTTTTAAATTTAAAGGAAATTCGTGGTTGCTCAAATTTCAAACGTCAATAATTTCATAAATAACAAAACTGGCAATTTAAAAATAAATAAATCTAGAATCTAATATGTAAAAAAAAATTTGGTTCGTATATTAATTAATTTCACTTTTCGCAAATTTCCTTCGCAATCCTTTCGGTGAAAAAAGTCCCAGGCAGATTGGATTGAATTGGCGAATTGTTCTAGTTGTTTTAAAAGAAATTGTTCATATTGCATACCGTTAGATTGGGCATGAACCAAAGATATTTTCCTAAAATTAGAACTGCTCTATCACTGTTAATTTTTTTTTTAACGCAGTTCAAAGTCGGGCTTTCGATATTTATTTTTATTTGTTTGTAGTTTAAGGGCTCGTATTTACTTTTCTAGCAATCATCTGCATCAAATACGAATTTTATAAGATTCTTCAGTTACTTTAGATGAAAATAAAAATAAAATGTTGCCAGTTTTGTTGTTTTTAAATGAAATTATTGACGTTTGAAGTTTTAGCAAGGACAAATTCCGAAAAAAAACAAACAAAAAATCCTTGTGGTCTGGGTCTTGCTTTTGGGCCTAAAAACGTAGTAGATGGCCCCACGGATCCGCCATTTTCGTATGTTCGATCAATTTCGGTAATTCTTTTTTTGTTGTGTTTGATATTGTAAGGAGAAGGTTCTTACGATAGGTAGGTGAAGGTAGGGTAGATAGGTATGCAAGTAGGTAGGTATGTATGTGGGTAGATAGGTAGGTATGTAGGTAGGTAGGTAGGTGTAGGTAGGTACGTAGGTAGGTATGTAGATAGGTGGAGTAAGTAAGTAGGGTAAGTAGGTAGGTAGGTATGCCGTAGATAAGTACATAGTGCTACCCGTGTGAAGCCGGGGTGGGCAGCTAGTTGGATAATAAAAAAAAAAAAACTACTTATGTCAGTACATTCT
The DNA here is from genome assembly GCA_916701695.1 of Agrochola macilenta. Taxonomy (NCBI): domain Eukaryota; kingdom Metazoa; phylum Arthropoda; class Insecta; order Lepidoptera; family Noctuidae; genus Agrochola; species Agrochola macilenta. The sequence continues at coordinate 21,639,774 of OU753568.1, forward strand.
GTCAAGTGTCAATTGAATTTGACATTTCAATTAGCGATTGCGATTGGCAATTTTGGCAAATGATGGGGGAGTTGCGTTGGAGATTATAAAAGTATAAGAATAATGTACGCAAGTACATAGTGACATGAAATGAAATACTAACCCTCGATTGTTATTGTGTAAGACGCAAAAGCCAGTGAAGTGACGGCAATGGCGACGATGCCGAGTGACTATACGGAGTTTCCGTCCGAGATAATTCTGAAGCCCCTCGCACTGATCGGTTTGTCTGGGCTCGATGCGGTGAATAATGCCGTGCACAAGGAGATCTGGGACGCGTTCTCTAACAACCGCCGCGCAGACCGCACGCCCGTGCGCTTCAAGTTACTGAACAATACTTTCGAGTTTCCTGTAGTCAAGCCTAAGCGAAACTCGTACGAGTGGTATATTCCGAAAGGAGTCCTCAAAAAGAACTGGATTCACAAGCGGGTATCACTAATACCCGCGGTTGTAGTCATATTTTACGATATGGACTGGAATGATCCTCAGTGGAATGAGAAAATCATCGAGTGTGCTTCCAAAGTGCAATCAATCCGCGCTGCTGTGGAGGGCCACGCGACGCGCGTCGCTGTCGTCGTGATCCAGAGCAGGCTGTCCCCGCCCCCTTCCGAGTACATGCTGGGCGCGGAGCGCGCGCAGGCTTTATGTGCCGCCTGTGAGATACAGTCCAAGTCCCTGTTTGTGCTGCCTCACAGTGATCATCTCATGGGTTACATTGTTCGCCTGGAAAATGCTTTCTATGATATTGCCCAGAACTACTATCATCATGAAACTAAAAATATTAAACAGCATAGAGACCATCTGAATAAAACAACTCATCAGTATTTATTTGTGCGACATCAGTTTAAACTAGGCTACCTTAATGAGTTGAAACAAGATTTGAGTACAGCACACAAGCACTACATGCATGCTTACAACAATTTACTTGAGACGAGGATTGTTGATACCAATACGCATGAAGTAAGAACTGTAGCAGGCTACGTCAATTATAAACTTTGTAAATTGTTGTTTGCTCTCAATTTGCCTAGAGATGCTATTGCACAACTCAAGTCACACATTGAAAGATACAAGAATCGTATTGGATCAACGGAACTGTTGTTTGAACATTATGCTTGGATTGCAAGACAGTACAGTGCCTTTGGAGAGTTGTTTGATGAAGCAATCCGTGCAGGACTTCCAGCTATACAGTCCCAGCACCCGGGTTTTTACTACCAACATGCAGCTCAGTTCACAGTGAAGAGAAGACAAGCTATGAGGTCTGTATGCACTGAGGCCACAGCATACCCTCTAACCCCTGATCCCCTGGAAGGCATTGTGGAGTTTTATGGACAAAGACCATGGAGGCCGGGCCGCCTCAGTGCTGACCCTCATGACCCACAAAAAGAGCAAGCAGCTGTGCTAGCTCTACAGTATAATGAAAGAGTTTTTAACCATTCTACAATGATCATCAGCTTCTTGGGCTGTGCCATCTCACAGTTCAAAACATTCCACTCTCCTCGGATGAGGAAGCAGCTAGTGGTGGAGATGGCTAATGAATACTTTTACTCGGCTGATTATGGCAAGGCTCTCACATTATTAACACATATGTTGTGGGACTACCGGAGAGAAAAGTGGTGGTTTTTAGCTTCACACGTTCTAAACCGAGCATTACAATGTGCATATTTGTCAGGTAAAATACAAGACTATCTTCAGTTGTCAATAGAGGCACTCTCTAACCATATTCAAGTGCCAAACAATGATAAGGATAGAATATTTAGGAATATCATGTCTGTTCTCAACTTGAACATACCTGCTGCAGAGCCAGACCTGCCAGCCTCGTCTCAGCACAAGGCTCTGGAGCTGTGGCAGGCAGCCATTGAGAAAGAACCCCTCACAGTTCCTGTAGACATGGCCAATATATCTAGCTTTTTAGAGGTGAAGCCCAAATTTAAGCAACAGAGATATAGGATGGATGAAATAATTGATTTAGAACTGTATGTCAGACTCTTACACACCACAGTTCTTGAAGCAAGAAATGCCTTTGTTGCTATATCGAGTCACACAGAGACTATTGAAATTCCAATCACAGATGATGGTAACACTACTATTTCCTTGCAAGGTGGGAAAGTAAAAAGGTTTTTGTGTCAATTTAAACCAAATCCTCATGATAGTGGATCAGATCTCCATATTAAAAATGTGTCTTTTGTGCTTGATACAGACAGAAAACGCAAGATAGTTTTGAATTTCAAAATAGAAGGAAACAAAGGTACAGAGTCGACTATCCATCCAGAATTGTTGCACTTCATAAAGAGCCCTAAGGCAGACTATGAATTTGACTGCATTGTGCCTTTGACAGTAGCTTCAATCACATCGCGAGAATGTAAAGTATTATTACTTGTCACAAATTCAAGTCCAGCACTTCAAGGTGAATGGTTTCCATCAAAATTCACAATGACAAATAATGAAGAAAGTGCTATCTATGATGTTAAAACAACACTATCTCTGTTAAGTTCGCCTGACAATCCCAATCCTGACTCTGTAACAGAATTGAGTCTAAAAGAAGGTGAACCACAAATACAACCACTAAATATACAAGCTGGAAGAATTAGCACATCGGGCAGCCTTGTAAATACATTTTATTTGAAAACAAACAGAACAGCTACTACAACTGTACAAATAAAAGTAACTTATGTTATTGATCTTCCTGAAATATCTAAATTGGAATGCACTAAAGAGTTCTCTACAAAAATTACAGTGATTAAACCATTTGAGGTTTCTACAAACTTTGTGGCCATGAACTTCAAACCCATTGCTAAGTGTTTTGTGGATGATCCCTTCATAGTGATGCCACAAATAAAAATTCTGAGTCCATGGGACTTGCTGATAGTGGACACAGAGTTAGAGGTGGTGGAGTGCTTCAGGAATAGTGATGCCATCAAGCCGTCGTCTTTTATCAGTAACCTGGAGGTCGCTGAAAAGAATGTTGCCTCTGATGCAGTATGTATACAGGCAAAGTACAAACCAAAAGATAATCCAACCAGAGTTGGTCTTTATAATATAACATGGCGGCGGAAGAGTAACACGAGCCACTGTGTGATGAGCAGCACCGCACTGTCGGGACTGCCCATTGATGACTGTCCTATAGCTATTAAAGTCAATTATCCTCAGGTGGTGGAACTGCTTACTTCAGTTCCATTGAAATGCACTTTGTTTGGCAAGTGCAGTACCCCTATCAGACTTAGTGTGACAGTAGAGGGCACCGATGCTTACATGTTCTCAGGATACAAGAAAATATCAGTCACTATCCCGCCTAAGGGAAAAGTAGAGCTGTGCTACAACATCCATCCTCTAGTCGCTGGCAACACCACCCCTCCAAGGTTAAAAGCTACTATAGTTGGTGATGTAGCCAAACAAGAAGTAGTAAGTGAGATGTTTGATAAAATCTTTCCACAGAATATATTTGTTATGCCTAAGTACAATAAATAAAACTATGAAATGTTATTCCCTCAGTTTTAATAAAATTTGTAAATAGTAATGAACAAAGTGTTTAAGTTATATTGTAGTTACCTTGTAATTATTTTTAAATAATAAATTCAGTTACTTGTTACTTTGGTTGTTCATTTTCATTGGCTTTCAACCGCAGACTACAGTTAGAGCCTTTCAACATCAATCAGTAAAAATGTCTGTGGATAATATTTAACAGACACATAAAGGATATGAGTAACAGCTCAGCTGTTACAGGCAGTCGGAAGCACAAGTCTTGTAACTAGTCTATCTTGGAATATTCACAAGTAGCAGGAGGAAAATGATTAATTGCAGGATCTAGTGAGCTTGGCAGCCAACCTAGTGAAGAGGGTAGGCAGACGTGTGAACTGTCTAATTTTAATTACAAGGAAATTGTTTCAAGACAAATGTTATCATCATACCTCATCTATACAAGATAAGCGATAATATACAAATGAAACATAATTATTTAAGAAATTATATTTATTTCAAATTAATCTTTACGCAATTCAAATTTCTCTTCTTGGATACCATTTGCAGTGATGATCAAAATGTAGATGCAGTCTCCAGTGTAGATATCACGCTCAGCAGCACTGATGAACACATCCTTGAGAAGGGCCAAAGCTTTCTCCCTAGGTAAAGGGGCCTCTGTGACATTCTGCATGTTCTTGAGTCCTATTTGATTGTCGAGCAGAGGCTGCAGTTGTGCGCCTGCTGAACCGCCGGCACGGTAGTTGGAGCGCTCGCAATGACCGATCGGATCATAACTGTACACACAACCCTTCCCATCAGCATCCAACCCAGCCAGGACATTGGACACATAGTAAGGGAAGAACCGCTTGTAGTACAGCATGGTGGAGAGCATCTGAGCGACGGCTGGCGTAGACATGGACTTGTTGTGTTCGTGCTCGTACATCTGCATCCTCGCGGACAGCAGTCGAGTCAGAGTCAGCGTGTCGCACCAGCAGCCCGTCGCGCCCAGGACAGTCCTCTCCGACAACTTGAACAGTTTCTTCTGTTCTCTTGTGTAGATCGAAAAGCCCGTACTGAGACGGGTATCAGCACCGATTACAGCGTAATCATCACCGGCAATAGCAACGATGCTCCCTCCATTGTCAGCGTACGGCTCGAAGCGAACTTGTTTAGCGCCCGGTACAGCATATTCAGGAAAGTTTTCATTAACACTCAGCATTTTAATTTCTAACAATAATACTTTCTGTACAATTAATATTTGAACAATTTACAAATCAGTACACCCCGAATGACATGCACAAATTCACAATACAGTAAAACCTAATAAAAATTATGTTCTGTGGTACACAGTGTTGCCGCAACTGAGTTCCCAAAAGGTACATATCCAGCGCTAAAAAGGTACATTTTGGGTTCAAAAGGTACATATGCAATGCTTTTACTAAAATCATTCACTACTGCATCTCTCGCTCTCTCGCAATGAATTCGAGATCGAGACAGGGAGAGACTGATTGCCTGCTCGCCAGCAGTTCAATTTTTTGGATTCTAGGCGTGATAAAACTTATCTATTTTTTTAAATCCCCGCAGTTTTATGATAGGTACTCATAGAATTGTTTCTCGCGCTTTGCAAACAAGGGCGCCCTTTTTTTTTTTTTTTTTTTTGTGTGGGAAATTGTCAAATAACTTCTCAGCGTGTCAGACTTACACGCCCTCCCGCTCCGCCCAGAGCGACTAAAACCCACCCGTGTTCCTTCCGTTGCCTGTGTGCTGGGGCCACGATATCCCTTTCGGACAAACTCGCAACCCTGGCAGGCATTGGCCCTAACGGCCCCGTCAGTTGGTGCTGACATCTCTTTGAGGCACGCGTGGAACACAACGTGCTGTCGACCCGGGCCTGGTCCTTATCGGACGGCGAGCTACCCATCGCTCACCGTCCGCAAGCCCGCGCCTACGGTGGCCGGAAGTCGGCTTGCGACTCCCGAAGCCCCAGGCGTCTCCTGCGACGGCTAGGGGTGCGAGGGCGCGAATTTTGCCTCTCCCTCACGCGTGCCGCATTACTATGTCGCAGAAGGAAGTGACGGCCCCCCATGCACTCTCGCTCCGAACCATGGTCTGAACCAGGGCTGGATGCGAGAGATCGCCGCCGCCGGTCGCCTCTGTGAGGACACGGCGGCGCTCGGCCCAAGCCGGACAGACCTCCACCGTGTCCTCCGGGCGTTCCCACAGTGGTGACACCCGGGCGTTTCCTTCCGCCGTATGCGGAACAGGAACCTCCCGAAACAACCGTGTCCGGTGAGGACCTGCGTCAGGCGGAAGGTGAGGACGCCGTGGCGCCTCTCTAGCCACTCCTCAAAGAGGGGACTTATCGCCACAATTGTGGCGTGCCCAAACAAGCACGCCCTGTGAGTAGAGTAGTGTTCTGTGTCTGTCTTATCTTGGTGAGCGCATCGAAAGAGCGCGCCGCTCGGGCCGGTCGGATACACGATACAATGTTCATCTTCATAGCCTACACTCTCGGCGGAAGCGAGAGAAAGCTATTTCCCATTCCTACATTACGTAGGTCTGTGACTTCACTGGCCACCGGTACTTGGAACCGAAGATGCTATCTCGTTTTCACGTTTTGGCGGCGGTTTCATAAAAGGTACGTAAATAGTCTTTAAGATTTTACACATGATTTTGGATGTTAAGTTGAAAAGGTACGTAAAATAGACCCCATTACACATTACACATGGGAGGCTTAATTAAAAGATACGTCAAATGTGTAAAATGTACGCTAACGGCAACACTGGTGGTACAACCAACCTTTACAACCTCAGAGTAATATTGAGTGTACAACTGACAGTATAAATTGTTTAATTAAGCATAGAACTCAGAGTAATAACTAAAGCAATAGAAATATGCTGTCCTTTTCTGTACTTTACAGAAAATGAGAGATGACTCTTTTTTAACGCTAAATATTGTAACTAGATGGGACTGAAACGAATTTACTTCATAAAAAAATGTCTCCTCACTCCTCAGAGTAATAACTCATAACTAAAGCACCTCACTCTCACTGCGTTCTGCGCTGAGGTTCTGCGCAAAATATATTTTCTATCTCACTCAATGGTTCCGCGTTCCACTGACTTATGCTAAAAAGTACTCTGAGGTCTAAAGTCACTACTCAGGTAATAACTGAGGTAATAACTAAAGCAGTCTGTGAGGTCTGTGATTTTCTCAGAGTAGTGCTCAGAGTAATAATAATTACTCTGAGGAGTAGTGCTTTATTACTCTGAGTCACAGACACAGTACTTTTATCATCTCGAGAAAGTCATTGTCATTGCTGCGTTCATTACTCTGAGCTGCGTTCAGATAAAACTTGAACCACAGACTACACCACAATAAAGGTGAACAAGCATAAAAAAATGGGTTCTAAGCATAGACGTATAAAAGTTCTAAGTGAATACTTGTACGTTCAAGTAATATTTTCTTTGATCATTTAGCTATTGAGTGGTGCATGAGTGGTGTAATTACATTTTGGATGTAGATGATAGATATGTAGTTGCAGCATCGAACTGTATCACCTGATTTCGTTATCATCAGTTTTTTTAATTGCCTCCCATAAGGATGGAAGCAAAAAAGTATTCAACAAACAACAAACAAACGTATTCACTTCAAAAATGTTGTGTTTAGAAATAGAGGTGTATTTTAATATGCGTTTGCACTGGCGAAACATTCACTTAATTTTCTGTCAATGTTCGATTGTTGGACAGGCATTAGCGCACAGTCGGAAATATAATGTATCGGACGGAAACATAATGACTGTATCGGAAACATAATGATAATGTATCGTTTCACACATTTTTTGATTCACACGGTTTTACGGTTTTTTTCAACCAATCGCATGACATGACGTGTAGTTTCATTGTCAAAGTAACATACGTCAAGAAGCTTCTGACGTTTCTTTAGTTGTGAAGTGGAATAGTGAGCATTTTAGAAGCCGCATTTATCATTACTGCAAAATGACCTCCTTAACGTCTGTAATTCCTAAATTATACCAGGAATACACAAATAAAACACCTAAAAAGTTGAAGATCATAGATGCGTATCTATTATACATATTTCTGACTGCTGTGATTCAGTTTGTGTATTGCTGCCTTGTCGGCACTTTTCCCTTCAATTCATTCTTGAGCGGTTTTATTTCTACTGTCAGCTCTTTCGTTCTTGGAGGTAAGATACCCGACTTTGCGAGTAGTTTCAGGTCAAATATAAATATCACAAATAAGTTTATCAAGATATAACCTACAGCAGCACTAACAGTACCTATTTTCTTGTTTTCAGTATGCCTACGCCTACAAGTTAACCCAGAGAACAAAAACGAGTTCCAGGGTTTGAGTGCGGAGCGAGGCTTTGCAGACTTCATATTTGCCCACCTTGTGTTGCACATTGTTGTCATCAACTTCATAGGATAAATTAATTTGTATTTTTTATTATTGTATAAGAAAAACTCCAAATAAAACTGTAAAACTAAGTACTTGTTATATGAGTCCCTTACTGATAAAAATATTACATACTAATAATTTAGGAGTAAAAGAAAATTGCACACAACCAGGAAGCATTTACATTTTAGTTACAGAATAATAAGGGCAGGAGTCCACTAGGCAGCTTGGTTACAGCAGCCAATACAATATATTAAACGGCACACTGGAGCTTGGAGCATGCAGACAAGAATTTGCTCAATATTTCGGCTGCTTCTGCTGCTAAGTGTACGGAAGTCTTCAGACAGTCAGACTTGGAAGTCGAAATAATCTTCTAGGGTTTACTATATTTTCGTATTCAATTTCCTATCTCTGATTTCTATAGTTCAATTACTGTTTCAACTTCAAACAAGACGATAAATAGAAATAAATAATTTCAACTTGGTAATAGTAATTTTATTTGAACTTCACTTGTAAAGCTCTCCAGTATTCATCAAATAATCCAGCTGATCCTAGAAATAAAACCGGCCAAGTGCGTGTAACCACGCACAATGAAGGGTTCCGTAGTTGGGATGAATTTATCCCAGGAACAAACTTAACATTTAGTTGAAATTGTATTTTATTTCTATTTATACAGGACTATAAACAAATATTATTAAATCATATTAATAACTATTTACACTAGGTACTAAATATTTAAATTTTGCTATGTTAGTCTGTTTGTCAGTGGTTTGGGGAAGATAAATTTTGCATTTTGATAGATTAAGGTCTAGGCCAATGGAACTGAATTTTTCTTTTAAAAATGTTAAATCTTTTAAGACTGTACATCACCTCCTAGGTTTCCGTCATCCATACGTAGAACCATACGTTGAATTCCGAATTTAGTTGTCGAATAATTGGATTTTTTGGCAAACTAACATTTAGTTGAAAAACATGTTCTCTCATACGGAATGTATGGGAGAACGTGTTTTTCAAACTGCAAATTTAAGTTGGTTGATTATTACTCGTTAACCTGTAAAGCCTAATTAGCTGTGATAGTTTTCCTTTTAACTTCGTTATATACAGGGTGGCAGGGACATCGATGCGAAGCCGGCTACCATGGATTCAGTCATAGAAATATAAATAACAGAAAAATAAATAACTTCTTTCTTATATCTATGGATTCAGTACATGATTTTGAACCACAACGTTGAAAATTTTCGTCGGTTATTTAAAAAAAAATGTGAGCCGTCACGGGACGCCTGGCAGATGTGAAACATCGACATTATTTTGTAAAAGTAATATGCAGAAAAGAACATATTGTGATGGGAACTAAATATGTCATAAAAAAAATCGTTAATAATAATTAATATAATATAATAAGTATATATTATATAATCGTTAATAACGATAATAATTAACTAATCGCACAGTCGATTGCGCATGGCGACGCGTCGCCACACCGTACACACTACTGCATATAGACTGTATAAATATACCATCATGTAGAGTGGCGACGCGTCGCCACGGCATGCGTCGCCACGCCAGAAATCGGTTTTACGTGCGGCTATAGATGTTTCACATAAAAAAAAATCTGCTGTTTCTTATAAAAGTGTAATACCTACGCGGTCAAAATGTATGGAGCAGCTGTTTTTTTTTTAAACCCACGAAATATTTCAACGAAAAAATTTTAACCGGCTTCGCGTCGATGTCCCGGACACCCCGTATACTTCTGCTGTGAGTTTTTTCATAAATCCAAGTAGATAACCATATAGCTAGCAATGGGGGGGGGGGACACTACTCCAACAAAAATTAGCACTTTAAAGCTTAATATTTCGCAAACGGATGCCTTAATTGCACACACCCACAATATTTTTCAAAAAAGGACAGGGAACAAGAGAGGCCAAAAAATAACATTCCCACTTGAAGCTTCGTGCAGACTAGCGCGACGCGACACCGGTTATTGTTATAACGTGAAGTTTTCATAGAAATTGTATTGTTCGAGTCGCGTCGCGTCGCGCTGCCTTTACGTGTAGGGGAGGTACCCTAAAATAATAGTGTTTATTGTTTTTATTTTACCACTTTGTTAGCGTTATTAATATGTATACCCATGCCAAATTACGCTAAGCCGCAGACAGACAGACAGACGGACTTGGCGGAACGAAGGGTTCTTTGTTTACTACGGAACCCTAAAAATTTAGGCACCTCTAATGTCATCTCGTATTGGTAGTGATTCTCATAGAACAACAACATTCCAGTAATTTTCTTGCTCACCAATTGTCCAAGTATTGCTATATCCGTGACTACCGCCGGACCACCAACGCCAATCGCTTCCATATTTGGTAAATAATTGACGACACGGTTGGCGCAGTGGCTGAGTGATCGACTGCTGCGCAACGTGTCGCGGGTTCGATCCCTGCACGGAACAAATATTTGTATGATCTGCAAGTAGTTGTTCCGGGTCTGGGTGTTAGTGTATGTGAGCTTCTATGTTTGTAAACGCACCCACGATACAAGAAGAAATTCTTAGTGTGGGGCAACGTTTAAAAAAAAAAAAAAAAAAAATTGGTACTCAATTGGTGCTAGTAGTTTTCGAGAAAATCAACTCTGAAGGTGGTCGGCTCCCTTCAGCAGGTCCGCCATGAGTGCCGGGGGCATGACTACAGGTATTCTAAGTAGGTATACAAATAATTAGTAGGTACCCTTATAAGTGATTCATTTCGTAAAAAAAACAGAACTGAAACATTTAGGTAAGTATATTTACCGAGAAATCAACGATGATAACTTTCGCGCGCTCGTTCAGCAGGACCACGACTTTGAATGTTGATTCAAATTTTGAGGAGCTTGTCGCTTTCCTCAAACCTTCATAGAAAATTTGTACCTTGGAAGATAAAATTAGTATGGTACCCAAAACTCAAAATTAGTACTCCAGTAGTTTACGAGATAGGTATACCATGCCATTAGTGGGGTAGCGGTAGTCACGGTGTTAAATTTTTATTTCAAGATTTCCCTATTAAAAACTCTGTGATTTCTTCTCTTTATATAAAAACTAGCTTTTGCCCGCGGCTTCGCCCGCGTGGATGTCAGAAAATATCCCACAGGAACGTGCTCCGGGATACAGAGTATTCTATGTCCTATTCCAGGTCATGGCCTCCTATCCGTATGCCTTTCATCTAAATCCGTTCAGCCGTTACGGCATGAAATGGTAACAGGCAGATAATAAATCTTTTTAGGGTTCAGTACGTCATAATGAAAAATGGAAACCCCTTAAAGGATGACTTGGTTTTCTGTCAAGACCCTTTTTCCCAGGAACGCGTGGAAGCAAATATATATCTAAAATTTAGATCTACGGTCTCTTGGAGCTGTAACGAAAATCAAACTTCACAGTCAATAATTAAAAAGACGGCGGACAGTCTATTTGGTTCTTCCCGTTGGCCCAGCAGCATGAAGTTTGGCGAGAATCAAGGTCAAGTAAAGAGGAAAATCCGAAAATTGGTAATTTATAGTTATATGTATATGAACCGAGAATTTAAGTTTTTTAAGCTATTGCATAGCTTCTATCGCGGGCCTTGAGCGTGGAGACCGAATCCAGAAATTCCGTAACAAAAAAACCTAACACCCTTGTCAGCGCACTCTGTTTTTATTTTTTGAAATTGTTTGAACGGAGCTTCAGTTTTCGTTCTTGTACTGACAGAAAGCCACATAAATTCCTGACATTTTCGTTAGATGGCGTTACGTTGTTAGAAGCATAATAAATATTGTAGCGGTGGGTGAAATCACTTGTTTATCTGTGCCGTGAACAGTGCGTGCTTTGTGTTAGCGGACGTTTTGATAAATACTTGGTACGTAAGTTTGTTATTTGTTTTATACGTAAGATTATATACCATTTTGTTCGTGATTTTACGGTCTTTCTATAGTTTCAATGATAAATATTCCTGAAGAACCTACATGTATTGTAAGATAATAAAAATATTTTGAACAATATTAACTTCTCATTTATTTAATAAAAGAAAAAACAATGTTTTCTTATCGGTCACCATGCTCAAAAAGTGTAACTTGAATTAATATCAAAGACAAAAAAACAAAGGAAAAAAAATACTGCATAAATAAAATAAATAAATAATAATTATATATATTTATATATATAATTGCATAAGTTGATAAAAAATGCTATGCAATAGCTTTACCGCGGCAGTCTCCGAGTCACACGTCTTTTTTTTCTCCAATCTGCTGGGATCAAACATTCATAGGCCATCTCTTGAAGTAACATTTAGGGCTGATTTCACCAATGAAACTTTTCTAAAACGCGTTTAGATGTGCTGAATGCGTTCAATTTAAGTTTTTTCTCCAATTTGGGTTCAAACATTCATAGGCCGTCTCTTGAAGTAACATTGGTTCTATTTCATTGGTGAAATCCGCACTTAGTCTGTATTTCATTTCTCTATTAAAAGTTCTTTGTCAATTGAAAAGTTAAGGTTGTCCTTCAATCCAGATTTTGCACAGCTTTGAGACGAAACCCTCAGGGCGCAACTCCTAGTCACACTTGACCGGTAAAAAAAAAAAAAAACAACATGTTTTTATGATGCTAAAACGCCTTTCTTAAAATACTCATATTATATCATTTTACTATTATTATCACCATTGATTTGTTATACCTACTCTTGCCGCCATTGAACACATAATACCTACATGTTCGGGATTATTTATTGTACTTAAAAGTCAAAAAATATTCCTTAAGCTCTATGGAAAACCATCAAGGATATTACTAACACTGCTAAAATACGCACAAGTCCTGCTGAACTACTAAAAATCTGTGACAATCATCGATCTTCGCTGAATTATGTCTGCTCTTTCTTTAGTAACGTAGGTAAGAACATGGCAGCAAAAATACTACACGGCCCGAACATAACAACTTTAAACCGTGAATCACCTTGTGTTGGTGTAAACAACACACTTACGTCCCCTTCCAACTCGCTTGTTATACAAAAAGTTGACGAAAGTGAAGTGGAATCTATTATACTGCAGTTACGTAACGACTGTGCCGTAGGCTGGGATGGAATATCATCCGCACTAATAAAGAAATGTCGCCGTATATTGGTACCGCCGATTACATATATTTACAATCTGTGTATACAGACAGGAGTCTTTCCAGATGCTTTGAAGAAGGCCATAGTTCACCCAATTTATAAGGGAGGCAACAGAAGCTGTGTTGGTAATTATTTTATATTTATTTTATTTTATTAATTTTAAGAAAACTTACAGCTAATACATTCGAGTAGTCAGTAGTAATATGTAGAAAAAAGCCAATTACAAGTTTCCACTTATATAAACTTATGTATAAAATTGACAAAACGGTACAAACAGCGTGAGAGTTAAACATAGAAACAACTGAGAATAAACAAAAAAAAGAAAAATACATTACACAACAATGCTACTCTTCAAAGAAATAGTTGCTTAACATTTTCTTTAATTGCTGGACACTATTCGTAAATAAATCAAGCTCAACATTCCGGCACACCATATTAAACATTCGACATGCTCTTAAAATGTATGTATTTTGCCTATACATATATAGTTTTCACAATAGGTACATGAAGGAGATGAGGTCTCCGAAGAAACACAGATGGTACACGAAGTCCAATCTTGGCCACCAGTTCAGAGACGTCAGTAGACCCGTTCATTATACTAAATAGGAAAGCAAGATCTGCAATTTTCCTTCGCTCGTGTAAAGGAAGAATATGAAATTTCTTACACCGACTGGTATAGTCAGGAAGATAAGTATTTGAACGATATTGAGTGTACCTTAAAAATCGCCTTTGTATACTTTCGAGGCGATTAATATAAACGTTGTAATTTGGATTCCATATTTGAGAAGCATATTCGAGATGGCTACGGACAAAAGCACAGTAAAGAATTTTCATGGTTTTGACATTCTTAAACTCGGAGGAGACCCTAAAAATAAAACCCAACGCTTTAGAAGCCTTGTTGACTATATTGTCAATGTGCGCATCAAACAAAAGCTTTGAGTCAAAAGTTACCCCAAGGTCCTTGATGACGTTGACTCTGGCAATTGAAGTATTCGAAAATTTGTAATCATACCTAATAGGGTTTGGTTTACGAGTGAATGTACACACATAACACTTTGAAATATTTAAATCCAACCTATTTTGATCGCAGTAGTCATGGAACCGGTCCAGATCCTCCTGCAATAGATGTGCATCCTCAATGGTTGACACTTGACTCAAAATTTTCATGTCATCCGCGTATAATAGAATTTTAGAATTTAGGAAACAAAAGGTGATGTCATTTACAAAAATATTGAATAAAAGAGGTCCTAATAAGGATCCTTGGGGAACCCCCGACGGAATGTACATCGCTCTCGAGGCATAACCGTTGAGGACTACAGTCTGGCATCTATTTTCAACATATGATACAAACCATCTGTACAAGGAACCCCTCACACCGATCCCTAGCAATTTGCGCATAAGAAGCGCATGATCTATTCGATCAAAACATTTACTGTAGTCAGTGTATATAACGTCGACCTGAGACCTCCTGGACATATGCTCTGAAAGATAGTCGCTACAGACTACGAGATTGGATGTGGTGGAGCGACCTTTTGAAAATCCATGTTGATGTTCGGACAAACTTAATTTAAGCGAAGAAGAAAGTTGTACGTGTACGATTTTCTCCATAATTTTAGCGAACACACAGAGTTTGGAGATCGGTCTATAGTTTTCAACGCTGTCCTTAGGTCCTTTTTTATGAATCGGCGTTATATACGCTGACTTCCAGATTGTAGGCGCCACTCCCAGGTCGAATGACCGTTTGAATAATAGTGTCAATGGAATGGATAGACATCTAGCACATTTGGTAATAAAAATTGGTGAAATATTATCCGGGCCAGCAGATTTGTTAATATCCACTTGCTTTAACAAGCGAAAAACCTCCTCCTCCTGCTCATCAATAGAGCAGATGTCCGATACGACACCGGTAGACTGATCCATTCTCGCAGGGTCTAAGAATTCATTTGTGTCGCGTCGCTCTTGGAAGTTCGAAAAGAAACAGTCGACAAACATATTGCAGATTTCCTCCCCGTGACCAGACGACACTTCACCAAACCTTAACACCGATGGGTAACAGTTGGTTTGTTGTTTAGATTTAACATATTGCCAAAAGGCCCTAGGATTTTTTGAAATGGCTAATTCAATGTTTGCTATATAGTCATCAAACATTTCGGTCTCCAGATGTTTGGCCCGTTGACGTAAGGTAACAAAAGATTGATAGTCCGAGAGATTTCCATAGGTTTTAAATTTTGAGTGAAATTTTGACTTTTCTTTAATTATTTTAATAAGAGGGCTTTTGTACCAAGGTGGATACTTACCCCTTGGAACGATAGTTTTAGATGGAATATGTGTATT
Source organism: Agrochola macilenta (assembly GCA_916701695.1). Taxonomy (NCBI): domain Eukaryota; kingdom Metazoa; phylum Arthropoda; class Insecta; order Lepidoptera; family Noctuidae; genus Agrochola; species Agrochola macilenta. The sequence goes on from OU753568.1 coordinate 21,655,117, forward strand.
ATGAAGCAAGTTAATAGCGTCATAAAAAAAAATTACAGCTTCATCCAGAGTCCTACAATTTAGCGCTAATGGCCAATCAATTGCCATCATCTCTTCAATTATGGCGTCATAGTTCGCCTCAGCATACAAGAACTTGACACGAGGCCGAGAAAGCAGCTGATGAAGTTGAACGAAGTCGGCAGAAATGCAGAGTGCCCTGTGATGTGAGTCCTCATGCAATAGGGGATCCAGGCTGCCAGTGACAGCTACTTCACTGTTAGACAAGACGAGGTCAAGAAGCCTATTGTTCACATTACGATGTGAGTTGTACTGCAGCAAATTGCAAGCTGTGAGAGTATCACAAAAGCTGGTTTGAATGGGACCATGCAAGTTACCAGGACATAGATGAACACCGTCCGCCGCAGCGTGCCAGTCAATATTCGGTTGGTTAAAATCACCGAGCACTAAAAACTTATCTGCAGGATGTTTAAGAATAATATCTGCTAAATTACTAGAAAAGTTATTGAGTTGAATCATTAAAGAGTTGCCAGATTGCTGGCTACATATATATACAACACATAAATGTATTTTATAGGTTACTCTAGGTTTCTTTTGGTGTAAGGTTAAGGTAACCCACAGATCCTCGGCAGACGAGAACCATTCATTGCGGACATCGGCAACTAGCTCCCGACGTATGGCTATTAAAACCCCCCCACCCATCGTTTGATTAGTTTGCGAGTAACTTCGATCACGCCTCCATACAAAATATCTATCATCAAACAATTCGCTATCAGATATACCATCAATAAGCCATGTTTCCGTCAGACAAATGACATCAAAAGAATTCCCACAAACATTTCTGTAGAAAACAGATGTTTTCGTCCGCAGCCCTCGAACATTTTGATAGAAAATACTAATAGGTGCCATAATAATTCAAAAGTAACACCAGAAAAATGATTGATAAAATATAAGGTACACTCAGACTTAGTGCTAAGTACAAGCTAAAGGTAATAAAAGTCGACTTAAATAGCACTTGCTGGCAAAATAATGCGAAAACCATATTAAACAAATCAGATTCGATAGAATAAGTGCAAGAAATCGTACATTTATGAGTAGTTTTAAAATTGCAGGTATGAGTGAGAAATTTCAAGTGTAAGCAGATCTCAACTCTAACGGCACACACATAAAGTATAAAATGACAATGAACAAAGCCTAATGAGTCGATTGAATAGGCGACACCAAGCGATAACAGAACAAAAGGCAGGCGAGAATGGAATGCGTGCAAAAAATACATACAGATGTTTCTCAAACTTATGTCAAACGAGTTCAACATTAACACAAATGTGTCCATAATATTAATTAAATAAACCTTTTCAAAAAGAGCAAACAACTCGCAAGTAGGATAAGACGTTTCCATTAACAAACATACTTTTTTAGATCTTGCTCTGTTTTGATACAGTGTTTTGGAGACGTGGTGTTTTTTCTTACAAGTATTTTGCATCCTCTAACCCACACATGTTCAAAGCCACGCTCTTTGGCTTGAGCTTTGGTTCTATTAAGTAGGAGATTATTTTCCAGTGTTAGGTGGTCGTTGATGTACACCCTGTTCTTTCCCTGTAAGCGCAGGTCTCCAGCATTTAGTTTTTTAAACTTCCTCGACGCCGCTATAAAATCGTTCTTAAGGTAGCTGTTGTGTACAGAGCAAATAATATTTTTCTTTAGTTTGTCATTTCGTGTCGGCACCCTTGCTATGTAGTTAATCTGATCCTTCTGTACCTGAAAATCAATTGCTTTACCAATATTGGCCATTATTGCGAACAGGTCTTCATCATTGGATATTGGCACTCCTTTTATCTCAATATTGTTCATGCGAGACCTTTGTTCATTCTCAGATTGCCGATTCTATACCTATATTCTTACTCTAGATTACTCTAGACTCACTCTAGATTCGATTATAGACCTATATCTGTCTTGTCGTCGCTATCTAAAATACTGGAAAAGATTCTAAACAAAATCCTTAGAAGCTTTCTTCACAAGTACAGAATTATCGCAGACAACCAGTACGGTTTCCGATCTGGAGTTTCCACTGAAGACGCTGTATTGGATTTAACGCAAGCAATTGCCATGAAGTTGGACAGCAAAGCAAGGTGCCTTGGTATATTTCTGGACTTATCCAAGGCTTTCGACACAGTTTCTGTTCCCTTACTAAGTTAGAATCCTTGGGTGTACGTGGCATACCTCTGGAGATCTTCAGAGATTACCTGAGAAATCGTAGGCAGCGAGTTAAGATTGAATTGAGCTACAGTGACGAAGAATTTGTGTCATATGGCGTTCCACAAGGAAGCGTATTAGGCCCCACACTTTTTCAAATTTATATAGATGACCTTTGTAGAACGTCGCTACCCGCTTGTAAAATCTACGCATATGCTGATGACACCGCGATTCTTGTCCACGGCCCTACATGGGAGGATGTTAAAATAAAGGCAGAATCTGCGCTGTCCTCAATAATGACCTGGTTTGATCTGAACTTGATGACACTAAATCTTAAGAAAACCTTCTGTATACCGTTTGCAATCCGAAGTAACTCCAAACCCACATCAGATTATAATATAACGGCTCACTCGTGTCAGAATCTGCAGACGTCATGTTTAATGTTTAAATTGTTAAAACCAATAGTGTCAAATACCTGGGTGTGCATATGGACGATAGCTTGATATGGGACAAACAAATCGATACACTAACAACTCGAACACTTCGTCTTATTCATATATTTAAATCTCTCCGGGAATCTGCCACTATCGATATTATCAAAATGGTGTACTACAGTTTATGCCAATCGATTATTGGATATTGTATAACTGCATGGGGTGGAGCCACAGAACAGATAAAAGAGGTTAGAAGGGCCTTTTGGGGGGGCAGGCGCGCCGCACGTATGAGTAAACGCTCATAGTTAACCGAATTTTGGTTTACCGGCCAATAGTCGCGCTCATATTGTGATAACGTGGGAAGCTCCGCGAAAAAAAAGAATTATGCCGTCTTGCGCTATCATAACGTGTCGGAAAAGAAGCCAGGTGTGTAGTGTAGCCCGGGAAGGGATTTCTTTTCACCGGTAAGTCCAAAACCAAAGTTGAAATTCCGCGAAATCCACGCGTATCGATAGTGTTGTACTAAGTTGTAAACAATGTCGATATTAAGTATGTCATTGTGTGTTTGATACAAAATTAAATGATTATTATCAGTAATATTATATACGTAATTAAAATAACTTTGTTTACCAATTATTGTTTATTGTGGGTTATTAATTTAGTTTCTGAGTGGGTTTTTCGTCTAAAATTTGGTTTGAGGTGACCCACCTCATTTATAATGAAAACATTGTAGGTTTCCAGCAGATCCTGATAAAAGAAGTCCACACTAATTGCCCCCCTTCCCGAAATTATAGCTAAAAATTTCAAAACTAAAAAATTACAGTAATTTTATCGATATAAATAATCGACCTTTTGGCTGCTGTAATATGTATGAGAAATAAATTGCTTTTGCGCGTGTACGTCAAGCGCAGTGTTTGCGTTAGTGTGGGAACCAATAGCAAACTCGCGATCTAAGTGCGTGTGGTTTATTTGTGTGCGTAATGCGCGTACTATTGGTCCCTCCGTCTCTTGCTTTTAGGTAAGTTAAAGAGTGGGAGATATGCGGCGACACTCGTCTAATACAAATCAGGAACTATTTCCTTTCTAACCTCTTTTATCTGTTCTGTGGGTGGAGCAGCCAAAACATACTTGCTGAAAGCAGAAAGGGCTCAAAGGGCAAGGAAGCACTACAGACACCCTACAGCACAGTTATACGCTGACGTAAAGTTCTAACGGTTCGGCAGCTCTATGTTCTCAAATCTATTCTTAGGGCACATGGCGGCTTGCCTCCGTCTGATCAAAGCAAAAGAACATATGTGCCTTCAGGCTTTCAACACAAAACCTCATTTGCAAGACACCAGTATTATGTACTAAGCAATCACATTTACAAAAAAATACAGAAAGAACTGGACATAATAAATCTTAATAAGTTTATAGTTAAATCTAAAAGTACGGCCTGGCTTTTACAGCAGGATTATAGTAAAACAGAATCACTACTGACTTCGAATCTGACTGACTGAATCGCTTGACATAATTATTGCTAGATACAAAAATTTACAACACATATGTACATTTACACAATAAATTCACACGATCACACACCCTCTCGCTCGCACACACATACACCCTCACACACACACGCGCACACACACACACACTCTGACACACACCACACGCTGACACACGCCACTGAAATGTTAAAAATAAGTAAATTTTTCTTTTTATATTATTATAATATATATATACTTTTTTTTTCTCTCACAACTGCATGTAATCTTAGTATACACATCACACACTCACGCATCACTTGATGTTCAATTCACTATATGTAATGGTAGATTGACGCCCCTTCACTCTTTAAGGTACAACAAAATTTTACTTACGTTTTGCCGAACACTGTCTCTCAAGATACAGGTCTCCTAGTTTGAGAGGCAGGGTTTAATTTTTTGTCTAATACATTTAATACTTTTGTAACCCTACACTTATGTATAAACAGCCATTCATGATTATTGTATGTGTCTACCACAGTGTTGAATCTGTGTTTATATATTACTTTTGCTAAATAAACAATTATTATTATTTATTTATTTATTTAAGGATTACCAACGAGGTACATTACAATTATCTTTTAAACCATACAACATAATAACCCTTATCCTGTAATGCACACTCAATTACAGGTAACCACAGCTTACACATTATTGAGTACACATGCTCTGAATACAAAATTAATTAAATTAAAATAAGAATATATTTAAAAAAAACACACATAAAAAAGAAACAATATACATGCTACGAGTATTGTAAAAGTTTACACTAATACATTACAGTAAAACCAAGCATAAACTTGATTATAATCAATATTATGTGTGATTGAATTAATATAAAAAATTGTAGAATTAAATACATTCAAAATAATAAAAAGATTGTTTAAAATTGAATTATAAATTAAATTAAAATAAATTTGAAAAGACTACCTACATTATTTAACTATAGGAATAATAAGTCAAATGTCCTCTAACCGAAAGTGTTTATGTAATTTCCTTTTAAAAGTGTTGAGACTGTCGTGATTAATATCAATTTCAGCTTTGCGGCATACAGCATTATACAATTTGGTAGCCCTAGTAAGGGGAGAGTTGTCACCTAAGTTGGTTCTGTGAAAAGGTTGTCGGAACAGATTGTAGGTATGTGACCGTGGTAACCTGCTAGGAACATTAATACAAATTTTGGATAGTAGGACAGTATTTAGTTTAGATGTCAGTAATTTGTGTAGGAAACAAAGATCTAGTACTTTTCTGCGATTGGTGAGGCTTTGGAATTTAAAGTGATGAACACGGTCTATATAAGATGTCAATTGTTTCGCGGTTTTGTTTTGTAAAGATATATGATACAAGAACCTCCTTTGGACTCGCTCAATACGTTGCTTATGAACATTATAACGAGGCGACCATACCTGTGAACAGTATTCCAGATTACTACGAACCAACGTCTAATATAGAATAATTTTAGTCTTAGAGTTGTTAAAGGGCTTTGAGGTCCTTAATACAAAACCTATCATTTTGTTTGCGTTTGCTATTATTTTATCCATATGGTCATTATAGGTCAATTTGCTATCCATCAAGACTCCCAGATCCCGGACAGTAGCAACTTCGTTGAGTGTCTTGCCCGAAATAGAGTATTTTGTATTAAAAACATTTTTGTTGCGACAAAATTTCATATGTGAACATTTTTGTAAATTCAAGCTCATTCTATTTTCTCTGCACCATTCAACCAATCTATCTAAGTCAGCTTGTAGCAAATGAGAATCTTCTATAGATTTAATAGGGAGGGTTAACTTGGCATCGTCTGCAAATAAATAAGATTCTGCGTGATGGAAAGAGTATTCACAAAAATATTGAAAAGCAAAGGTCCCAAGTGGGAGCCTTGTGGTACCCCAGACGTCACATGAAAATCCTCAGATCGGACCCCATTCAAAACAACGAACGACAAACGATCACTAAGGTATGATTGAAACCATTGCAATAGTGCACCGTAGATTCCGCAGCTCTCGAGTCTCTGTATTAAAAGTTGGTGGTCTACTTTGTCGAACGCTTTACTAAAATCGGTGTATACTGCGTCAACCTGAATCCGTTGGTCCACAAATCTGTGACATTTTCTGAAAAAGCTACTAGATTGGTGTGAGTTGATCTGCCCTGAAAGAAACCATGTTGATTGCCTACTATGTGATTTTTCAAGTGGCTGTACAGGTACGGATACAATAATGACTCGAAAACTTTAGGGATAATAGAGATAATCGATATAGGTCTATAATTTTTTATTTCGTTTTTGCGACCATCTTTAAAAATAGGGACTATTTTAGATCTCTTCCACGCGGATGGGAAACAACCTGTTACAAGTGAGCGGTTAAAAAGAAAGGTTAAAGGCGCAGAGAATGACTTCGCGCACTTAGCGAGGAGAATTGGGGGAAGCTCGTCCGGACCTGGTCCTTTGCGTATGTCCAGACCTTTCAGTTTGCTAGCGACCATATCCTCTGTAAGCGATATGTGACTTAATACATCCAGGCTTCCACAACTCCATAATCTATTTGACGTATTAGTTAACTGTGTGGGGTGGTTCTGATTATACACCGATGAAAAGATTTTTGCAAATAGTTGACAGATATCGGTACTGTTGTCAGCTACTACATTGTTTAAGTTAATTTTTTCCGGGATTGTACTTTTATTTTTACGCTTATGTTTAATATATGTCCAGAAGTATTTAGAATTGGTTCTTATTCTAGCTTCTATTTTATTAATATAGGTAATGTAAAATGATTTGTTTAATTTACCTTTCCTTCAGTAAATAGAAAATATAACAACGCTATGGATGAAATTAGTTTAGCACAAACTAATTTCATCCATAGCGTTGTTATATTTTTTTACTCTTATTCTAAGGTTGTATGTTTGCTTCAGTAATTTAGTCAAATCTTTCGTAAACCACGGTGGTTGTTTATTGTTCTTTACTTTATACGAAAAAGGAACGTTGTTGGTAATAGCACCTTTTACCTTTTCGTAAAATATTTCAACCATTTCATCTATGGTCCCACAGTTTTGCAACGCTGTAGTCCAGTTTACAGTGTCAAGATGTTGTATTATAGTTTGATAGTCAGGCTTGCGATAGTTACGTGTGGCTAACATACTGCAGTTCAGAGTTCTTTCCGGAACTATATCTAAATAGATAAGTAGAGGCGGATGATGTGTGTCTACTTTAGATAGGGGGTCATTGCATTCATTTACCTTAATATTCGTTGTATCAGCTAAAACCAGGTCCAAGACCTTTGATTTATCATTCCTGACACTATTAAACTGTTCCAAACCATGCAACGCAACGAACTCAGTAAAAAGGTGGTTAGTTAAACAATTAGTGGTCTCAAGGACTAGGAAGCCACTGTTATCGCTGTTGACCCAATTGATGTTAGTCAGATTAAAGTCACCTGCTATAAAAGTATTGCCCTCCGTACCGACTCCGACGTTCCGACTTTGCCCGCATTCTCGAGGTAATGTTCCAAAACATCAATCTTAACTGGGGATGGAATATAGACCGCGCAAAAGCAAAGACTTATTTCATTGTGTTTGGTTTTAACTTGAACTTTTACCCATAGATCTTTCCACAAACTGTTATAAGACGCCATTTCGATAGAATTATGTGTTTTTAAAATAGCGATCAATACCCCACCTCCAGTCCTCTTCCTACAGAGCTCATTAAGTTCACGGTCTCTTCATTATACATTGTAACGGTCATCGAATAATTCTGTACTGGAGATATCATCACTAAGCCAAGTTTCAGTAAGAATTACAACATCGTAATCATGCATTAATATACAGTGATACAAATCATGCGTTTTCGTCTTTAGACCTCTAGTATTTTGGTAATAAATTTGAAAAACTGCGAATTATAAAATTATTTGTTCATTTACCATTCAAGAAAAAAAAAATCGGCGTAGCATGTTAAACTAATTTAACCAGAGAGTCCATGTCTTTTATAAGAAGGCGTTCGGAAGTTTCATTTTTCTTTGCAAATATTCGACCATTTCGCACCCATACAAACTTGTAGGTAGTTCTTCTCCTTGGCCGCCATCCTCGTAGCATGGTGTAAGGATCTGTTTTGGGGTGCTAAGTGCTCAGCTACATAGACAGGCTTTTTATCTCCTCCTATGCCCAGGTGGGCAGTGTTAAGTTTATCCGCCTTATTCGCTTTATTAAACTTAATCACGGCAGCTAGAATTTCGTCATGTACTGCAGGAGAAGTAAGTTTAACAATTATAGATCTAGGACGCGTTCCCTCTGGGTTTTGTTTAGCGATCCTAGTAGACATAACGATATCATTTTCCTTTAAGGGGCATGATACTACTTTACATAACTGCAACATTGTGACATTTAGATTTTCAGACTTGTACTCAGGCACGGATAGAATTTCTATGTTACAAGATCGGGCATGTTGTTCCATCTGAGTTAATCTAAAAGTTAGGTCTTTTATTAAAGGTTTCATGTTGTTATTCTCTTTTTGTAGATCATCTATTTGTTTTGACTTTTTTTCAAAAATTATGCATATCATCATATTGCTTGCTTGTAAATTCCAGAGAGTCTTTAATCTGGCTTAGTTCCGAGCCGATATCCTTTAGTTCGGCTCTCACGCTCTCCTGAACAATATTTCGGATATCGGTAGTTAGAAGGCTACGTAGTTCGGTGCGTATGATGTCTCGAATCAATTCTGGAGTGATAGACTGGGTTGCTTCGTCGTTGATTAATTTATCAGGCGATGGTTCATTCGAGCTGTTGCTACTGCTAGTAGTTCTAGGGCGTTTATATCGCGTAGTTAAGTGAGTCACCGTAGTTAAATCCGTGTTATTAGTTGGATCTTGCGACTTATCGGCTGGTGGCGGTGTACGCATATTTTAAATCTCAACTAAACTCACAAAAAGAATTACAGTTGGTGAGGTATTATTTTTGGTCTTTGACATTTCTCGGGACCCTGAGGTCCCGGACCTTTGGAAGGCGTACGAGGGGCCGAAGCCAACTAGCAGAGGCCCTTTAGGTGTTTTAATGAAATGAGGCACCAACCGACGATTATCCCTGTTTGCACTATGCAAGTGCACCCAAGGACAACCCCCGGTTGGTGTAAGACTATTGCAGGATATGGAAACAATGATATTGGACTATGTGTTTGGGTTGCTTAAGTTGACTGGTGACCTGGAACTATGGAAGGACTATGGCCCCTGCCTGATCAATGTTTCATATGTACACGGAAAAAATGCGGTAGAGTTTATTATCAGGCTGATTAAAAAACAAGAAAAATATTTAATGGATCTTTGCCACACCCTCGCGACGTAGGAAAATGGTACGATAACAGTTCGGGTGATCCTGGCTTTAAGGGCGCGTTTGCAAATCGGACAAAATTATGCTGTTTTTCGGTAGATTTTGTGACAAAACTAAACCGAATCAAATATAACTAATTACTACCACATATAGGTTGGTTCTTCATCTTCAAATGATAGGAACTTTTTTGTTCAAAATTATAGTTTTTTATATTGTAAAACCGATCTTCCGTTGCCATTTTCCACAAAATTAACGTTATCGGGTTGAGTTTAGGTACATTTTTTGTTCTATTATCAATATATTTTAAGATTTCTAAAAATACTATTAGTAGGCAGACATGTTCAATTTTAAACCTTAGGAAAAAAATGTTCCAAAATGTCACAAATAGCCGCAAAAAAAAAAAAATACGTAACTAACTTTTTCACATATTTTGCTATTACGGATGAATCGTAATCGATTGTATTAAGGGTTATTTTATTTTTGGTCTGTTTTGATTTATTTCACAAATATTTCGAAAGAAACCTCAGTCCGCGCTTGGCCGCTGTCAAACTCGGCACACCTAGTTCTACTCGTCGAGGAGTTCCAGTAGCAGTCACCGAAGTACACCTTTAGGTCACTCCATCAAAATCGGAGGTAAGATCTCATTATAACTAACAAAACGAGCTCAAACTCGGCACATCTAGTTCTACTCGTCGAGGAATTCTAGTAGCAGTCACCGAAGTACACCTTCAGGTCACTCCATCAAGTCCGGAGGTAAGATCTCATCATAACTAACAAAACGAGCCCAAACTCGGCACACCTAGTTCTACTCATCCAGGAGTTCCAGTAGCAGTCACCGAAGTACACCTTTAGGTCACTCCATCAAAACCGGAGGTAAGATCTCATTATAACTAACAAAAGGAGCTCAAACTCGGCACACCTAGTTCTACTCGTCGAGGAGTTCTAGTAGCAGTCACCGAAGTACACCTTCAGGTCACTCCATCAAGTCCGGAGGTAAGATCTCATCATAACTAACAAAACAAGCCCAAACTTGGCACACCTAGTTCTACTCGTCGAGGAGTTCCAGTAGCAGTCACCGAAGTACACCTTCAGGTCACTTCATCTAGTCCGGAAGTAAGATCTCATCATAACTAACAAAACGAGCCCAAACTCGGCACACCTAGTTCTACTCATCGAGGAGTTCCAGCAGCAGTCACCGAAGTACACCTTCAGGTCACTGCATCAAGTCCGAGTCCGAGGTTAGTAAAAATATAAAGAACAGTACTAAAATGTTTTTTGTAGGTACCAAGTAATATAAAGACATTAGAAAAAAAAAACAATTTTCCAAAGTATCAAAATTAGTTCACTTCGCTACTATTCCCGCAGCTAACCGAGCTTACACTTGTGTGTGTGACCCGTTTCGACGTAGTAGTTCGATTCTATACCTATCAATTTTGCAAACGCGTCCTTAATGAGCAAGCGCAAGAGGTTTTAGAAAAAAAAAAAAATGTGTTCAGCGAATATTCTGCACGAACAACAATATGGCAACCCACCACAAGCGGAGAGAGATCAGGCAAAAGACCCCACGCTTTATGTGCTTTCGAAGCACGTCGCGTTTTATTAAATTGTTTATGTACCTATAATTTTGTATTCGAAAACATAGTTGCAAAGAAAAGTTAATCAAAAAATACATTTAAAAAAATCCGGCTATAAAAATATTTTAAAATTATAATGTAACCTCCGTACTTCCTAAATTCTTTTAAACTTTTTTTGTCAACGCTACACTACCCTATCGTTCGTTGTCATGGGAACGAAATTTTTGTTATATGTCATCATCCGTCATAATATGTATTTTTGATAACGTAATAAATTTGAAAAAAAATTACTTAGGCATGAAAAGTAATACCTTTAGCTTTGTTTGTATTTTTGGAGTTGTTGGTACATTTCCTGAAGGCAGACAACAAGGCATCTTTGTACAGCTCTGTGTATTAAAAACGAGAAAGTTACTCCGATGTGTCGCGAACTATGACGAATGTTCAAATGAGTGAATTCACTCAAATTTAGGAGTGACACTTTTATTATGATTTACATCAATGTTATTATTATGTTAGAAAGGTTATTTTATAAATGTAAATTGTAATAAGTTTTGACCGAGTGGGCAGATTTTAATGAAATAATGACTCAATGTTAATTCAAGATACGGACTATGACTACATTTCCAATTCCTTAAATCTCTTGAAAAGAAGACACAAAAAAAAACAATATTATAAGTGAATTTTAAAATCATCCCCTATTTTACCCCTTACGGGATAATTTTTGAAAACCGCTGAAATACGTAATTCTTAATTTGTTACCAAAAGCATACATTTAAATTTTCATAGCCCTAACTTAAAAAATTATAGGTTTCCCATACAAACTTTCATCCCTTATATCCCCCCCCCACCCCTTGGGGTTATTTTTGAGACTAACTATGACTACATTTCCAATTCCTTAAATCTCTTGAAAAGGCACAAAAAAAATAAAAAATTACATGTGAATTTTAAAATCATCCCCTATTTTACCCCCGTACGGGATAATAGCCTATGTCCTTCCCTTTTTTTTTTTTTTGGTTGGGAATTCATCAAATGACTCCTCCCGCTCTGGGCGGAGAGAGAGGGAGTGTCAGTCAGTAAACCTTTCAGGTTTATATACATTGGATATCTTTTCTCTAATCCTAAAATTCCCTTTCTTATAAAATCTTTTTCCTGATCCCTTAAAAAATCATTTACGGCGGCGACTACTCCGTCATCATCTTCGAATTTCTGGCCCCTGAGATGTTCCTTTAAGCGCGGAAATAGGTAGAAATCACTAGGAGCAAGGTCCGGTGAATATGGAGGATGTTCCATCAATTCGAAGCCAGCTTCTTGTATGGCAGCCATCGCAACTCTGGACTTGTGCGCAGGGGCGTTATCTTGGTGAAACAAAACAACTTTAGAGAGTTAGCCACGCCGTTTCTTGCGTATTTCCTCACGCAACTTTGTTACTTGTCCTGCGTACATAGTCCCCGTAATAGTGGCTCCATGATTAAGATATTCGACCATTACCACCCCTTGGCTGTCCCAGAAAAGAGAGACCATGATCTTTCCGGCGGATGGAATCGCCTTAAATTTCTTTGGAGTTGGAGATGACGGTCGCTTCCAAGTCATGGACTGTTGTTTCGTTTCCGGGTCATAATGGTGAAGCCATGTTTCGTCCATAGTTATGAATCGATCCAAAAATCGGTCAGGATCTTGTTGTAACAAATCCAAACAGCTTTGTGAAATTCTCAGTCGAATTTGTTTCTGCGCTTCAGAAAGCATTCTGGGCACCCAGCGCGCTGACACTATTTTCATACCCAAATGGTCGTTTATAATATTATGGACACTTCCTATCGAAATCTTTACTTCTTCAGCTATAAAACGAACAGTAACACGACGATCCGCCAAGACAATATTTTCAACTTTTTTAATCATTTGTTCAGTCACTGCCGATATGGGGCGTCCCGTTCGTGGGTCGTCGTTAGTGGAAGTTCTTCCTCGCTTGAACTCAGCACACCAACGCGCAACCGTAGAATATGGAGGAGCATGAACCCCTAATGTTGCTCTCAAGTCTTGATTTACCTGCTCCGTAGTAAAAAATTTCAAGCAGAGATATTTTATTACCGCGCGAACTTCAAATTTATCCATTTTTAAAAACACGTTGCGAAACGACGCAAACAACAAAAGAGAATTAATTGCTTTTTTTATTATCATCTTAACTAATGTCTGGGCTATGCCTGCCAGTATTTTTTTTTTCTTTCCAAGGAGAATGTATCGCATTCTCACTATTTATTGAACACCCCTCGTACAGACAGACAGACAGACAGAGTTACTTTCGAATTAATAATATGAGTATGGATTAGTACTCCTAAAGAAGATATAGTGACCAAAACTTCAGATTCCTAAGCGTTGTATTTTAAGAGAAATTAGCTTTCATTACTTTTCCTTACTAAATCTCCGCAAACCCGACCAAATTAAGTTATGAATGGTATTGAGCTGTTTAGGAGATTTACACTCGTGCACATTAGGTTTGAGGAAAGCGACAAGCTCTTCAAACTTGGAATCAACATTCAAAGTCGTGGTCCTTGCTGAACGAGCGCCCGAAAGTTATCATCGTTGATTTCTTGGTAAATACAAATGTTTCAGTACTGTTTTTTTTTAATCTTGAAAAAACAAATATTATGCATTTTGCCCAAAGAGCCACTCCAAATGTTAATGTGCACTATTGTGATCATAGAATAGATAAAGTTGACACAACCAAATTTCTTGGAGTTACGATAGACACAAAATTAGATTGGAAAGCACATACGGAAGCCTTAAGCAAAAACATAAGTAACTCCACCTATACACTATATAAATTAGCCCCGACGTTAAATGTTGATGCGCTTCTAACTGCCTATCACGGCTTAGTATCCTCGAACTTAAGATACGGAGTAATTTTTTGGGGTAATTCAACAAATAAGGATGTCATTTTTAAAAACCAAAAGAGGTGCCTTAGAACTATGTTTGGACTTCATGTTACTGAGAGCTGCAAACCCTTTTTCAAAAAATATAAAATATTAACCCTTACATCTATGTACATTTTAGAGACCATTATATTTGTCAAATCGAACCCACACCTATTCCCCCTATTATCAGATAAAGTAATTCGGAATAGACGCGACAATACCAAACTTTGCATTCCTAGATCCAGGACAGCTCTATTTCGTAAAAGTATAATCTGTATGACACCAATCCTTTATAACACTTTGCCAAAATTTTGGAGAGAATATACAACAGAAAAATTAAGAAGTGGGTTAAAAAGCCTTCTGTTAGAGAAAGCTTATTACAGCACTGACGAATTTCTGACTGATAAATTAATCTGACTTGTGTGAAATATGTAGAGTTTTATTCCTTTGACTTAAAACTGGCTAATTTTATTATACATTTCTATGACGAGTTCATGACACTATTCCGCTATTCTATTAATTTATTATAATTTGATTGATTAAGTTTTTATTTGACATGTTAATTGCTTTGAATATGTTAATGAATTAATGGACAAATTTATAATTATTTGATGTTTATGTCCTACTAGTTAATAAAAATAACCTACCTGTTTTATATTTGTACGCCGTTAAGGCAAAACATGACTGGATATAATTTAATGTAACATCTTGCATGCCATGTGTGTGTATACTTATGTTTTGGACAAATAAATGATCTTATCTTATCTTTTAGGAAATGAATCACATAAAAGGGTACTAATGATTTGTATACTTAGAATAGCTGTAGCATGCCCCCTTTTTCGGCACTCATGGTGGTCCTGCTGAAGGGAGTGACTAATTTTCGGCACTCATGGTGGTCCTGCTGAAGGGAGTGACTAATTTTCGGCACTCATGGTGGTCCTGCTGAAGGGAGTGACTAATTTTCGGCACTCATGGTGGTCCTGCTGAAGGGAGTGACTAATTTTCGGCACTCATGGTGGTCCTGCTGAAGGCAGTGACTAATTTTCGGCACTCATGGTGGTCCTGCTGAAGGGAGTGACTAATCCAGGGGAGGGATTTTGTACGTCTAAGTACCTACTATTGACGATAAAAGATATGTTAGTCACGTTAAGACTTACTTTGCAAATACAATAATGCATTAATAAAAAAATAAAAACCCGCACTTGCTTGGCGTTGTATGTTTTATTAGCAATGCCATAATCTCAGAGTAATAACTAAAGCAGCCATAATCTACGGCATTTAATAGTCAATTGAATAGTCATTCAGTACACTCAGACGCGTAAGAACATGGCTGAGATCAACATTATTCAAAGACAGGTTAAATGGGCTTTGCTCTGTCAGTCTTTGTTATGTTGTATCTTGATCAAAATATGATTCTAGATCATACCAAATATGTATTTACAGAATTGTAATCATTACAATCATTAATACTTAAGAAAGACTAAGTTAGATTTGTTACATTTATTGAATTACTTTTTCATGAAATCATGACATTTCGAATCATATTTTAATCAAGATACACATCCGACACTGACTTGCAATTTGCTAAATACGTGAGAAAATTTGAATTTCGCGGGCTACCTTTGCGGACCCACGTTAACATTTCTGATTTGCCCCCCCCCCCCCCCCCCCCCCCCCCTGGGCCAAAAGCTGACCATCAGACTAAGGCTGCTTTTCCACCAGGGATACCTGTTTTTTCTGTTCTGTGAGAGATACGCAATGGATATGTATGACATGAGCTACGGCGATAACGGTAGATTGTCGGAAGCTTCTTATTGAGGTGATGAGAGGTTAATAAAATATACAATCATTTGTAATATTAATTAATTTTTATTTTGACTAGTCATGAATCAATTTTCATCGTTATTTTAAATGTATCAGTAGTAACCTAACGTTGTGGCTATAACAAGAACTAAAAAACAATTATTATAAATAAGTACTTGTCTCCCCTATGTTTCTCAGTGGCGTCATCATTCGTTCTGTTTACTATCTGCAACCTCAGCTAGCCACTTTACTTACTACTAAAGATAATTTTGTCAAGTTACTAATATCACATTTATAATCTAATTTAGTTTTTTCGTTAGGCAGGGAGCCGCTCACACACACATGTATAAAATAAGTACAAAAACTCACAACAAAATGAGTTTTTTTTAAAACAGTTTTTTGTTAGGCAATGATAAAACTTATGCAAATTGTGTTACAAAATAGGAAATGTGTGAAATATCTTATAAAACTATTATTATAATAAAGTTGCGAGACACAAATTATTACATCTAAAAACACATAGTTTCAAAACATCTTTATAGTCAGCAGTGTGCGGGGTAGGGTGTTAGCTACTTGTACAAAATGTAATTAAATATTTGGATTCGGTGCGCTGCTAACTATAAACACGCTTCGTTCACTAAATTGTGGGAAAAAAAATGTATAGGTACTACATAATTATATTGAAAACATATAATTACAATTAAAGGGAGATCAAACTGGTATTAATAATTTACAAGTTCGTGTACATTTAATGGTTAACTACAAACTATGGACGATGATATTTTTATATACTTTTTATTAAATAGAAAAATACACTCTCAAAGATAAAATAGAAAAATAAATCGGCGCGTCGAGCGTCTAATAATAAGGCCCTTCGATTGAACGCCCGCCAGTTCGACTGAAATGTTATTTAACGTACGGCCAGGCTCGTCGATGTAAGAGGACATGCTAATTTTTACACTTATTAAAATATCACAAAAGATGAAGTATTTACATTAAATCAATATTTATGGCTACTCACTAAAAATAAAGAGTCGGGTCGTAACACACTTATACGAGGAGCGATCCTGGCGTTATCCTCTCGCCGCACTCAGTAAGGCGGAGGCGCGTGCGGCGCGGGCGCGGCATGCGCGTGCGGCGCAGCGGGCGCGTGGCGTGCCCGGCCCGCGTGCGCCAGGCCCGCGTGCGCCAGGCCCGCGTGCGTCAGGCCCGCGTGCGCGACGTGCGCGTGGCGCGCCAGGTAGCGGCGCCGCGCGGCCGCCAGCAGCTGCTCCTTGCGGCGCGCCAGCAGCGCCTCGCGCTCGCCCGCGCAGCGCGAGAAGCGCGCGCCCGGCCTGCGGAGGGCACACGTCAGTACTGCATGCTGCGCGCGCACGCGGCCGGCGGCGCGCGACACTCACCTGTCGTCGAGCTCCATGTTCGGCGGGCTGGGCGAGCGCGGGCCGCCCGCATGGGACGTCACGCCAGCCGACTCCGCCGCGGAGAAGAGACTGAAGGCGGCGGCGGTGACCGTGGCCGCGTCCACCAGCACGGGCGCCGCCAGGGGAGCCTGCGCGGGCGCCGGCAGGGGCGCATGCTGGGGCGCATGCTGGGGCGCCGGCGTGGGCGCTGGCTCCGGCTCGAGCGCGGCCACGAGGGGAGCTACGGCCTCCGGAGGTAACATGTCTGAAAGCAAGCACGAAAAGGATTAATAAAGTTCAACAGATCATGAATTTATGGTCTATTCCAAAAGTATCTGATGAAAGCGTAAACAGATAAATTCTTACGCAACCGCTCAGGGAATTCGCCCCCACATTTCAAACAATTTTTGTTTGAATAACATAATTAAATTGTATTTGAAAAATCATCGACGAAAATTGAGGTTATAAAATGAAATTCAATATTGTGAAATGAAAAACATCTATATGGTGATTATTCAAATAATGAAATGTCGCAATCAATTTCTAGGTTGCATGACAAATTGGCATCTACAGGTTACGTTTACAGATAAGTTGGTTTACATTTGCATCAGATACTTTTGGAACAGACTACAGAGCAAAAGTGTTCCAAGTTAGGCGACAGAGTGTAGAGTAGTTCACATACCATGGTGCGCGGGCAGGCGGCCCTCCAGGATGTTGTCGAGCGTGAGGTCAGCGGAGCGCGTGCGCGCCAGGTCGGCGTGCAGCGCGGCGCGCGAGTGCTGCGGGAACATGAGCGCGAGCTGCGCGGCCGCCGCGTCCAGCTGCGCGCCCGCCAGCGCCTCCGGCCGCACGCGCGTCACCTCCACCGAGAAGCTCGGCAGCCACGACACGTACCGAGACCCTGCGCACGACACGCACGTTTTACATTTAGCGTCACTAAAGGGAGGCCTTTGCCCTGCAGTGGGACAATACGGGCTCATTATTATTATCATTTTTGACGATTTTCGGGGTCCCGGAACTCGCAGAGGCCCGTTAGACGTATTTAATTCAATGAGGCACCTACAGACGATTATCGCTGTTCGTACTGATTTGTGATCTCCCGTGAGAGTCCCAATGAATACCTTTTCTTCCTTTCACTACGCAAGTGCACCCACGGACAACCCCCGGTTGGTGCAGGACTATTGCAGGATATGGAAACATTTCTTTTGGTTCTTTTTTCTGCATTGTTCACATGTTTTCTCGGCCTAGCCGGGTAGAACTGATGGCAGTGGGGTTAATAAGTGTGGGAAAAATATTAAATATTGCTTGATTTTCCGAAATAGACAGTATGGTAGATGAAATAAGTGCTAATTTTTTTTAGAGTCAAGTGTCCCCCCCCCTGCCAGCTAAATGGTTGTACAGTCACGAGCACCAATATGTATACACTTAGCAACTTTTAAAAGTGAATTTCTCCTACTGTGGTGATCATAATTTTATGTTGTTACGAACATAGTATTTTGGAACCCACACTAACATGAAATAGGTCTAATCTTAAAGATGCAGTCATTATTCCATGCGAAAATCGCTTTTGAATTTTGCTAAGTAGATACATATTGGTGCTCGTGACTGTACTTGGATTTGTGAAAAAATTCACAGCAGTAGTATATATAAAGAAGTTAAAAGGAAAACTATCAGAACTAAGTAGGCTGTACAGGTTAACGAGTAATAATGGACCAACTTAAATTTGCAGTTTGAAAAACATGATCTATGGGAGATTATGTTTTTCAAACTGCAAATTTAAGTTTGTTCTTGCGATAAATTCATTCCAACTACGGAACCCTTCATTATGCGTGGTCCGACACGCTCTTGGCCGGTTTTTGTTCTAAACATACATACCCATAAAAAAAACTATAGATATTTGTTAATTAGGTACTAGACTAACATAAGTAATCTTATGGACCTTTGAGTAAAAGTGATTTATCTTATACCATTGAATTTATAAGTTTAGATTGGTTATGGTTTTCCTTTCATTTAGTGTACTATATCTGTTAGACAGATTTGATCCTTATGATTGACTCTATCGATTGATCCCATAAAATCACAGGTAGTTATTTCTTCGGATTTTAGCCGGTTCGATTCCTGAGTGTGGGAAGCGAATTTTCGAAAATCTTTGATTGCTGATTTGTTTCTTTAAAAAAATAAAGGAAAATTTTCCTTGAGCAAAATTTGCTATCTCCAGTATTTAGAGTACTTTCCCTCCAGGTGAGGTTGAAAACATCCACCTTTATTTTTGAAATGTGCATTATTTTTTAGTTCTTGGCGATTTATGTCCTCTAGAGGGCGTCATATTGACGTGACGTCACATTAATTTAATGTGACGTCACATAGCCTATAACGATAAGACGCTTCCAACGATACAACTTCATTTGTCAAATTATGATGAGGGTTTAGAAGTTATGAGGTAACACATGAACATTCATACATACTATATTTAGGTTTCTGTGCACGATAACGTTATTACGTGCACGTGTTTCCATACATTTTACGGACGTAGACATCCACTATAATATAGTAACGTTATACATTATAAAAGCTCACTTTTATTTGGAAATCCTCAAACCACATGAGTATTTCCAAGATTTTTTCTACTTTAGATCTCGAATTTTTTAATGAACTGTGACTTCTAGTAATTCCTATCGCGAGTCCAGTACGTGAGACATTGATGTAGTTGCACAGTATGTACCTAGACTACAAGTGCTGCACGTGACGCGGTGCCGGCTGGCCGTGTGGCTGAGCCAAAGGGGTCGCTGACCTGTCAGGTTCCATTCCAGCACGTGTAGACGCAAGAGCAGGTACACAACGGCACAGCACAGCGCACTTAGTACTACTGCGTACACGCCGAGCCGCTGTCTCATTTAACTCATAGTCAGCCCGCGAGCACTACTCTGTACGTACAACACACGCGCACGCACCGAAGATGTGATACCATTGGGAGCAGGAGTATTGTTCACTGCTTTGTTCTGACGGGAATTTTGTTTGATGGGAACTGTACTGTGATAGAAACGTCACACGTTTGAATATTTTTGTTTCTTTTGACGCTGCTTTTTTTGTTGCCAAAGAGTTTTGTTAATTTGAGGTTTATTTTTCTTTACATATTTATTTCACATAGAGTGGATGCAATTATCAAAGTACCGAATAGAATGGTTTGGTCATAAGTTATTATTTCCATGGTTATCTTAGCATTAAGTAGACATTTTGTGAGCCAGTTCAAAAATTAATTGAAATAAGTAATGAATTATTAGATTAATTTTAATTTTTTATAGATTAATATTCTTACAAGTAGTTTTTCAATATTGGCGCGACTTACCATCGAAGTGGAACAGATGATTGGGGTGCCTGGCGGGCCCCTGCACGGGCCGCGCGGGCCCCGCGGCCGCCAGCGCGCGCCGGCACGTGGGGCACGACGCGTCCTGCTGCACCCACTGGCACAGGCACGAGCTGCGCACACACACCTTACATGAGGGGACGCACATACAACCTGACGTCTGCTTTAAAATTATGACCCAGATACAACATTAAAATCTAAACATAAGATTTCAGTCTAGACATCTATATTAGTAACCTTATGATCGTTCACAATAGTGCACGTTACAGAACAACACTCTTATTGCGTAACACACTTTCAATCACAGTCTGAATGATTTTGAAGGATATTGCTAATACATTGCTTCATATGTTCGAAAAATTTGTCTGCTCAACAACGTAAATAACGCAATGAATGTTGTTGAACTTTTAAAATGAAAGTCATTGCTACTGTGAGTATGTTACGCATTATCCAATAGTAATATCGGTAATTTGCATTTTTACAAAATGCGCGTTAAAGTACGGTTACCATCCATCCGGATTTGTCCGGCCATGTCAAGCTTTTCGGGTCCCCTGTCCAGACATTGTCCAGCCTTTTCGACTTAAGGTGGTCGCTCATCTGACGGAAGATGCGTCGCATATCGTCAGTCGAGTAACGCCAGAACGGACAAGTAGATAATAAAACATTCAACCTTACACACTCAACCGATGTACCGATAATGCGTTTAGTCTGCGTCGAGCATACTAACAAAGTTACACCCGACGAATCTTCCGTCAGATGTGCCACCCTTTTAAAGACCCCAGACCACCCTTTTACTTAAAAAATTAAAACTAAAAAGATAAACGGACTTTTTGGCGTCTTTTTGTCAGAACTATTTCCAAAATGGCAACCACCCCAAATGCATGAAAAAATACGTCTATTTATGTATTTTAGTTAATAAAAATAAAAATATTTTATATTTATAAGTAATGGTGCCCAAGACACAGGCTGTGCCTAGTTCTGGGACCAACAGTACCTCAATAATGTAATTTAGATATTGAAATAAACGATTTTTACTTTATTTCCTTCTTTTTTTAATTCCACTGCATTATGTCGTATGGCATTTTACTGTGGGGTCGGTCTCTTTATTTTACAAAAAAGAGCTGTCAGAGCCATTTACGAGGGCGACACTGAAAGTTTTTAGAACCGGCCACTTGTAAACGATATAATCGATATAATAAAAAAATAAGTTCAAATTTTGAAAATGGAACCTTTGCCAATATTATTGTGTATGTATTTTATTAATTTGTTTACGATTTGGCAGCAAATTGAAAATTGTCTGTGTCACGTTAGCATGAATTTAACACTGACGGGGTCCGTAAGGACCAATGCCTGCCGGGGTTGCGGGTTTGTCCGAAAGGGATATCGCGGCCCCGGCACACAGGCAACGGAAGGAACACGGGTGGGTTTTAGTCAGTAAAAGTCTGACACACCCTCCCGCTCCGCCCAGAGCGGGAGAAGTTATTTGATAATTTCCCACAAAAAAAAAGCATGAATTTAACGAGAAAAATTTTTTTTTCACATCGACAACGCTTCGTCGCACACCGCCAAGCAAACAATCGACTACTTGGCGACGTCAGACGTGGAATTACTGGGTCACCCGCCCTATAGCCCCGACCTCGCAACTTGCGATTTTTATTTATTTCCGAAAATAAAAGAAAAACTTCGAGGAAAACGTTTTATGGACGCCGAGGAAGCAGTGGCTGGGTTTCAAAATGCCGTCGAAGAGACCCCTAAGGACGAGTGGGCAAAGTGCTTTTCTCAGTGGTTCCATCGGATGCAGCGATGTATTGATGTAAATAGACACTATTTTGAAGATATAATAAAACTAATAACTTGTTAGTTTGTTCAGTTTTTGATTTTCTAAGAACTTTCAGTGTCACCCTCGTATAATCTACGTCGCTGCGTATCTCTTAGGACACTATTTAAAAAGATTAATATTATGACGACCTTGCCAATTCATTTATAAAAATATTATGTATGTAAGAAAGAATCTATATCTGATAGACATAATTTTAGTACTAAAAATAAAGATAAAATAGATCAACCATTTTTCAGATTATCTAAAGTAGGTACATTCATCTTTTATGGGGACTGTGTTAAATGTTACGACAAAATACCGTGTGATATATTGAATTGCAATATATCACAAGGTATTTTTTTTTGTAAATGAAAGAAAATTAAAAACTCATTAAAAGTACACTTTGTAAACAAGCATATTACAAATTAGAGGATTATATCCAAGATAAGAATGCTTGGAAACACGCTGGTCCTACTCCATAGGATAATCTAGAGTCTAGACAAAATCAAACTAGTTGCTAATTTAATGGTATAATTTATTATTTTTATGACATTTATTTTACGTTCTGTGATTACTTTAACTCACACAATGTTTTGTATGTGAGCACCATGTATCTATCACATAATTAGTTTATCTGTCATTGCTTCATTTTTAATTCTTTTTACCTTTTGTGGTATAGTAATTTTATTCTAGGTACATCGTCTTCACATAAAATTATATAATTAATGTAAGTATACAAAATGTTGTAAAATAATGGTGGAATTTCTTTCATTCTTCTCCATATGAAAACGACCTTTTGGAAGGGGCGACTAGAATCAATTCTATTTTTTTCGTAAATTCTGACGTTCAAAATTGCCGTTTATGTGCCTGTGACTTTGAACCGATTAAACAAAACCTTACAGCAAATAATATTTATTTGGCACTTACTTGTGGAACAGATGAGAGCAGGGAAGCTTCCTGGCCTCCTTCATGGGCTCCCAGCAGATGGCGCAGTTGTCCTGGTTCTTCTCCACCTCTTCCTTGCTAGCCATAGGGTAGCTGTGGACATACCTGTTGTTAAATTATCTTCTATAGCAAGTTGTTATTGGCGCGTGACCAAAATCGGACCAAACGCCGCTATCTTGTTTTATCAATTGAATTTCACAAAATGTTTACCATCTACCCTAAACTAACCTTTTTTTTTTGTTCCGGGGTGGAATATCCTCATGGATGTCCTCCGCCCTGGGGCGGGCGGAGGGGTCTGTCGGTGTCTTACTGACTAAAAATCACCCCGGTGTTCCAACACACACCTACGCGTCGCGGGAACTTGAAATCTTCCGCAACCCCCGGCTGGTGCCGGCCCGCCACTGCGGGCCTCCTCGCGGGTCAGGGGGGGGAGTGAGGTGTTTGACTCCCCCCGCGACGTCTCAGAGGGGCGCGCGTGGAACACTACGCGCCGCCACCTCGGGTCCTGATGTGTGGGGGGCGACGGACGTCCCCGTGTCCGTCACCCCTGGACCGGGGCTGGAAGAGGGCGTTGTCCGCCCTCCGCCAACCTAACCTAACCTAACCCAACCCTGTCAATGTCAATCAAGCGCCTAAAGATTCTTGAAGCATTGTACTTCTTACCTATCTGTTGAGCTAACATTAGGCCCTGAAACTAAGCAATTACTGTAATACATTTTAATAAAAAATTGAGTTCCAGTAGATGACGAATCTAACTTTAAGATGGAGTAGTAGGTATAACGCGCCTGATCGTTTTACTACACCATATTACATCTACAACAGGTGACGTCACTGGTCGTCGTCGTCCAAAAATCAAAACATCTTTATTTTAATCAGTTTTGATCAACATTGTTTAATTGACTTGTGCGTCCGAAAAAATAAACAGTTGTCGCAAGTCAATCAATCTGCCTAGCCTTTTCCCAACTATGTTGGGGTCGGCCTCCAGTCAAACCGGATGCAGCTGAATACCAGTATTTTACATGGAGCGACTGCCTATCTGACCTCCACAACCCAGTAACCGGGTAATACGATACCCCTTGGTAAGAAACAAACAAGAAGGAAGAAGAAAAAGAAGAAAACAGTTGTCGCAAGTGAACCTTTTAAAAAGTCAGAAGCAATCTGCAATTAAATGTTTTTTTTTTTTTGCAATAATATCAACGAGCTACTTGTTCAATAAATCGATACAATTTTCACAGCACTATAAAAACCTAATCACGTATGCAAACATTACGAAAAATACGCCTGAATTAACTAGTATTTTCATATTTAAATGCGGCTTTTTGTCGCTTTTACTCTTTTAGCCCTTTAGCTATTCAGATATTTTAGCAGAGTATTTTAAGGCCGGGCTTTGTCGTGCCACATCGCGTTTTAGAAAGAGACGGTCATACAGGGAAGGCTGAAAAAAAAATTTTTTCTACGAGCTTGGATTTAGGTAAATTGAGACTCTATTTTTGCATGATCATTTTCGTATTAAAGAATCACAATAACTAAAAAAGGTCCTCATCGTTTGAAGTTCAAGCCCAACAAACCTAGTTGGGAAAAGGCTAGGCCATAGGCAGATGATGACAATCGTTTGAAGTCCAAAAAATAGTTAGAGACAAAATAAAATTGTTTTATTTCCCTTTTAATTCGTGTAGAACCGACTCGGAGGACCAATATCATTGTTGGTCCTTCGAGTGAGGTTTAAGATTTACTAGTAAGGATTTTACTAGTAAGGACTAGTAAATAAACGCTGTATAAAGTCATGTAAATCTGCAGCCCGTGCAGCAGGTGCCGCAGCTGCATGAGCAGCAGTAAGGGCCTAAGGAGGTACGTACTTGCGACTCATGTGCGTGGCGAGCTCGGTGTAGAGGCGATGGCGCCGCACGCGCGCCTGCAGCTCGTGCAGCAGGTGCCGCAGCTGCATGAGCAGCAGGGCCTAAGGAGGTACGTACTTGCGACTCATGTGCGTGGCGAGCTCGGTGTAGAGGCGATGGCGCCGCACGCGCGCCTGCAGCTCGTGCAGCAGGTGCCGCAGCTGCATGAGCAGCAGGGCCTAAGGAGGTACGTACTTGCGACTCATGTGCGTGGCGAGCTCGGTGTAGAGGCGATGGCGCCGCACGCGCGCCTGCAGCTCGTGCAGCAGGTGCCGCAGCTGCATGAGCAGCAGGGCCTAAGGAGGTACGTACTTGCGACTCATGTGCGTGGCGAGCTCGGTGTAGAGGCGATGGCGCCGCACGCGCGCCTGCAGCTCGTGCAGCAGGTGCCGCAGCTGCATGAGCAGCAGGGCCTAAGGAGGTACGTACTTGCGACTCATGTGCGTGGCGAGCTCGGTGTAGAGGCGATGGCGCCGCACGCGCGCCTGCAGCTCGTGCAGAAGGTGCCGCAGCTGCATGAGCAGCAGGGCCTAAGGAGGTACGTACTTGCGACTCATGTGCGTGGCGAGCTCGGTGTAGAGGCGATGGCGCCGCACGCGCGCCTGCAGCTCGTGCAGCAGGTGCCGCAGCTGCATGAGCAGCAGGGCCTAAGGAGGTACGTACTTGCGACTCATGTGCGTGGCGAGCTCGGTGTAGAGGCGATGGCGCCGCACGCGCGCCTGCAGCTCGTGCAGAAGGTGCCGCAGCTGCATGAGCAGCAGGGCCTAAGGAGGTACGTACTTGCGACTCATGTGCGTGGCGAGCTCGGTGTAGAGGCGATGGCGCCGCACGCGCGCCTGCAGCTCGTGCAGCAGGTGCCGCAGCTGCATGAGCAGCAGGGCCTAAGGAGGTACGTACTTGCGACTCATGTGCGTGGCGAGCTCGGTGTAGAGGCGATGGCGCCGCACGCGCGCCTGCAGCTCGTGCAGAAGGTGCCGCAGCTGCATGAGCAGCACGAGCGACGCCATGGATACCAGCATGTTGCTGTACACAACCATGTGCAGCACGTGCAGCAGCTCCACTACCAGCGACACCGACTGGGACACAACCATTTAATTACACATTATATTCCAAATAAACACAATTTTATCAAATAAACTAATATAAATATATCATATAAAACTTCTATCTACAATGAATACGTTTAATTAGTTTTCGTTTCTTAATATAACAAAATTAAAGTACTATAAAATATATTCCGCATCATCTCCGCAATTTAGACGAAAATAATGTAATACTCCAACTTACAAGAAAGACTATCAAAGAAATATCGTTATTATAATCAAATAATTAAAATATGTTACTGCTGCTGAAAAATACAGCGTCAAAATCAGGAATTTCCGTAAAAAAATGTAATAAGATCACTTGACTTGTCGTCATTGTGATAATTTTTTTATTAGTTCCCAGCATTAATTTTTGCTCAATGTTACTTAGTTTAATGTACAGAATGCGTAGATAACGGGATTCTGACGTTTTACCGAAAAGATTTTGCCAGACAATAAACGTTTGGTCAGTTAGTTATGGAACTAGTTAGAGCAGGTTAATTATTAAAAAAAAAAAGTTTAGGTTAGGTTAAAACTGTGACGCACGAGCCGAGCAAGCGGAGCGAGCGGTGCTGCGGCAGCGGCCGGCGAGTGCCAGAAACAACTATAGGTATAGAAAAAAAATATGGAAAAAAAACAGGCTACCCGAAACTGAACTAGTTAGACGAGATTAATTATTTAAAAAAATGCTAATAACTAAAAAAAAAAATACTACTAGAATAGTTAATATTATTTGTTAAGTAATAGTAGTAGTAGTAGTATTAGTTGTTTGATATTAATAATATTATTATTACCTGTTTAGAATTTGTCCCAAGTGGAAAAAACACACTTGTAATAAAAACGTCTTTATTTTGCGTAAAATGAGTTATTCCAAGTGAAATATTTGACTAAATAAAAATTGGTAAAAGTACTAGTTGGTAAACAAGTAATTGTTTAAACGTTCACTTGCAAAACATTAGGTTTGCGTTACAATCATTAGTGAAGAGATTTTTTGCTAAATAATAATTTGGCAAATGAAATTATGCGGATTTTTTTTGGGAAGTGATAATTTGGCAATTTCTTTTCGATGGAACAAGGGAGACCCGTAGATAACGGCTATGTGATAGGTCTTTTTACACCCTGTATACCAGCCAACCTTTGGGTTAAAAAGAACTTTACGTCAGCGTGTTGGCTGACGTAAAGTTCTTTTTAACTTTCTTTAAAACGTTTTAACTATCACGCTCATTGCTCTCGCATGCGTGACATGTTTACCAAAAATGTTGGATTTTAAGTCTAGTATTACGAATCGGTACAGAATCTTAGTTATCCGCGTGCTTCAGCAAATCCGCATGATGATCCGCTAAAAAAGGTCCTTCTTGTGGGACTTCGTAAGAGCATCATTAGATACCAGAATACAAGGGATGTGCTGACTCATGCAAAAACCTACTCCACTCTCTGCGGCACGTGTTTACAGGCTATTAAAAGACATTCTTTTGGAGACGACCAATCATTTTACAGAAAAACGATACAGCTTTTTAATCTAGCGTGGGTGTTTATCAAAATAACTTTGATCATGAATACCATTGTATGTTAATAAATCGTCCATGATGTCATGGCATTATAATTGAGTGAGCAAGAACAAAAGTTCAATAACTGTTACAAACGACGGCGACGTTGGAGGTCAATGTAATAATAAGCATGTTGCATCGTTCCATCATCCGACACACAACAGATTAGTTGGTTGACGGCCTCTAGGGGTCGTCCATTAATCACGTAATGTTTTTTAGCAACTTTTACTGGTGATACTTGGTGTGGTGAAGTTTTAGACTAAGCGTCCCCTAAGTCACGTGTATTTTGTTGGTGAAAAGTATCTTACAAAATTACAGAGTATTTTTATCTTTAAATATTTTATTTGGGGCGCCGCTTTTCGGTTTAGAAATGCACGTAAAACGAAATAATAAATACACGTAATATCTCACTACAACCCTTCGTCCCCCTTGTGATATTTCGTGATTTTTTCCGAACCCCTCCCCCCCCTTTCGAGCCTCACGTGATTTGCCCCTATCGGCTATTATTCAAGTAGCTCCTTACTGTCTGCTGTCATCTACCTCTGCGTGTTAAAGGTTAATTTAAAGTAATCAAAACTTTTGTTACCAAATGTTCACATTAGTTCAATTTATTGCTCTGATGGCAACTGTCAGCAAAGGTGACCGGGACGCTGACCGGGCGCGAATGATGTGGCGAGACAAAGGAAAACCGGTTTTCACTGTGAGGTCATTCATGCACTGATACCATGTTGTTTGGTTAACGTCTATATTTTTCATCATGCACTATGTTGTTGTTGTCAGGGTATGGGCATGTGTCGCGGAGGAATGAGGAAAGTTTTGAGTATGTGTGGATGGTTATAAGAATTGGGGAAGACCAGAGAAATGATAAATGGACTGTGTGACAGTTGATATGGCTAGAAAGGGGGTGACTGCCGAGATGACGACTGATAGAGAAGTGTGGGAGAATATGACGTGTTGTGACATGTTATGGTGGGTTATGGGTACACTCACGTCGAACACCAGATGTGTGTAGTAGGCGACGGGGCCGGCCACGTCCGCCTCGTACAGCTGCAGCACGTAGCGCGCCACCACGTGCAGCACCGACACCAGCACTAGGATGCACTGCAACCAACAACACACAGTGGTCTCAGTCAACAACAGGATGTTTATAACCTTAAGGTACTCTTCCGAAGGCAACCGCAGATTGCAGCGGCTACGCCGCCCGATCGCAACGACACGACTGGCTTCTATGTGTCGCTGTGGTCTGTCATTGCGATTTCGCGACGTTGCTGCTGCGGTTTGCGGCCTCGGTCGCCTTCTGAAGAGCACCCTTAGTTCAAACTTACAGCTAGGTAAGAGTTAAACTCTTAAGACACAATAAAGATTTTTATGTAATAAACATACATAAAGGTGTTAATGACCAAGAATGCGCCTGACATTCAGATAGGTCTTATTCCATTCATCCACCCATTCAGTGATGACAGTATTATGAAATACGAGTAACTATGTACTTATCTAGAAACATAAACAAGGTTATAGAATGCCTTAGTAACTGCGATCCTTCCAATAGTAATACCATTTTTTGTAATGATGTTGCGTTGTTTGTAATACCATATATGATAATAATAAGGTACTATTGACACTATTATATCAAACATTCAGACTTGATCCCCTTCCCGCTTTTAAATAATAAGTGATGTATTTACAAACACTACATCCACGTGTTTGTTCTCAGTTTTATTAATTCAGGGCATTGAAGTATGGAGTATGGATACGGATGCTACACACTCTATAGCTCATAATGGCCCACAATGTGCCACACACAAAGTTAGCCACGGGTCACAGAGTACCACTCATTACCTCACAAGCTCAGTCTACCGACACGGAAGCTTCTGCAGTGGCATCGAACTCTGCTGACCTATGTTACATTCAAGGTTCTGTTACCTCATATTTTGTTTGTCACATTCTGAACACATGTCGTAATAAATAGATAGATTTAAATTATTCCCTAATCTTGATTCAAGCATGATTATGGTGCGTTCTTTTCGGAAAACCGTTCTTTGTACAATGGAAATTTGTCTACGATACGTTTTACGTGGACGTGCATTAGATCTTTGAACTTCAGTCAGTCAGTTGATTGATCTCGGATTACCTCTCACAAAGAGTTATTTTAAATTAATCCAAAACGAAGAATCTCCGCTAGATTCGCGAATGTCATCAAAGAAGCTGTCTAAAACGAAAAGCAAAAACAGAATGTGAAACACCGAACAATGGCGCTTGGAAAGACCTACATGATTGATTGATAAATAAATAGACTTAAGCAGCACATTCACGGTCAAATTTGAATGACGGAAAACCATTAGTAAGTAATTGCAATGTAACTCTTATCTCATTCTAATTTAAACCTTGCCTAACCGACATAAGAGTTACATAGCAATGACTTACTAATGGTTTTACGTCTGCTGGTGGGTTACCTCAGCTGCCATGAAGGCGAAGGTGTCCCGACCGGCCGGCAGGCCCCAGGCGGCGGCGGCGCCCAACAGTGCGGCGGCGGCCGCTAGGATGCCGCCCAGCAACACCGCCAGCCGCACGTGCGCCCAGCCGCCCGTGTTCGGCGACGAGGATAACTGGAAACAGACATAATCACGTCAGGATTGTCAGGTCGGCAGATGATCGGCAGATTTGTCTCCATGAAAATCATGACGCTTTTTATTTTAATTGAATTAAGTGCCGTAGCAATTCTTCTGTGACTCACTGGAAAGTGCTGCAACGACACGTGATAATTATAATTGGAATTTTCCTGTCCTATCCAGTTACAAAAGAAAAACAGTGCAGCAGTTACTTATCCGTAATCTCGCATATTTGTGTGCAACAAGACAAACAAGTAACTGATAGTGGCGTGTTCTTATTATGCAACGCGAAGTTATCACGGTGCCATCACACATCAGCCAAGTTCGTATCGCTACCTGTTGCATCCAACGATAACATTATTTATAGGGATATGACACGAACTTAGCCGCAACGATCGAAAAGTCACGTTTCAAAAAACCGTCGATAAAAAACACGTTATGTCATGGAATTTTGATACGAAAGGACCAGAATAAAGTTCAAAAGAACCAATTTATTTAATTCTGTTAAAGTAATCCTTGGCTAATTATTAATGTAACGTTGTGTTAATTTGTACAGTCTATTTTCCTTTCATCATCGGATTCTGTGGTAAACACAAACATTAATTATTACAACTTACAAGTTAATCCCTTGATAATTAAGTTGGCCTTATCTCAAGATTTGTTAATTAGGTAATTTATGGCTTAAGTATATATCTATGGGTCACAAGCTCGCAGTCCGTCACAAATCAGATTTTACGTGTACGGCAGCATCACACTTGATTTTAGCAGGTCTAGTCAACCTCAAGCTAATCGGTACATTTAACATGTGTAGTGTAGGACCAATTTATAAACTACTTAGATAAATTTGATTGATCCGAAGGATGTTTAGCCTCAGTTGGCGTGGGTTTTAATAGTGTCGGAAATAGTTTACTACCGGGGTGCTCAAGGCAATGAACAATGAAGTCTGCATTATATTTGTATGCGTGATGCTAAAATTAATTCGTTTTATAATTTGGAGGTCGATAAGTAACCTACGTAGCAACGTCATGACTTCAATGTTAGTTGCTTTTGGAGCAAATCATCATCATCATTTCAGCCGAAAGATATCTACTGCTGGACATAGGCCTCCCCCAAGCACCGAAACTTCGACCGGTTCCTGCATCCAGCGGATTCGTGCGGCCTTCACAAGGTGATCGGTTCACCTTGTGGGAAGCCTTCAAACGCTACGTCTCCCGGTACGCGGTCGTCATTCCAGAACCTTTCGGCCCCATCGGCCATCTGTTCTGCGAGCAATTTGCCCTGCCCATTGCCACTTTAGTTTGGCAATTCTTCGGGCTATGGCGGTTACCTTGGTTCTCCTACGGATCTCTTCATTTTCGATCACGTAGGGCAACTCCAAGTTTAGCCCTCTCCATTGCCCTTTGGGCGACTTTTAGCCTTCTAATAAAGCCCATTGTGAGCGACCAAGTTAGAATGCCATAGGTCATCACTGGCAACACACTCTGGTCAAAGACTTTCGTCTTGAGATTGCGGGACGAGAAGATATTTCGTAGCTTCCCGAACGCTGCCCAGCCGAGTCGGATTCGACGATTGCCCTCTTCTCGAAGCTGAACCTACCTATTTGTCCTAGGTAAACATACTCGTCCACAACTTCGAGCGTAGCGTCTCCGATCTTCATGAGAGTGGGTGTTACATGGGCATTTGACATGTCCTTTATCTTTTCCATGTTTATTTTAAGAGCCATTCTTTCGGAAGCTCTACTGAGGTCATCGAACATTTCACTGAGGTCCTCTATTGTCCATACTGTCAGCCATGACAACTATGTCGTAGGCAAAG
This sequence comes from Agrochola macilenta, assembly GCA_916701695.1. NCBI lineage: Eukaryota > Metazoa > Arthropoda > Insecta > Lepidoptera > Noctuidae > Agrochola > Agrochola macilenta. Next base: position 21,687,336 of record OU753568.1, read on the forward strand.
CAAAGTTAGTGATGTAGTCGCCATTGATGTTGATGCCCAGCTCTTTACAGTCCAGAACCTTGAAGACAACCTCCAGTGCAGCGGTGAACAGTTTCGGAGAGATAACGTCCCCTGTATCACACCTCGCTGCAGAAGGATAGGTTTCGAGGTCTGGTCCTGGAGTCGGACTGACATAGTGGCGTTTTCGTACAGTCACTTCAGCACCTCGATGTGCCGATAGTCGATCTGGCACCGTTGAAGAGGCTGCAGTACTGCCCATGTCTAGATCGAATCGAAGGCTTTCTCCTAGTCCGCAAACGTTAAGCAGACAAAAAAACTGCAAATGTACTAGGTATTTTTCATTTTTTGCGTGGTTTAAAAATCAATTCCGTTTTACTGGAGTATGCAATCAAGGAAATGAAATGCCAAGGGCATTTATTTATCGTACACTTCAGGGGTGTCTCATGCTAATGGAAATGTAAACACGTTTGTGTATCTGTGTATTGTATATCATTTAGTGAGCCCCCTACAAGGCTGGACCTTGCTTTGCATATCAATACGCGGCACTGACCTATCGATGACTTTTTATTCATGACTGTTTGATTGAAAACGTGTATTCATTCATGGATTTATAAATTATACATAAACGTCAATTACGGATATGGTTTGTCACTTTTTATACCAGTAAAAACGTATTCAACCATAGAAATATTCAAATATTGATTTAATTTTACAATTCGTGAGTTTGTATTACTTTAATTAAACTCAACTTTTGCCAGAAAGATTAGAAGTGTTAAAGCTGCGGTTTCTTTCTGTAAACAGATCTTTAGCAGACTATTGCTAAATTCCACGTACAGAGGCATGAGGAACCGGGTGTAAAGTTCACTCATCATCGATAGAAAAGGGAGGATTCTCCGACCAGACGGATGTCGTTTCTGATGGGCAACTGCCCGACGATTGATGTCGGAATGTTATATATACGTCACGCGGTTCAATTTGCTTGCGCGATGCAGGATTTTGCGTGACGTCAGTGTGATGCGTAGTTCGCATATGGCGTTGTAGATGCCGCCAAGCACGTTTAGGACACAAAAAGATCAAGTTGTGTTGTTCGACAATCAACAAATCACGATGTTTATCACGATCCATGGTAGTACTAGTAATAGTCAGTAGATATAACGTTAATTTGTTCGTTCTGGTATTAGGTCTTAAATGACCACCAGATGTTATCTACAGATAAATGTCGATGGATGGATAGGGACAGAAGGGACCACTAAAATAATGGATTGTGTTAGAGATAATGTAAAAGAAAAGGGAATGAATGATAATGTGACGGTTAACAATGCAGAATTAAAAAGAAAAGCTCCAAGTAGAACAGAACAAAGGCAGGAATGTAAAAAATATAAGTACCGGATTCAAGAAGATTATACGTACATTCAGGATCCATGTAATCATAATTGACTTTTATTTTATCGGAAAATCATAACCCTCCGCCGTAGTCGAGTAAAAATTAAGCTTAAATCTTTTGCGGTCACACAGACGGAGCCCTTAATGTGCATCAACCGTCTGAACGCGAACATGATGCAGACAGATGATTGAATTTAGGCTATAATGTATAGGTATTGTAGAGCAAACTACTATTTTCGTGCTTTAGTGTTTACCTATGAAGTAAAGATGTATTTTTGAAATAACATAACAATGCTATAAATTTTCCACTTGCCCTGTGGAATTTCCACAAACGTGGCGTAGCTAAAGATTACCCCCATTAGCTACTGAGGCCGGTGTTGCTTGACGTCAACCTCCGTTATAATTGAACAGTCTGCTGACGAAACAATCGAGATTGTGTGAATGACATGACAAGTGCCGTTTCTCAATATAACGTGCATAGCGCAGGTCAGACAATGCGTCGCCCTTTAAATTGAGATTTATGTATTGCTTGCTGTACGACTATTTCTTGAAAACGGCAAAAAGGTGTTTTTTTAAAGCAGTGTATCTCTTATACCGTAAAAAATAGAATGATATTCTCAAGTCTTTTTTGCATACAGTGATCGAACTCAAAACATAATTAAACATATTTTAATATGTCAAAAAAATCTTCTACCAAACCTCTCAATTATCTTTAAAAGCAGCATATCTCATCATTAACAATTATAATTAAAATTTAAACTATACCATAAAATTATAAATGCCAAACTGCATTCAGTGATCGATTAGTAATTATTAAATAGTTAATATCTAATTTTATACGATTTTATTTGCAGTTTTACGATATTGCCTTTGCCCTTGCTCATTTCCATACCGCTCGCACCGCGCCGTTGTTCTTCGGAACGTTATTGAGAATGGACGTGTCGCAATTTTGCTCCGTAGTAGATGTTTTTATTTTTGAACATTGAAAATAAAACTACATTTCTCACTTTGTAATATATAATAAACAACAAAGTGAAAAATAACTTTAATTTCGGAAGTCGGTAGCAAAAAACTAAAATACAGATCCAAAGACACCGCCTTCCGTAGTGTTTTATTTGAAGTCGGCTGTTTTTTTTTTTATAATACTTAAACACAGCTACGAGTATAATCAGGCAAGAGTAAGACTTTTCACAAAAAAAAAAAATTGCTGATACACAAACTCTTCGACATTAGTTCCCATTCCCTAGATGGCGCTGTTGTCAAACAAAATTTATAAGATTTCAAAAAATGGTAAAAGAAGCTTAAATAATTAATTATTGAATAAACTTTTACAGGGTCGATTTATGATATTAGTTAGACCTTTTTTGATGTAAAATAAATCAAAAATTTCCTAAAAACCAAGAAGTTATAACCAAAATACCTACATCGTGCAAGCAAAATTTTCTATACAGTAAGTATTGGCTTGATTCCGTCGTAGTTACTTGTAGTGTATTCAGTTTGATGTTATTGTTACCACTAAATATAGATATCTAGCATTTGATAGAAAATTGTATAGTACGTGATATCTTGCGCTCGTTGCTATACTACAGCTGACCCTATTGTAGGTACACTAGGTACTTTAGTTACTCTGTGGCCTGCCGTATGGTGATGTGATTCGATATGGTTACAGAAATTTTTGAAAAAAAAAAAATATGTATATGGCTACGGGCTACCTACGAGTATATGCTAGCGTCGCGAGAATAGATATAAGAAAGTATACAGGGTGGCAGGGACATCGACGCGAAGCCGGCTACCATGGATTCAGTACATGATTCTGAACCCCAATGCGTTGAAATTTTTCGTCGGTTATAAAAAAAAAAATCTGCTGTTTCATAGAAAAGTGCAATACCTACGCGGTCAAAATGTATGGAGCAGCTGTTTTTTTTTTAAATAACCGACGAAAAATTTCAACGCAGGGGGGGTTGAGAATCATGTACTTAATCCATGGTTACCGGCTTCGCGTCGATGTCCCTGACACCCCGTATAATCATATGGTCGCGAGTCATGGCAGTATATGGCAGCCCTGCAAAAAGAAATGCGCGCTTCGCGCGTAATTATAATGAGGGGGTGCGCGGGGCATTCTCAGCGGTAGCGCCCATTTGAGCAAGGTCAACGGCATGATAATATCTGCCTAGCCTTTTCTCAACTATGTTGGGGTCAGCTTCCAGTCTAACCGGATGCAGCTGAATACCAGTATTTTACATGGAGCGACTGCCTATCTGCCCTCCACAACCCAGTAACTGGGTAATACGATACCCCTTGGTAAGACTGGTGTCAGACTGTCGGGCTTCTGACGACCCGTAACGACGCGACTGTCAAAGATCCACTAATGACAGCCGGGACCAACGGCTTAACGTGCTCTCCGAGGCATGATACTAAACTTAACGTGCTCTCCGAGGCATGATACTAAACTTAACGTGCTCTCCGAGGCATGATACTAAACTTAACGTGCTCTCCGAGGCATGATACTAAACTTAACGTGCTCTCCGAGGCATGATACTAAACTTAACGTGCTCTCCGAGGCATGATACTAAACTTAACGTGCTCTCCGAGGCATGATACTAAACTTAACGTGCTCTCCGAGGCATGATACTAAACCTTAAATATGTGCAAAAGACACGAAAGTCGCCCGCCACTACAAAGATTTTATTAAATCTCTAAGAAGTGAATTTACAGTTTGATTGATCTTATTAAAATATAGCGATCATAATCATGTAGTTGGCATGAGAAACCAGCTATGACTACATATTTGAAGATCATCATATCTTGAATGACTCTTAAAACTTCCACTGCGTTTCAAATGTTGCAATGGACGCTCATGAGAGAATAAAAGCGATAGGAATATGATATTATTAGATGCCTATTTATGATAATGCGAGTCTATTAATAAACTACCAAAGCTATTCACATTACGGCTTAAATGAATTAACATAATAAAAATAATTGTGCGTGTCCTCTGATCCGCATCACATTGACCGGGCTATCGACACTATTCATTTGGTCAGCAGTATATTAATACATAAAACTTGTTGTTTGGTGATGTCGAGCGTTACAAATTAACAAATAATGTAGCAACATTTATGTTCTGAAAACTTCGGGAATCTTAACGAGTTCTGATTTATTTTATTACGTGTCATAATTTTATCATATACTAGGTTTATTCCCGCGGCTTATCTCGCGTGGAAGTCGGAAAGGAACCTGTATGCAAAATTTCACGTTCCTAGTCCCAGTAGTTTCGGCTTTGCGTTGATATAATTATCAGTCAGTCAGTCAGTTTCTCCTTTTATATATTACTAGCTTTTGCCCGCGGCTTCGCCCGCGTGGATGTCGGAAAATATCCCACGGGAACGTACTCGGGATTAGTTAGATACCTAATATCCGAGGAAAAGTCATTGATTCCTAGTTCCTACCACTGCGCCCGCGTTGTCGGCAACCATAATTATTTTGTCACGCGTAATTTTGAATCTGTGATATCTTTTAAAGTATTCATTTTAATGATATGATGTCAAGGCATGTTTTAACAACATATTTTATTGGATAAGGATAAATAAAATACCGGTCAAAATAACAAAGAAATTTTTATCAAATTCTGAAAGATAAAAATGGTTACTGTAGGTCATCCTTAGAAGATAGACATATCGTAGACAATCGTAGTGCCTGTAGTGAAAAATAAAACAGGGGACCTGTCAGATAAGGGTAATTACAGGCCTCTTTCATTGGCGACTATTATTGCGAGAGTGCTTGACGGCTTGCTTGACACACAGTTAAATTAATATTTGCATCTGCACGATAATCAGTTTGGTTTTCGCCCAGGATTGTCCACAGAGACTGCTATACTGTGTCTTAAGCATGCCGTCAGGTATATACGGACAGACATACTCCAGTGTACGCGTGCTTTCTCGACTTATCCAGGGCTTTTGATCTGGTCTCCTATGACATTCTGTGGAAGAAGTTGGAGAACATAGATTTCCTCACAGAACTTATTAACTTGTTTAAATGTTGGTATGGAGGCCAGATCAATAGCGTGAAATGGGCAGGTTCTCTGTCGGAACTAGTAGAACAAAATGTGTTAGTGTACTGGGTTTCTGTTTTGTTTTTGTATTGTATTGTAATGTAATGTATTGTTTGGTGTATGTGTGTTGTATTGAATATTGTATGAGAAATTGGAACTAGGAATCAATGACTTTTCCTCGGATATTAGGTATCTAACTAATCCCGAGTACGTTCCCGTGGGATATTTTCCGACATCCACGCGGGCGAAGCCGCGGGCAAAAGCTAGTAATAGCTAAATGGTGATCAAATCTAAATAGGTGCAACAGGATACTACTAGATCATATCATTATAATAGTTTAGTCACCTCTATTGTCTCCAATAATAAGCACAGGAAAACCGTGCCGAACTTCGATCAATAATGCACTGTTTATCGTGCATTATTGATCGAAGGTGCCGAACGACCAAAAAATCTCCGATCCTTATTTTTAGCATTTAAAACATTGTACTTACATATTCGTACCTATCCTTGCACAACTGTCCAAGAAGGTGCAGGAAGCCGACGAGAGTGAACCAGGAGCACCACAGCAGCACCTCATCCATATACTGCACGTTGATGACACCGAACACGAAGATGAACTTGTAGAACACATAGTTCCAGAATTTGTCTTTGACGCGCTGCGCCTCGGCGACGCGTAGTTGGCCGAAGACGACACGTTGAACGCCGAAGCCGAATATCGCCAGCGAACAGTATGCTATGTTGATAAGGGTCTGCAACAAACAAGAATAACGATATGTTAGTGCTATGAAATTTGAGGACACAGAAAACATGCATCTTTTAGCGTCCTTTGAAAGTCTACAGTAACATAAAACAGTGCATTTACCATTTCGCAGTTTGTAATTTGCAAAAAAAATTGTGGCGCAACCCGACCTAAAAAGTATTTTAGTCCCCTTTGGTGAAGCTTTGAAAATTTGTAGCTTGAACAAAGTGGTCTTTGAAGCCGAGAACGCTTGCGAAACAAAAGAGTGCATGCTGTGCTTAAGTGTGCTGTAGGTTAAAAATATGGAATGAAACCAATATGAAAGAACTGAATTAATTTAAAATTGTGAGGAAAATGAGGTGATAACGACCTATTTGTGAAAATAATCGATTGTTTCAGGCAAATTTAATTGGCGCAACGTAACTGCCAAGCTGAAATGGAAAAATATGCGTCTCACTCAACTTTTGTAAAGATATTAATTGTGTAATAAAACCAAGAACGTTGATGAAGGTTGTATGCGTGTTATTGCGTAACGGTCTATCGCGGATGTGTGAGAGGTATTCCGGAAGATGCTAAGAGAACTGTAGTCTTTCTGGTAGCTTATATTGTGAGAAATCTTAATTTCTGATTGCGAGTCTTGCATGCCCTTCGGGAATCATACTCGTAATCGTAAAATTATGGTACTGAAAAAGTAAACGACAAAAAAAACAATAAACTGAAAGAGACACTAAGCCCCACTAAACTAAGACAGGGTATGAATGATAATCATTTGTTTGCAGAAAATACTGGTGGTATCAGTTGTAAAAGTTGGTGGCTTAATGTACAGTCGATATTTTTCCTGTTTAGGGCATGCAAATAAATTTTACATTAATACCTAGTTTATCTTATTAAAAATGAGTAGGTACCTACTTATTTTAATAACATAAACAGAAAAATACCAATTTTCTAATAGTTTTTTTTTAAAGTTATAAGTACATTTTAAGTTTCATTAAATATTTAATGAAACTAAAATAATATAGATTATAAAACTAGGTATTAATGTAAAATTTATTGTCCGCGACGAATTACTATAGACTCTATAGTAATTCGTCTGGCGTCTGGCGGTATGTCTATAGTACAGACAGAAGGTCGCGGACTGTACTGTAGCTAGCCCTGTACTGTCTATGGCAGTCGTTAGCAAATAATAGTTCAAGTCATTAACACCACAGTTTGTGAACAAACAAAATCAAACCAGAATGGTGTTTGGTTATTCTCATTATGAAACTAAACCACAAAGGCAGAAGGTAGTTGCGCTTTATTTTCAATGGCAAAAGGCGTTTTATTTCCAATGCCATTTATTATGACCACAAACAAGCAAGGTATATTATGTCATCATGTGGTAGTTTAAGCTCCGAAAGCACAAAAAGTTTTAAGCAGAAATAATTGAATCAAGTGGACTTGTTCAGTAAAACTCAGAGCTAAGACTACACAGATTAATATAGTGGTGTGATAGGTCCGTTCTTTGGATTCGCGGGATTGCACACTCTGAAGCATATCCAATGCAAACATGTTTGTCCTACACCGAATAAACAACCAATCGTTCTAACAGGGTGTTTGGATTAATCATCATCAAGTTTTAGTGCAACAGTCCAACAGAAGATTTATTGTTAAGTACACTAAAAGTGACGCTTGCTTGGGTGATGTCCAGCAGCATAGATATAAGAAAGAAGGAGATATGCCCGCTAGTTCAAAATGTATTGAAACCCAATGTCTTCAAAAAATCCCCTCTTCTATGCCACAACTACACATGCAGATCAGTAAACCCAATAAATACGAGGTCGCGCTCACACTTGCAATTTATAAATCAGAACGTACTGCACAATCAATTATAAACCTTATCCCATCAAACACAGCGTGCATTTACCATGCACCGTTCAACTCACACACACGAAAACATCGATCGCTATCGTTGTGCTGTGCAAAAGCCATTTATTTTTCATATACGCTAGTGATTGACTAAATCGGAAAGTTATCGATTCTCCCTTTTATTATTTTATTAAAATTTTTGGGAGTTCCTGAAAAAATAATAAATAAAAAAACGATATACATATACTAAGATGATATAAATAAACAATAAGTAAGTAAAAAAAAAAAAATATTAAGTAAATCAAAAAAAATCAACAATAAGAGAAAATCTAAATGAGTATAAAACAACATTTCACATCGGTCATCCAATCAGGCTATAACTGTTGACAAATTGAAGAATAAACTTTAATAGTAATATAAATTCATACGACAATCGACATTATTGTCAAACTCAAACTCAAAGCATTTATTTCAAATAAACCAATTACAGGCACTTTTGAATTGTCAAGGGGTCGGTCAGTCAGAAATATGAAGCTAGTTGCCCATTCCAACGCGTAGTAGGTTCCTATGGAGAAGAACGGGCAAGAAACTCCACGGACACTCTTTTAAATCAGAATATTGTTACAAAAAATTGGTTACATCATTCATGTTGTAATTATACATGTGAGAACAATGTAGAGAGACGTGCACGTTAAAAGCGTCCGTAATAAAGCAAAAACTTAGAGTATATATCACTGGAGAAGCCATAAGCGCAATATTCCGAACAAAAAAGTCTGTCACTTTTTGCGGGGGACGGGGTAGCTTCTGTCAAAAACAACAATAGCTGCTCGCCCGAATAGAGCAGTCCGTACCATATTTTTTATTTTTATCGATATCGATATTCATTCGGAATTTTGCTTGAACCCAGAAATAAAACAGCTGTTGCATAAAATAGTTACATTTTAATAAGAAGAGAAAATAACTTCAATTAAATAAAAGTAACTAAATTTGTAATAAGTAAGTAATCTCAATAAATAATTAGATCAAGTTCAATTTTTTTTTTTATATACAAACACTTCAATGGACATAAACAAATTATAAAACAATGAACAATAAAAAAAAAATAAACAAAAATAATTACTAAGTAATTTTTACTGGGAAATTATCGACATGTCAATTTTGGTTTCAAACATGACCTCAACACTACGGTAGTCTCGTTAACATTTTTACTAGAGCTTGCTGATTGCTGATTGCTGATTTGACGTATATTTTCGTAATGCAAAAGAAAAGTATTTTGATCTTTACTAACATAAAAACGAGATGAAGCGAGACTCGGTGACGTCACAGAAGCAACGTGAGGAAAATACTCGATTCATGCTACGTTTTATATTGAATCATGGTTGAATCGAATGAAAAATCGAATTGTATTATGAGGTTAGGATTTTAAATTTCAATAAAAACATGACTAAATCTTAGAAAAAAAAAATCTGCTTATGGAAAGTTATTCAGTTCTTTAGGTAAATTTGACGTATTTGAACGCTTTTTACACCATTTAACAGTACAAATAGGCATTTTCACGGAGCTCCGCGCGCCTTTAAAACGATTCACGAAGTGCGTTAGAATCGATTTGAAAGTAGTTTTTATGAACGTACTAGAACCAAATGTTCTTGTACTTTTACAGAGGGGAAGTGTCCGTAAGGCTTCTCCAGTGTTATATACTCTAAGAGCAAAAACAATTCAAAAATTAAAATAAATTCAAAATAAGCCTTGGCAGCTAAGAGATGACCAGTCCCACTGACGGCGCCCGTTCACGAACATGGCGCATGGATCAGCACCATTTAGCTCAACCATTTTGACGGGAACTTAATGATCCAACACACACGCCACCACCAGCGAGACATTTGAGTGAGCATGATATACTCTCAGCCGCAAGGGCACATTCAAGTCAATGAAAGACGTACCCAGTAAATGGTAGCTTTAAAGTACATAGTGCTCACACATGTGCTATGCAATTATATAATACTATGAAATTGAATTTATACAATCTAAAGATAGTCCTACAATCTTCAGTAGCTCCAACAATATTTTCGAATGCCAATCAATTAGTTTATGCGCCTTGTGGAGCTGGACCAGCCTTGAGCCAAGCATTTTTGTCAACGATGTAATCCCCCAACTTATAATATGCTTGGCAGCATAGTGTGCGTTTTATACAAGATTTAAAATTCCTTTCATTCAATTGGGGTATGTGGGGAGGTATTTTATTGTAACATTTTAAATAGTACCCCATGAAGGTTGAGTCTACTTTGGCCAGTCTGAAACCCGGTTGAACTAATTGGTCCCTATTTCTAGTGCTATAATTGTGTCTATCACCTCTTTTACTGAAAAGACTTAGATTTTTCTAACGTACATGATGTTTTCATAGATATATTGACAAGGTACCGTCATGATTTTAATATCTTTAAACAGTTCCCTTAGAGAATCGCGTCTGCGGAGACCATATATTGCTCTGATGGCTCTTTTCTGCAGAATAAAAATAGACTCTATATCAGCAGCCCGTCCCCATAGTAGAATACCGTAAGATATGATACTATGAAAGTAACTGAAATAGACTAGCCTTGCGGTATCTACGTCAGTAAATTGACGGATTTTTCTCACAGCATATGCTGCTGAACTTAGGCGTCCTGCAAGAGATGTTAAATGAGGACCCCATTGCAGCATTGAGTCGAGCGTAATCCCCAAGAAAACAGTTTTATCGACGAATTTTTATTTCTCCCTATTCAATACTGTCACAATCACTACTTTTAACATTCGGTAAAGCAAATCTTATGCATTTAGTTTTGTTTCCCATTTAATACTAAATTATTAGCAGTGAACCAATTTTGGACTTGTAGTAGGGCGTTACTTACGTCGTCAAGATTTGATGCACGTCTATTTATCTTAAAAATTAGAGAAGTATCGTTTTTTAATAAATGGGGTAGATCATTAATATATACTAAAAAGAGGAAAGGACCCAATATCGAGCCTTGTGGAACACCCATTTTTACTTTTAAACCGAGTGAATTGATTCCATTAATTTGTACTTGCTGTTGTCTACCATATAAATAAGATTTTACCAAACTAAGCGCAAGTTTACCTAGTCCGTAATGCTTAAGTTTCAAGAGTAAGGTTTCATGATTTACGCAGTCAAATGCTTTGGACAGATCACAAAAAATTCCTATGGCATCTTGGGCCTCCTCCCACGCTGTAAATATGTGTTTTAATAAGGTGACACCGGCGTCAGTCGTACAACGTCCTTTGGTGAACCCATATTGCTGATCGTGTAAGATATGGTTGGTGTTAAAATGATTAAGCATTTGATTGAGCATTACCTTTTCGAACACCTTGCTGAATACCGGGAGCACGGATACTGGTCTATAATTGTTGGTGTCTTTACTGTCCCCAGATTTAAAAAGTGGTATTACCTTACTGTATTTCATTAAATCCGGGAAGACTCCTTGGTCCACACACAAATTAAATATTAAAGCCAAATATGGTGCTATAGTTTCAATTATGGATGTACAAACTTTGATAGATAATCCCCATAGATCTTCGGTCAACTTGATTTTAATTTGCCGAAAAGCTTTTATAACTATCATAGGGTTTAATGTTTAAATTGAAATTCAACCGGGCAGCCTGTAACGTTCGCTCTTAATAAATCAAGTGAGACATCGGGTGAATAATTTAAAGCTTCCGTCGTTTTAGATGGAATATCAGTAAAGAAACGTACAAATTCTTGAGCTACTTCTAAGTTAGAGCTTATGGCACCATGTGAAGTCTCCAAAGTGTACTCAGTGTTTCGTATTTTTTTCCTATTTGTTTCATTATTTATAACTTTCCAAACTGTTTTTATTTTATTTTCTGCTGATTTAATCTTGTTGCTAATATACAGGGCTTTAGCTATCTTGCAGGTATTTCTAAAAATTTTGGAATATGTAGCAACATACTTGTTGAAAGTTTCAGTTTTAATGTAAGGCTTAAGGCCATATAGCTCGAACAGTTTTTCCCTACTTATCCTAATACCTCTAGTTGCCCAGTCACTAAATATAAAATGATGGCAAATATTTTTTGTTTTCTTTTCAAAAGTTTTATTGAATTCAGTGTCGACTACTGAAAAGAAATCCTCATACAATTGATTTGCATTTACCATATTAAGGCCCAGAATGTTTAATTTATTATTTAGGCTACTATTGAATCTATTTAATTTGCCAGTTGTTATAGGTCGAAATTGTATTTGTACTTTTTGCAAAGGTGTTTTGAACTTAAAAGTTACCGTTTGTCCGCTATGATCAGACGGCAAATAATTTACAATGGCTTTAGCTAAATAATCACAATCGCAGAAGACATTATCGATACAAGTAGCAGAAGTTGGAGTTATTCTAGTCGGTTCTGTAAAAATATTAAATAAATTGAACGATTTAAAAAGGCTTAGTAATCTACTGCTATTTAAATTATTTTCCAAAATATTAATATTAAAATCACCACAAATAATTGCAGCTTTGTTACTGGATGCAAGTTTCGCTAGGACATCTTCCATTATTGACTCAAATAAAGATCGATAGCCTACGTTAGTGGATGTGCACAGCCACATCACTAACCCGTCGCAAGACGCTGCAGCCGTACTGCGCCATGCATCCGCAGGTGACTGTATCGTTATGTTATTTTTACATTGCTTGTCCAGTCCCTCAGCAATATATTTTGGTAGTGGTTAACGAGCAATGTATTTTGTGCAAAAATAGTACAGTCGCTGTGATATTTGAAAATAAAAATAACGTAGTAAAAGCCAGAAATATTTTACGATTTGTTGTTTTTCATGATTTTAAAGACAATTATAGTAAAATACATGTGGTATGTGATTCCATGATTCACAAAGTTTTTGTTTTGGCTTAGGTTTTTACAAGAAACCACTGAACAACACGGCATTCTTATAATTTTTCCCAATCACGGCCGAAAGCACACTAGTTCGCGGAGACGGCCATTTGCCTATGCAATGACCACTATGGTCAAGATGCGCGGTCACAGACACGCCCCCATGCTACTTCTCCTGTTATTTATATTTCTATGGTGAAAACAGAATTTGAAAATAACATACCGTTCAGAAGAATACACGTAAAAGTAAAATAAGGTTATTAGGTCCAAGTACTTAAAATAGGAACTCTAGAGACTAACTTATAACGTTTATCTTGTAAGGGTCTACAATATCCTGCCAAGTTTCATTTATGTGCTCTTGGTAATTAACGAGCAATGGCATAATTTACTACGACTAGACCACTATATTTAAGACATCCGATTGTGGGACTTTTTAATGGAAAAACAAAATAATATTTTTTTCCAATATTTAGTGTATTAATGCAACTATTCTCATGTAAAACTTCAGCTCACTATATTAAATAATTAAAGAGATATAATGAAAATTCTAAAACAACCGCAATACATGGATAAATCGACCAAGTTTGAATGGCTACGAAAAAGCGGTCGTGCAGTATATAGAGCTAACTTTCGAAAATTTCCAGTATTGTACACTTATTGGACCCTCCCTCTCACCCTTTTTTTACTATTACGAGTACAATGAGAATACACAATTAATTGTAGAATTTGGTAGTTTAGTAAAAAATGTCCAGCATGTCATTGTTATGTTCATTTCCCATCAGAAAACAGCATTTTTTGTCCTGGCCGGCACTTTTATTTTTGGGTACGAAATGAATGATGTCCTTTGGTTTATCGAATATTTTGTATTTGTACAGCGATCTTTTTCCATACGAGCCGCTGCAAACAAGCAACACAGGGTCCACTCATGACAGCGGCTGAGCGCAGACTGCTGACTTTCGAAATGTTTGTGCAATAAATCAAAACAGGGACCAAAACTAAAATAACCCATAATGCAATCGATTAAGATTCATCCGTAATAGCAAAATATGTGAAAAAGTTAGTTTCGGTTTTTATATTTTTTTGCGACGTGACATTTAGAAACATTTTTTTTACTAAGTTCTAGAATTGAATATGTTTACTTATAGTATTTTTAGAAATCTTAAAATATGATGATAATAGAACAAAAAATGTACCTAAACTCAACCCGGTATCGTTAATTTGTGAAAAATGGCAACGGAAGATCGTTTTTACAATACTCGTATTAAAAAAACTATAATTTTGAACAAAAACGTTACTATCATTTGAAGATGAAGAACCAACCTATAAGTGGTAGTTATTAAATATATTTGATTCGGTTTAGTTTTGTCACAAAAAGTGCGGAAAAACAGCATAATTTTGTCCGATTTGCAAACGCGCCCTTGTGAAGATTACAACAAAGAGGGTCAAATTGGAAATGACAAGAAAATGACAATGTTTTCCTAAACGCAGGTAGCAACCCGCCCCTCAAAAATGCACAAACTGAGAAAAAATCCAATGCAAGATAATGTCATTGTGTTCTTCAAATATTGATCCACGATCCACCTCATGCACATCCATTGATTGAATTTTGTTTTTAATAGTACCTAACTCTAATGGATATCAGTATTTTTTCAGAAGATTTTGTCCTCCAATTCATATGACATTGACATATTTTTGCACTGATGCGCCCAGGCAGGTTCATCATGGTTTTAACAAAAAATACAATCTAGCTTAGTAATTAGTTTCTGATTAGAGGACAAAAATTACTTTATAATTTAAACATGACTATTAGTCATCGATTTACATCGCTATTTGTGAGTAGTGTATTAGGACGTAAAAAATTGTAGTCGTTTCTTCAAGGCGGGATGCAGTTGCAATTATTATGAGGAGTGGCACCCTGATCTAATTAAACAGCCGGAATGTATTAGAGAACACATCTCACAAAATACAAACAATCGTTAGCTCCTCTTACCGCTTTCTTTTTCAGTTCTTCATGAAAATAGTAAGTCCAATGATCCCAAATTATTTAAACTAATTTCTTAACAAGTTGGGATCATTGGACTTAACATTGATAGTACAATGTGTTTATAGCTCTTTCTAGGTCTTAATTATAATTGTAATTGTAACGTTGCGGTATACGCTAAGCGCAGCTTGCTAATGAGCGCGGTCATCGACACCTAAAACTGTGCAGAGTGTAGTACGTGGAGCGAGCTACGCAAACTAGTATTGAGTCAACGGCATGGAGCTGTTAGATTGAGCCTCGTCAAATATTAGCAAGTAAGTAGGCGTCACTTGTGTACATCACACTGTGTTTTGGTTGACGTGGTGACGTGGCCATCCATTACTGGTTTTCAGCTGCGTGGGAATACTAGCAACTGCTCCAATTACATATGTTATATTTATATTACTACCGATCGTTGGATTTCTCATCAAGTAGGAGGCATCCAGCTGTTACTTTAATTTGTAAGGTGCTTTCTTCACTCGATAGTCTTTCGAGAGTCTGTTACGAAATTGCACTAGAACACACAGTGTTTTCCTTCCATCATCTGCCAAATTATTTACAAAATTGGCAAAGTGAAGAGACTATAGTGTTTAAACTCTTATAAAATGATTGCATGTTTGGAGATGAGGTCATAACGTTCATATAACTTCATACATGTCAATCTCCATAAAAGGTGCAAAGCACTGATTTCATAATAGTATGTTAATTAGCAGCAGACTGGTAGCCTTGCTAACTCTTACCAGGTCAGAACTTTAACATATGTTTTATTGTTATACTTTAATAAAAGAGCGATAATAACATAACCGTGACAAGGTCTAACGAATGATGTAATGAATGAGTTTCTGAGTTAGAAGGTAGTTTCACACGTGGTGTTCTATCAGTGGCTCTATACGCAGCTGTGCGCCTGTGCCCTGTGGATATGAATAGGTAACAAATTCATTTGATTAATAAGTCGATCACCCCTAATTGAAACGTGCAGAGGTGGAAAGGTGCCCCAGCAGACCGGTACATTATATAAGTAAACTAGACCACGGAGTCCGTTAGAATAAATGGCTGGTTCTGATGCTGAGAACCATTCTAAATGTATAATATAAACAACGAGGGATCCAGCTCCATATAAATGGAAAAGAAAATAAAGCTCCTTAAATAAAGAAATCTTTACGTTAAAGTAAAGTGTTATTTTCTAAAAAAAAATATGAAAGTAACTTACGGCTATTACAAAATTAAGATCATAAATAGAAATTAATGTTTTTACTAATGAGTGTACCAATTAATGAGACATGAAACGTATAGCAGCTGTACAAGCTATATTATTATTATTATTTTATTATTGCTATTAGAACATATTTGGTAGCGTGAAAAACAGCTGCCTTTTATAACAAAACTACCACTCCATTTGCCGTAACCTCGACGTCCATCAAAAGGAGAAGGACCAAGAATTTTCAATAATGTATGTCAAAAATCCATCACAGTTGACATAAGAGGCAGCTCATAACCTGTCAGAGTTCTTGTGAAACGACAATTTCACATTCACATAGTGACGGTGAAACGAACAGAAAACAATTTTCACTTTGAGGATATTAAACGAAAGTATATGTTCATAGAAACGAGAGTGAAGAGAGTCGTGACGTCACCGCTCAACAACGTTAGTTTCTCTTCCACAGAATTCATTGCTAAAACAATGAAGATGATTACCGAGATTAAAGTTCAACAATAGTTACGGAAACAGCAATGAGAAGCTATAATATGTTAATAGTAGCGGCGCTAGGTCGTCGGCAAGGTAACGCTGAAGCCCGCAAGGTGGACTTGTACTCTAAAACAGTAATGCTCGCACAACATTAGCCTATCCGAGAGATCTTTGACTTTATACGAGTATATATACATTTCGCTTCACAGATTCATCGTTATTTTGTTACATTACACAAATTAATAAAGTCGGTTGCCTGTATCGTTTGGTAATGTTTTTGTTTTTCAAAGATAACACTTTTTTTTTTATCGCCTACCGGATGTTTAAGAATTTATATAAATGTAATCTTTTTATATCTGTTTACAAAAATTCGGGTTATCATTTAATTACTAGTTATAGTTAAGTGAAGGACATTACAACTTCTTAAATGCTTTGGAGGCTTGTGACTCGTCAGGAATATCCAATACATAAGGAAATTCATAGTTTTCCTCTTGCACAAAGAAACCGACCGTTACGTCAATTTGGCATTATTCCTATGTGATTTAAAAGTCTATCTGAAGTTTCTCCATTAATTTCTTTAGTTTTATCAAGTCTTGATCAAGGGGGTTCTAAATGTTCCAATCAATCAACTGCGCCTTTTATCCTATCGGAGATCTCACACTGGACAATGCTGCCACAACGTGCTAAATAAAATAATATAAATAAAAAAGCCTCTCTATTCCATAATAAAAAAACACATCTAAAAAAGTAAATATTAAATAAAAAATTGAAATGAATTAGCCTTCTCCCTTTTCGCCACTTTGTTCTGTCCTGTGCTGGCCAACTCTGGACCACTACTTTTTCGATCTCCTCGACCCATCTTTCTCGAGGCTGTCCGTGTCTTCTTTTTCCTTTTGGGCCTTCCCACATGGTGCCTCTTTTACTTAATTTTATTGTCTTCGGAGCGTGCTACGTGCCCTGCCCATTTTCACTTCAGTTTCTGCTGCCACACAGTCTTAATAAAATCACTCTTGAGATTACTTCGAAGCCGTTGCACATCTTCATTTGAGGACCCTGTTCCAAGCGTGATGCTTGTGATTTAGAACGTAGCAAATTTAATGTTAGACAGTTATGTTATGTATCACTAACGGACTTTTTACTTAACGGACGGTTTTTAATGACTCTCTAGTCATGAGAGGTCATTGTTCCATTTTTTTCACTCTGGGTAAGTAGGTAATCATAATTTTAATTGTACACTCTCAGCGTATTATTTTCAGTGCTTCTACTTGGCCTTTGTCGTCACATAAAACGGGAAAATACCCGCTCTTTAATGCAGCAGTACTGGGAAATTGCATAAAAAGTAGACGATATTATCGAGTGCGCACGCTTGCAATGTACAGACCGTGGCGTGGTCTTGAAGCAATTTAATTGTTGATTCGAACGTTCTCGTCTTTCCTGTCCGTCTTACCCGTCTTACCAATGAACCATTTTCGCTCTACTTCTTATTAGATCGGCTCAAAAGATCACGATCATGGTAGACCCTGCGTTCGCTTGGTTGGATTAGCATGGTGTAAATTAGCATGGTTTAAATTAGCATGGTGTAAATTAGCATGGTGTAAATCAGTTTAACTTGAAGTCATCAGTAAGAGGTCTATTTTTATAGCATTCCTTTAAGACCCCTTATTCAAGGTCGTAAATAGCTGCAGTGATCAAATCGATGTACTCTTTGAAAGTTTGGACAGAGAAAGTCAAATTTCTTAGATACCTTCCTACATAGATGTGTGTGTTTAAGTACCTACCTTATATTGTTAAATGTCATTTGCAGATGTTTGACAGTTGTTACGGTTCGTCAGAAGCCCGAAAGTCTGACAACCAATCTTGCCAAAGGGTATCGTGTTACCCAGTAACTGGGTTGTGGAGGTCAGATAGGCAGCCGCCCCATGTAAAATCCTGGTATTCAGCTGCGTCCGGTTAGACTGGAAGTCGACCCCAATATAGTTGGGAAATGCTAGGCAGATGATGCTTGTTAAATGTCTTTATATCGTTTAATCATTATTTTGACTTTAAGATAAGTAATTTACAAATAGATGAATAATTATTTGTTGTATAATTTCTTTATGCATGCGGAGTTTGCCTGTAAAGCCTCGTGCAGACTAGCGCGACGCGACTCTAACAATACAATTTCTAGGAAATGCGCCGTCGCGTCGCGCCAGTCTGCACAACGCTTTAGTGATTGTGGCACTGTTGCATACACACTTTCCCATTAAACCTTTAGCATAGAACCCGTGTAAGCGATTGCTGAAGAACCAATAAAAAACTGACTATCCACAGACCCACCGCTGCAGAAATATGCATGGATATCATGGATTATGGATAGCATGGATTTCAGTTTTCACTGACTTTATTATTATCTGGTTTGCTCTCTTCTCTATATTACTCCGTCCTTTTATTAGTTTAGTCTTGCGAATTATTAGTGATTTTTTTGTCAGTAATAGAAAGTACATTATCACTGCGTTACGTGTTACGTAGTGGTGACGTTAGGCGAGCTCTAAACAAACAAGTCGATAGCTTTGGCACGGCTCGCGGATACAGAGCTGGCGTATTTTTGTAAACAACGCATTTATAAACCGTGCCCCGAAAATCACGTGATTTTGTTTTATAAGTTGTGCGATGTTATTACAGTTTACGATGCCGATAAATTTTGTGGACGGAAATAGAACAGACAACATATTATTGTAGTGTATAATTTATTAAATACTTGTCTACTAATAAATCAATGATGAGAACTTCGGTCGTCAATGCGATGCAAATATCCTTAGTTAATCTGTCGATCATCACTTGACCTCTATCGATTATATTCCCTTAAGAGCTTTGAAATTTGTAAATTATAACAAGACGATTAATAAAAATCATCGCTTTAGCTCGGTTCAGTGTTTTTTGACAATAGGTTATTTGGCTAACCTTCGGCGTCGGCCATCAGATCATTGTAAGACAAATAGTGCGAGCCTCTTTTGAACACCTGTTGATTAACGTGGCTATAACGTCGCGCTCATTATCGGGCCCACAGAACAGAAAAAACAGATCGGGCCCCGGGGATTATCCGCTATAATCAATAGCATTGAGGTCCTTCCTTTTCAAAAGCAGTCTGTTTTATCTTCAATTTTTTTTTTTATCGTGGCATTACTTTTTCTTGTTTTTGAACAAGGCAAAATACTCGTAGTTATCTGCAAGTTTGTGGGTCAGTGACAGCTCGGCCCGAGTCAACTGGGTTCGAATAATAATACCAGATATTTCACTCCCGATTACGGTGATTTGTACGGTCAGGCAGAAAATAATATTAATCATAATAAAAAACGTTTTTATTTTTCGCTTTTTTGTGGGTCAGTTTGTAATTTATCTAAGTTACAATAGCCTAATGTCAACTGCTCAACACCTTTTACAAAATATTGATTGTCTCGATGCAGGGACCATAATCGTTGAGGAGGTCTCCTGGTACTTCACCATCAGCTCCACTTCTCCATATGTATTGTGACGAGCATAAATAAAAATACCCAAATCGCTATAAGAGTTTGAGTTTGAGACGAAACATTTCAGGTAATACAAAACAACAGCGTTTTTTTTTATCTGCTTCTTGTCTTGGTAAATTGGTACTGTATTCTCAGACCAATTAAAAAACCAAGACATAGCGCTGTCAACAGTGAAGTGAAACCGGTTTCGTAAACATGTGTGCACTTATTAAGGTGTAGTTTGATTGTAGTTTTGGCGTGCTTCACTTTATTGTTCGCAGCGATGTCTTGGTTTTTACTCCGGATTTTTTATTTGTCTATAAACCATTTTAGCAGGGACCGAAACCGGTATGATCAATACGGGTTTTGTTTCGGTTACAACATTTATATTTTTAAAGGTTACCTTTAATTGAATACAACCAGTATTAATACCCGTTACGGAAATAAAAATATCTTACACGAGGCAGCGGCCTAATGCCGCTGGCTCGTGTAAGATATTTTTATTTTCAAAGGGAGCGCATCGCCTGTGTGTGTAACCGGTATTAAAACGGTAACCTAAATAAGGTAACATGTTTTTTCTTCTTAGTTACCCAATTGCGGTAACCTTAGTCGTAGAAGTAACCAAAATTCTTCGATATAATTTATAAAGGTTTTCGGTCCCTGCTTTTTAGTTGACTTTTTGTCGTAGTTGGGTTTTAGTTTTTACAACTTTTATTTTTGACATAAACACATCGCAATTACTTACTCATCTTGTATAATCATGTTTTTACGCCACTATCAGCAGTGTGGGTTAATGGAACACTACGCTATCTGATTAGTAATGCGGTCGGAAGGACCAAGGATCAGATTGCGGATTTGTCGCATTTGACGAATTTTAAGAAAACGAAATGTGTCCCTGCTCGTACACGTATTAGGAACTGCCGATGAACATACAAATTGGCAAACAATCAATTATTGCTGCGAAGTACCAATGCTAACACCATACTTTTACCGACTTCATTCTTGGACGTAGTCACAGCCCTCATTCAGGTTATTGAAGAGTCTCCCAAAGCCAAGGATCAAAGCATTTACTTGATGTAAGGCGTGCAGTATAATATTGCTGTTAGAATTCCTCGCACATGTCAATAGATCTTGTCAATGCAAGAAGCACACCGAGCCGACTGAATATTTTAGTGATATAATTTAATGGAAGGATGTCTTATATCGATCCGTTGACACGTCGGTTGGTTATTTTGTTTGATAACATTGGAATACGGACTACGAGCTTAATTTGAAGCAGCACAGCATACTATTATGATAAACAGACTTGTTATTTAAAAAAGTTTTTCTTTTTCTATGCCAAAAAGTCTAGAGATCAAGAAATTACGAAAATAAACTATTAAAAGCAACATGCACTGATAACCTTAAACTGCGGGTGTTAACAAAAGGTATAAATAAGATTGGTGAGATCCGGAAGGATCCGCAAATGACGATGACCGAGGAACAAAAAGGCTTGTGCAGACCAGCGCGACACCGGTTATTGTTATACTGTGAAGTTTTCTTAGAAATTGTATTGTTCGTGTCGCGTCGCGCGACAAGTCGCGCTGGTCTGCACAAGCCTTAAATAGCACCGGGCCGACGCGACGATGTGACCTTTGGAACGCTCTCATTTTTTAGCAGACCCCCATAATTTCCGTAGTTTACACTCGCATAAAATCCCAGATAAAAATAAAGGTTTATACGTATAATCACATTCTGAATGTCGAAAGTCTGCTGGACCAGTCTAAGGCTTCCTGTTCCTTGTATTTTAATTAACTCACAGACCAAGGCCAATTATCGTACTTAAAAAACCTTCACATTCTAGTCGCAATCCCTTGTCAAAAATGTTGGTAAATTGAACTGGAACTGTCCGTCTGGTGTGTTTGTTATAAAGGATAAGTATAGGTGGGTACAGTGCATGTAGATGTGGACTTCATTTCTTAGCGCAGAGTGAATGTCAGAATCATTACAAAGATATTCGTATGCGTTGGATAAAAATATTTTACTATTGATCTTAAGTATAACTATTATATTTTACTATTTCAAGTATTTGAATTTCCCACAGATTTTTTGCACTTTTTAAAAATTAATTTCTTGCTCATTATTAAATTATAATAAAAAATATTGATGGAGGCATAATTCTGAAGTAACATAGTTTATAAAAAAAATATATTTGAATCTCATCAGAATCAGAATCAGAAATAATTTATTTGCAAAGAATGCATATATCATGCATATTCCCTATTGGTTTAAAATAGTTTTATATTTAAATACGTCTATTTATTTCCAAAAAGTGTCCCTGAAGGTATATTGGTATGTTTTATTTTACCTAAAACGCTCAATTAAAGTAAGCCGTCCGGATGTTACGCGTAGTGGTCGTAGTGCGACTCCGTCCTAGCATCCATACCTTAATGTAATACTAATTAATGAGAATTATTGAGTTATTCAATAATATTTTAGGTAATATTCACAATAAAACCTAAAGGTAGCTATTTGTATTAATTTATACGCACTGATTTAAGGTGAATAGTAGGCTCACTGACCTTGCGCATGTGGGCGGAGCTAAACGCCCTACCCCTGGAATACGAAAAATGCGCGCGGTGGCGCGCTACACTAAAACGACGGTCAAAGAATATGCAGGGGCGCAGACATGCGCACGTTGGTCGGTATTTTTACCTACGATTAAGGGAATGGTACATGCAAGGCTGATATTTGTATTGATAGATCAGGACGTGAAACCCGTTTTGGAATACCGGTTAATATTGTTCATAAACCGTTATAATACCGTTCATTGATTAACCAGTTAATTACAAAAACGGTTTTGACTAAACCTAAATAATTTTCAAGTCAAGTGTTGCCCCCCCCCCCCCCCCCCTGCCAGCTAAATAGTTGTACTTTGATATGTAAAAAAATTCACAGCAGTAGTATATACAACGAAGTTAAAAGGAAAACTATCACAGCTAAGTAGGCTTTACAGGTTAACGAGTAATAGTCAACCAATATAAATTTGCAGTTTGAAAATCATGATCTCCCATACATTCCGTATGAGAGAACATGTTTTTCAACTAAGTACAATGTTAAGTTTGTTCTTAGGATAAATTCATCCCAACTACGGAACCCTTCATTGCGTGGTCCGACACGCACTTGGCCAGTTTTTGATGTGTAGCATCTTTCCGCTCGGTTTCCTGCAATTTAAATCTAAATCTAAATAATCAAATCTGTGGGAGTGATTTCGTGAAAAGGGACGGAAGTGTGTAACAGGAAGCCGGGGAAGCGCGAGCTATTTGATTTGACCAATGATCGCGCGCGGTGCTAGAGTTAGTAGTCAGAAACGATTTTGACGAGGCGGGGCACCCCTTTAATGATGCTTATTACAAAGGTGAGATGTCAGATGTTACATATCATAGGTAACTACTGTAAGGCTTGTTTTTGTTTACCCAATTGTTAGCTCGTATGAAAAATGCTACAAGCGCGGAAATCATTTTACGCACGTGTATCATACGTTTTATTATGCATTGTGCGAGGAAAAAAAAAACGAGCGAAAGGGCCGGGCGAGCGCGACTCGCACTTCAAATCGAGATGTGTGCAAAATTCGTTTGGAATATTGCTATCTCTGTTTGACAAAACAATGCGGGCGCTTCAGTGTGTGTGGATAGATACTATAGCTTATAGTAGCTGTAAGTACTTGCCATTCATTCATAACGAGTCGACAGCATTTATATTTATTATTAGAAATTAGGTATGTTCATTATTTGCTTTATTTTTGTTGATTATTATGGGGAATCGTTAGTGAATGTACAGATTAGTAATGCGTTTATGGAAATTTCTTTACCATGCCGAGATCTCAACATATTAGCATATTTCGACTAATCTCGAGATTTAGGCCTTGTAGAGAAAATCTATACTCCATAGGTTTAGGTAGTTAAATAAAGGTAAACAAATCGTAACAAGGGTTTTTGTGGATGACACTTTCTTGTTTAAATATACGATAAACCAAACTAAATTCATTTTAGATTTTTACAATAATTTCCTCTTTTATTAATGTATGTTAAACTTTATCATTTATTCATAAACTACTCTCCGTACATGTATCTGCTTGAGCACAATTTTTTTTGTTAGATTCATAATAATAATATACGTATTTTGTAATCTGTCTATTGTAAAGAGCCCAGAATCTAAACGTCAACGAATTATAACGTTGCTAAATTGAAGATTACAA
This sequence comes from Agrochola macilenta, assembly GCA_916701695.1. Lineage (NCBI taxonomy): Eukaryota > Metazoa > Arthropoda > Insecta > Lepidoptera > Noctuidae > Agrochola > Agrochola macilenta. The sequence continues at coordinate 21,711,667 of OU753568.1, forward strand.
CTGTGCCGTAGCATGACAACTAAAGTGACAGGTATTACGTTTAGTCGGTTACTTGACAGGTGTCTCGTCACGTGGTTTTTTTGTTTACCTTTATTTAACTACCTAAACCTATGGAGTATAGCTAGTAGATAATTCATACAAATACGGGCAGGTACCCATACATTGTTGTCGAGCATGGCCGTCCGCCTTGGGGGAAATTCGGCTGACGCATAAATATAAATTATTGGGATATTTATTATTATTGTCTTTATTTATTTTAAGCCTATTTAAGTTTATTTATTTCGTTTAGGGTGGTCTCAACTTAAAAAAAATAATGCTTTTTCTGTATTATTTATTATTATTCAAATACTGTTATTACTATGTAATGAATACAATCAAATAATAAAAGTGTTAGCGCACGTTAGCAAGGACGTGAAAATATCGAAGCGATTTTTTTTGTGTACTGGATTTTCTACGCTTTGCTTCACGCCGAGAGTTGAAAATCCAACAGTGTGTTTTTTCAACGCGCTGGGACGAGAGTGCGTCCAACACGTTGCATTCTCAACGCTCGGCTAAACACCGAAAGTTGAAAGTCCAGTGCGCGATAAAATCCCACCGTGATATTATTACGTCCGTGCGAATGTGGGCTTATGAAAAGTCCCAATTAGTAAATGACAAATATTCCTATAATTTATATTTACGCGATGTCCGTAAATTCAGATAAATAACATCTTTCCGAGCTAAGAATAATAAAAAACAAGGATTTTGATTATCCATTTATTAATTATGTTGTTACTTCAGAGATATTGATAAAGGTGTGTCATTAAAAAAATATGAGTCGAAACGTCATAAAGTCGTCTAGGGTGACCATAATATTCGACCTCGTTCAAATTACAAAAAAATACTATTATTTATGGTAATCAGAATACATAGTGTCAAAGATCTAGAGATGGGTCGTACTTGCAAAATCGAGTACCAGGGCTTCCAAGTACGTCCACCTTTAGACACCAGCGCCAAAAACCAGGGCTCGAAATACTTTCAAGTATTTTCTTTCTGCATGGAAAATAGATCCGTAAATTCATACTAATAAGGAGTACAATCGCGTATGCAAAAAAAGATACTTCCAACCAAGCCTTGGTGGAAGAAAAATACTTTCATAGAACATTGATCCATATTGACCATTAAATAAATAGCACAATCGCGTTTACAAAAAAAACTTCCACAACCTTAAAAGTAAAAATACTTGCATAGGATCCAAACCTTGTTGGAAGAAAAAAACTTGCATAGAACATTGTAATCCAACATACATTCGTAACTTTATAGAAATAAAGAGCATAATCGCGTTTACAAAAAAATACTTCCAAACATAAAAAGTAAAATATACTTTCATAGGACATTGTTCTGTAACTGAATATAAATAAGGAGCAGAATCGCGTCGAGCGTAGACGGAGCAAAATACTTTGAAGTCTTGCGAGTATTTCTCTGGTCGGCACTTGGTCGGCGTACTTGCAAGTAAATACCTAGTATAAAAACCTGGTTGCGTAAATACGCACCTTCCCTACAAAGATCCACACTAAACACGATGATTAAAAAAAAAAAAAAATCGTGGGTTGAGTTAAAATTATGTAAACAATTAGTAGCTAAGAAGGTAAATAGGTACCTAACTTACATAATTGGGTAACTTGTTGTGAGATACATCCCCAACGTTCGGAGTCCATGAAAACGATACACACGACGAAAAATTTGAAAATTTTCGCAGCCGATATCTTGGATTTACATTTTGACCTCACTATCGGCTTTATCATCCGAGAAAACTATGAAAACGACACCCATGACGAAAATATTTGAAATTTCCTCAGCCGCCATCTTGGATTTACATTTTGACCTCACTATCGGGTTTAGCATCCGAAAAAACTATGAAAACGATACCCATGACGAAAATATTTGAAAATGTTCGCAGCCGCCATCTTGGATTTACATTTTGACCTCACTATCGGCTTTAGTATCCGAGAAAACTATGAAAACGACACCCAAGATGAAAATATTTGAAAATGTCCGCAGCCGCCATTTTGGAATTTCATTTTGACATCACTATCGACTTCCGCACCTGCGAAAACCAAGAAAACGATACCCATGAGGAAAAATTAGAAAATTTTCCAATAAAAATAATAAGTGTCAGAATAGTTATTTATGCTTTATGTGCGGAAGGTAGGTGATTTCTCTTCCGCACGTGTCTATCTTACGCACGTGTATCATACAACGTTTTACTATGCATTGTGCGAGGAAATTAAAAAAAACTTGAGAGGTGTCAAGGGACACCCGGATGGAACGAAGTTCCTCTTTCTATGAGAGAGAGACAGATAGACAGAGAAACACGCGCACGCCGCACGGCTTACAGCTATAGCAAAAAGTATCGTTACAACTTTTGGTCTTAATTTTTTCTAAACTCTAAGGTCTCTAGACTTTGACTCCGACTCCAACTGACTCCGACTCCGACTGACTCCGACTCCGACTGACTCCGACTCCGACTCCGACTGACTCCGACCGACTTCGACTGACTCCGACCGACTCCGACCGACTCCGACCGACTCCGACTGACTCCGACCGACTCCGACTCCGACTCCGACTGACTCCGACTAACTCGGACCGACCCCGACCGACTCCGACTGACTCCGACTGACTCCGATCGACTCCGACCAACTCCGACCGACTCCGACTGACTCCGACCGACTCCGACTCCGACTGACTCCGACTCCGACCGACTTCGACTGACTCCGACTGACTCTGACCGACTCCGACCGACTCCGACTGACTCCGACCGACTCCGACTCCGACTCCGACTGACTCCGACCGACTCCGACCAACTCCGACCGACTCCGACCGAGTCCGACTGACTCCGACCGACTCCGACTAACTCCGACCAACTCCGACCGACTCCGACCGACTCTGACCCTGACACCGACTCCGACTTCGACTCCGACTCCGACTGACTCCGACTCACTCCGACTCCGACTAACTCGGACCGACTCCGACTGACTCCGACCGACTCCGACTGACTCCGACCGACTCCGACCGACTCCGACCGACTCCGACTAACTCCGACCGACTCCGACCAACTCCGACCGACTCCGACCGACACCGACTCCGACTCCGACCGACTCCGACCAACTCCGACCGACTCCGACTGACTCCGACCGACTCCGACTGACTCCGACCGACTCCGACTAACTCCGACCGACTCCGACCGACTCCGACTGACCCTGACTCCGGCCCCGACTCCGACTCCGACTTCGACTCCGACTCCAACTGACTCCGACTGACTCCGACCGACTCCGACCGACTCCGACCGACTCCGACCGACTCCGACCGACTCCGACCGGCTCCGACTGACTCCGACCGACTCCGACCGACGCCGACTCCGACTCAGACTCCGACTTCGACTGTGACTACGACTTCGACTCCGACTTTGACTTTGACTTTGACTTCGACTTCGACTCCGACACAGCTTACAACTATAGCAAAAAGTGTCGTTACAACTTTTGGTCTCGAAGTATAAGTATAAGTATATAAGTATAAGTCTCTTGACTCGTGTCGATATACACTCGCTCGACTTCAACTTTGACTTCGACTTCGACTCCGACTCCGACTCCGACTTCGACTCCGACTTCGACTTCGACTCCGACTTCGACCCCGACTCCAACTTCGACTTCGACTCCGACTTCGACTTCGACTCCGACTTCGACTCCGACTCCAACTTCGACTTCGACTCCGACTCCGAATTCGACTCCGACTTCAACTGCGACTCGACTTCGACTTCGACTTCGACTCCGACTCCGACTTCGACTCCGACTTCGACTCCAACTTCGACTTCGACTTCGACTTCGACTCCGACTTCGACTTTGACTTTGAGAGAGAGACAGACAGAGAAACACGCGCACGCCGCTCGGCTTACAACTATAGCAAAAGTGTTGTTAAAACTTTTGGTCCAAATTTTTTCCGTTCCGTTTTGTTCGATTCCCGGGTCAGGCAAAGTGATATAAATTGCATTTTTTCTAAAATTGCTCAATAGCAGCCGAGTCCGAATTTGTCCCTGGTTGATGGTAATGGGCTCACCCCCTATAACATGGAACTTCTAAACATAACTGGCGAAATGTGGGTGATCTATAGGTACACCTCTGCCTAACCCTTCGGGGAATACAGGCGTGATGTTATGTTGTTATATTTTATATATACATTTATTTGTTTTTATTGTAAATTGTCAATGAAAATTAAAAGAAGTATTAATAATTGCACATAAAAAAATAGTCAACAATAAACCGCCTACGCGCACAATCGGTTTGGACTCTCTGCAGCGAGCTAGTCTATAAACGCACACTAATACAATAAGTTCGTAAACATTAGCACTAACACATATGTATGCGCATAGTCGGTCGACAGCCGGAGCGGAGCAACGAACGACACAGCCGTCCCGTCTCAGTGCTAACGCACGACTGCCGCCCGCGCCCGCACAGAGCCCCTCTGAACCTCTATCTCTAGATGGGGATATTTTCTTAGTAAATATTGATTGATTTACAAAAAAAAATTACAAATCTGTAGTAACTCTAACCTTCAATTTTTCAGTGTAAAAATATTTCCAAATATCAAAGCTGTTTAGAAGTAGTTAGGGATATTAGCCAAAAATTGCGTTTTGGTAAATATTTTTTTAAGGCAAACGTATTAACCTTACGAAAAAATCCCGATAATATAAATGTTGTTCATGAATCTATAGCAAACATATATTTTTTTCAAACCTTTTAACCAAGCCGTTAATGAGAAGATAGCTTTTTAAAGTGACCGTTTTACTGTACTAAACGAGAGTAAGGCCCTTAACTAAGTAGGTACCTACATTCATTAATTGGTATAGGAATTGTTAAGATCGACGCTTATTTTTAGGTACTTTGTCTGTATTCTTTATCAACTAAGATCCATGCGATAAGTTTTGCATAGGCAAGTTAAGTATAGGTGGTACAGACTCTCCTACTATTTTGAACTCATATGATTTTAACTTAGAACCTGGGTTATCAACTTCTCATGTAGTACCCACGAGTAGTTACTAGTAGCACGAGTGATGATGGAAACTATGATCCGGATCAGACGTCCTGCTCTTCTGAAGGTGATTTTAGTTGTATAAATGAAGGAAATAGTACTGGAAGGAAGACAAAGAAAAGGTTTAGCTGAATCAGAGATTTGGAAAGCCCGTATGAACAAAAAGTTATGAGAACATGTCAAAGACTACATAGGCTGGAGAAAAAATTAGAAAAAGAAAAGAAGATATTTGCGACGAAGACTATTCTTTGTTGCCAAGTAGGCCAGGAAATATGAATTTTTCCATAACAACCTACGAGCAACTTTTAAGGACTCGCCTAAACTTACTTCATGCTAATTTAAAGACTTGCAAGCTCTTATAACTGTAATACCTTCAGATTGTCACTTTTTTATGATAATTTGCCGCACTCTAATAAAATAGTGATTTTTTTAAACTGACATCTCGTATACAATGGTTGACTGCTCGTAACACGTTAGTAATGAGGTTATTTTAATATTGTTTACTCGTAACTGTTTATGTATTGATTATTTAATGAAAAACCTATGTGGGCATTATATTGTTTTAAAATATATCAATAAATAATTCAATTACCTACCAACTACTTTTTAATTTAATTTTATTTTCGAAATTATACAGTTTTACCCTCTCCTGTAAAATTTTACACATTGCAGTTTCATGTTGTCAACCTTTGACCATCGATATGGTATAATAAACAGTTTCAATTTTTTTTTCACATTTGAAATAATATTCAATTAATATAATATTCAGTTGCTATATTATTCAAAATCTATAAGTAACGTTTAATATAATTTCTACGATTCTACGATCCGATTGATATGATACGATTATATTCATTTCTACGATATGGCGACAACATAATTATACACCGGCTTGTAGTTAATAGGTTGAATCTGTTCCAAAACCGAATCGGAGCATCCCGACTTTATGTAGTCTTTTGGCTCCTACCCTAGAGTGTATATAAAAACCGGAGGCGCGGAGGGAGAACAACCCCCGCTCGCTGTAACAAAGCATAGGCGCCCGTGCGAGCCTTAGCGGCTGAGGTGAGCATGGGCAATTTGAAAATTATATGAAATGAACGTTATACTAAATGAAATTAGAGAAAATTAAAATTATATCAATTATAACATTAGATCATATGAAATTCGGTTAAATGTTTTTATATAGCATCTGAAAATTATATCATATGAAAGTTATGTCTAATGAAATTAGACTATCTGTCATTATACCAAACATTACACACCCCGCAGGGGGTGCCGCCTCAACGTGTTTTATACGGAATTTTTCACTTTTTGTATGGAAAACATGAAAAAAATATTACCTACATGTTCATGTTTAGGGGTTAATGGGTTTCATAGAGGGGGTCGAAATTTTCATTATTTTTGCGATAGGACGCACCATTTTCGAGATATAAGCAAAGGAAAAAATAAATACAGTACTGTTTTTGCACGTGAAATCGAGATGTTGGTGTGAATTTTAGTTCCTGACAACTTATTTTACCCCACACTTTTTTAATCGCGATTAAATATTGTCAGAATTAGTCTGGTTTGGTATTTTACAATCAAAATTTTAGGTGAAAAATGTCATATTCAGAATAGCAAAATTGCCATTTTCACTAAACTAAAAACTCAGTACTATCTTAATGCTGTCAAACTAAAATATAGTTTAATTGTGTCACTTTAGTCTATTTCAGAATGGGAAATCGTCGTTTGATAGGATTAAACTTAATTTTAGTGATTTTTAGTCTAGTTTAGAGGCATTTGTGACAAGAGAATCGGCACCATTATATTTTAAAATGCTACTAAACCCGCCTCTCTCAGTTGTCCTTGCCAACTTGTGTGGAATGATTGAATCGGTAGACTTCATTCTACTAAATCTATTGTCACTTCCAGATCGTCGTTATTGTTTTGATTTACAACAGCACGCTTAGCATGACCACAATAGAAACGGGTTTTGTCGACGGAGGAATAGACAAAATGACAGATAAACAATCACAAATTCACAATCTGTCATTTTGTCTATTCTTCCGTCTACAAAACCCGTTTGTACGGTTCATTCTACGCGTGCTGGTAAACATGCAAATGTTTCTCGTGCAAGTAGTTACAAATTACTAAAGTGTTGGAGATGGGAGGCATTGGGGAGACAGTGTGATGCAAATTGTTCCGCTCAATGGCACATGCGTTTATTTTTGTCCAATTTTATTCCCTTAGTAGCGTTCAAGTTCAAACAAGGCGAAGACAATGCTCCATCCTTGAGGTATTTGTGTCGAAGACTCGCGACACCCAACATGACATGCATCGTAACTCCGAATGTATTCATATTAACTTGTTTATTTATAGCGAAAGGTATAATATTTTTTAGTCCTAAAAGGCATCGAAAGGCGGTTTGGTGCAGAACCTGAATATTGACTTTCACCGTAGAGCCGAGAGCTTTTGACTTAACAAACAAGTCTCAGGCTTTGAAAGTAATCTGTGGTTCTGCACGCTCGCTGATGCGGACTCGCGATGTTAAATAACAACTGTTGAGAAACGCTTGCAATATTTTGTTCAATAAAATGATTATGAATGCAACGCACTAAACATACGTCCCGGCAAGAGAATCCTTGAGAGACTAGAACAAGCTGGACAGACACAGACATATTATGATGACATGCTATGCAACTCATCTGAAGCAGATGTCTAAGATAGAGTACGTAAGTACTACGAACCTAGGGTGTTGCTTTACCACGTGGGAGTAACAACTGGGCAGACAGATAACAGAGACAGATGATGTCACAAGTAAGTAGATGTAACCAGGTAAAGTTCGAGAAAGTTTAATCTATCTTATTTCTTTTTTACCAATCTCCAGTCTCCAGGCCTTCCGCCCTCCTACGTTCTATAAATAAAGTGCAACATTACATAACACCAGTTTATCTTCGGTTAGCTCAGAATAGGTACTAGTGTTTTCTCGATCTTTTAGGCATTTTTAAAAGAAAAACTTTCTTTATTGTTATATCAGGTATTACGTAAGTTTCGATAATATAGAGTCTCTCGTAGGCCCAGAGACTTGTACTCTTTATTTTATAAATTCCTGTAGCCCTACTATAGACATTGTGAAAAACCCTTTTTTTTTTTTTTTTGTTGGGATATTATCAAATAACTTCTCCCGCTCTGGCTGAAACTCACCCGTGTTCCTTCCGTTGCCTGTGTGCCGGGGCCGCGACACAACGCGCCGTCGACCCGGGCCTGGTTCTTGTGGGACGGCGAGCTACCCATCGCTCACCGTCCGCAAGCCCGCGCCTACGGTGGCCAGAAATCGGGTTGCGACTCCCGACGCCCGGGGCGTCTCCTGCGGCGACTTGCCTCTCCCTCACGCGTTCCGCCTCCTCCTTCGCAGAGGGAAGTGACGGCCTCCCATGCACTCTCGCTCCGAACCATGGCTTGAACCAGGGCCGGACGCGAGAGATCGCCGCCGCCGATCGCCTCCGTGAGGACACGGCGGTGCTCCGCCCAAGCCGGCCAGACCTCCACTGTATGCTCCACCGTGTCCTCCGGGCGATTGTGAAAATCCCTAACAAAACAATATGGGCGAGCGGGAAAACTACGAATTCAGCTTATTCAGCACTTACTGTCTGTTGCACCGTGCACACTGCACAGACCTCTAAATTTTTGAGTTATGAAGGGTTCTTCGGAGGCTTGCAGCTGTAACTTTGTGAACTAAGTTTTTACTGCAGTTGTCTTCTTTATTATTGTTGTTGCTAGTCATGTTGTGCGATTACGCTTTGGGTGATAATCAGGTCGAAACCTTTAATGTGAATCTAGTGATATACTGTGATTGTTACCTGTTGTAGTTGCCTTGTAATTAATAAATAATAAATAAATAATAACTCCGAGAGTAACCCTAATAGTGACAAATTACTTTGTTTGGTTAACGAAGACCTGCCGACTTACTACACCACAATAATATCACAGGCTTATGACGCAGCGCTGCCTTAGAGCGACCGACGACGTCTACGAGTTGATGAAACCATTCAAGCTCAACATTAAACTTATGACGCAGCGCTGCCCTAGAGCGACCGACGACGTCTACGAGTTGATGAAACCATTCAAGCTCAACATTAAACTTATGACGCAGCGCTGCCCTAGAGCGACCGACGACGTCTACGAGTTGATGAAACCATTCAAACTCAACATTAAACTTATGACGCAGCGCTGCCCTAGAGCGACCGACGACGTCTACGAGTTGATGAAACCATTCAAGCTCAACATTAAACTTATGACGCAGCGCTGCCCTAGAGCGACCGACGACGTCTACGAGTTGATGAAACCATTCAAGCTCAACATTAAACTGTGTTTCTTTATTACGGCGTGATAGGCTGCTGAGGACTTCGCTTCGGTCATTGGTGCTTTAAGTTCACTTGTACAATCTGGAAAATCATTGGATTGACTGAAAGGGTCTACCGTACCTACTACTCGTATAGGATTAGTGAAAGATTCACGAAAATTATACACCTGTCTTAAATCGACCCACCGTGCATTTTTTTTTATCCTATCCTATACTTTTAAATATATACATATATTTATTTAACATAACATCACGCCTGTATTCCCGAAGGGTTAGGCAGAGGTGTAACTATAGTACACACACATTTCGCCAGTTAGGTTTAAGTCATCGATTTATATCGCATCAATGGTTTAAGTCCCATGTAATAGGGGGCGAGCCTATTGCCATCAACCGGGCGCTAATCCAGAGTCCAGGCTGCTGCTGAGAAATTCCAGATGGAAAACCCAATAACACTTTGCCCGACCCGGGAATTGAACCCAGGACCTCATGCTCAGCAGTAGCGCTTGCGACCACTAGATAAAGTCTATATTATAGTGATAGTCTATATTTAAATATAATTGTAATCACGTTCTCGAAAACGGCTCTAACGATTTCGATGAAAGTTAATATAGGGGTTTACGGTGGCGAAAAATCGATCTAGCTAGGTCTCATATCTGGGAAAATTCGTTCGGTATCACTATTGTTCCAGAAAAAGAGAAGAAAATCGGAGTTTGTTCGCTCTGAAGGCTTTGAAGCAACAAGCATATTCGTTATTTGTTTTGTTTTGCAAAAAGAGTATTGAAATTGTTTTTTTTTTACCATTCTGATGTTCAAATTATGGATACGGCACCAGAAGTAGCCACGCAAGCTGTGGCACCTCCTGCTCCTCAGTCTGGGCTTAGTTAGCGAAACGTAGGTGCACAACTAAAATACATTCGTGCCAAGCGCGGTTTAAAATAAAAGTAATGTCGCGCAACTAATTTCACGGTCATGGTTGCATTTGACCGTGAAATTAGTGAAACTAGTGTCGCAAAAGCACATTTGTACGATAATATTGCACACTGCAAAATAAAGCTTTGGTCACAGATTACTAATAATGAGAATGAGAATGAGATCATTAATCTGTGCTTTGGTGCTAAGGGCGCCGGGCGCCATGATTTCTCTGATACTGTAGATTTCAGTTTTCACGATACTAATTATTTTACGAAACAAGTTGCACAGTTGCAAGTTGTTGTTGTAGTTGTTTGAAACTAGTTTCGTGAAATTAATTTTACCATGCATGCAATTAATATTGTATGTAGTTAATGTAAATTCGGCTTTATAGATGCTGTAATCAAAACTTGTTGCTTCTTTAAGGGCGACCAAAATTTGATTTTCTTCTCTAATACTGAAGACACGTATCGCGTGTTACATTGTCTTTGCAATCAAAGCCCAACCGTTCATCTGTTCATGCATTAGAAAGGAAGAATGATATCGTTATCCAAGTTGAGAGCTTCGGCATGATTTACAGGATTTTTTTTGTTTGATTAGTTGTATTTAGCAGGTTTCTAGAAATACTCTAGGTAGGTATGGAAACTGCAATTAAACATGCAAAACGTGCCGTGTTCTACATATTTGTTAGATACCTTGGGAAGTTGGGACATACCCATAGGTATGTCCAGGTAGCCTTCTAGGATGTTCAAAAGATATTATCTTACCATTTATTACGGACCAACTCGCCGCGGACGATTTCTCTGACCTTTTTAGGGTTCCGTACCTCAAAGGGAAAAAAACGGACCCCTTTTAGGATCACTCGTGTGTCTGTCTGTTTGTCTGTCTGGTTGGTTGGCAGGCTGGCTGGTTGTGGCTATCCGTCTGTCACAGCCAATTTGCTCCGTATCTATGTACCGATAAAGTTGAAATTTGGTACACATAAATGTATGTAGGTATTTCTGTGAGCCAAATACGAACGTGTAACGTAAATATACCGTTTGAAAAATCAAATGAATGGGCTTGTTGCGAGGATCTCAATGTTGTTTAATTTAACGTGGCGAACATTGTAAATAATAATAATAATAATAATAATCGTTTATTTATAAAAAAGGACACGCTTACAATAACCTTAACAATTTAAAATATAGCACAGTTGCTTATTTGCCTGAACTAGGTTGAACCTGTGTTTCAGGCTAGAAAGTGCATAAATACTTATTTCAATAAATTAACAATGGGTTTAAAGTAAAAACTAAATTAAAATTTAAGTAAATAAAAGCAAAAATAGTATGTTAGCGGTTCTATTTGCAAACAACAAGTAGATCTTCTGTCTGTGCATAATCTATGGTTAGTAAATAATTAAGAATATTTTTTTTACAACTAAAATAATTTAAATTATAAATACAAAGTTTTCTATTTAATCTATTATACAGAAATGGTCCTAAGAATGTAAAAAATCTTTCTACAAAAACATGTTTTGAGGTTGCATTAGATATGCAAACTATATCATTCCGTCTCTTGTTAGTTTTGTCAGCATTGTAGGTAAGCATGGTGTGCTGTTTTAATACTAGGTGCATAATGAAAAGCTGGCGAACCGTCAGTAAGTTGCAGGATTTATATAGCAGAACTGTGGGAAAGAAGAAGGGATGGAAGTTTGCTACCTTTAAAATGGCTCTTTGAGCTCTTTCAAGAGGAAGTAAATTAGTTTTTGGTGCACCACCCCAAGAAGTGATACAGTACTGAATTATAGATTGACATAGGGCCAAATAAACTTGTGTGATTAATTTTGAATCTGCAAATGATCGCAATTTTTTAAAAACATATATTAGTCTGCGCACTCTTTTAACTAGACTTTCAATATGTTTTCTAAAAGAGAGTGTGTCATCTATTATTACCCCGAGGTATTTTAAGTTGCTCGTTTTGAGGATAAAAGGACAATTACACTTGTTGACTGTACGGTTTCCACATTGATGGGCATATAAATGAGGGTTAGTAATGTTAAGTGGAGGTTTGCGCATGGAGAAGTGAATATATTTTGTCTTGTCAGCATTTAATGTTAGTAAATTGCTATGAAGCCAATTAGTCACAGTATTGAAACCTAGTTGAGCGATTTCGAACAGTTCGCTACTGGTTTTAGCACTAAATATTAACGCCGTGTCGTCGGCGTAAGATATAATTTTGCCGTCTTTTATATTAAGACCACACAAGTCGTTAATATAAATCAGGAATAGCGTAGGGCCCAGAATACTCCCCTGAGGAACACCAAAACCAGTATTTTTCTGCTCATCGCTCGTAATATTGTCAATTCTAACACATTGGAACCGGCCGTCTAAATAGTCAGCAAAGAGTTTCAGCGGCGTTCCCCTTATTCCTATGGTCTCTAATTTGTTTATCAGAACAGAAACAGACACCGTGTCGAAAGCCTTGGCTAAATCAAGGAAGACTCCCAGGGTCTGGTTTCCTTTGCCAAGTTCTTCTGAAATATAATCAGTCAGGCTATGTACCGCATCGGCTGTCGATAGTTGATTGTGATTTCATGACTCAATATTATCGAACATAAACACGAATAGTACGCACACCTAAGTACCTACGGTTATTTACGTACGCTATCTGTGCGCAGTTGATTAAACATTCAATACGCAAAAGGTAAGAAAAATAGTAATCAGTGAGCAAAACAACAGTTACACGGTAAAGGTTACTTGTCTTGTCTGGCTTTAGATAGCGACGATAAAGCAAATAGTTCATGCCTCCGCGCCGACCGCTGCAGTTCCTGTTCTTGAGGGGAACTCACAACATTGTTAAGTTTTGTGATTTTTACATTGCTTGTCCAGTCACTTAGCAACATACTTAGGTAGTGGTAAAGAAGCAATGTATTTACTGCAATAATAGTACAGTCGCTGTGGTATATGAAAACTAAAATAACGTAGTAAAGGCAAAAAATATTTTACGATTTGTGGTTTTTCATGATTTTCAACACTAATATAGTAAAATACTTGTGCTGATTTACGGTTCAATAAATAGTGAGAATGAGTAAGACGCAATTATCTTTTATTATATGTTATTTTATTTTTCGACGTAGTGTATCTTATCGTATCGTTGTATATCTTTTCTCTAATCCTAAAATTCCCTATCTAAAAAAATCTTCTTCCTGATCCCTTAAAAAAACATTTACGGCGGCGACTATCTGTCATCATCTTCGAATTTCTGGCCCCTGAGATGTTCCTTTAAGCGCGGAAATAGGTAGAAATCACTAGGAGCAAGGTCCGGTGAATATGGAGGATGTTCCATCAATTCGAAGCCAGCTTCTTGAATGGCAGCCATCGCAACTCTGGACTTGTGCGCAGGGGCGTTATCTTGGTGAAACAAAACAACTTTAGCGAGTTTGCCACGCCGTTTCTTGCGTTTTTACTCACGCAACTTTGTTACTTGTCCTGCGTACATAGTCCCCGTAATAGTGGCTCCATGATTAAGATATTCGATCATTACCACCCCCTGGCTGTCCCAGAAAAGAAAGCCCATGATCTTTCCGGCGGATGGAATTGCCTTAAATTTCTTTGGAGTTGGAGATGACGGTCGCTTCCAAGTCAAGGACTGTTGTTTCGTTTCCGGGTCAAAATGGTGAAGCCATGTTTCGTCCTTAGTTATGAATCAAGCCAAACATCGGTCAGGATCTTGTTGTATCAAATCCAAACAGCTTTGTGAAATTCTCAGTCGAGTTTGTTTCTGCGCGTCAGAAAGCATTCTGGGCACCCAGCGCGCTGACATTTTTTTCATACCCAAATGGTCGTTTATAATATTATGGACACTTCCTATCGAAATCTTTACTTCTTCAGCTATAAAACGAACAGTAACACGACGATCCGCCAAGACAATATTTTCAACTTTTTAATCATTTGTTCAGTCACTGCCGATATGGGGCGTCCCGTTCGTGGGTCGTCGTTAGTGGAAGTTCTTCCTCGCTTGAACTCAGCACACCAACGCGCAACCGTAGAATATGGAGGAGCATGAACCCCTAATGTTGCTCTCAAGTCTTGATTTACCTGCTCCGTAGTAAAATTTTTCAAGCAGAGATATTTTATTACCGCGCGAACTTCAATTTTATCCATTTTTAAGAACACGTTCCGAAACGACGCAAACAATAGACTTCTACTTTTAAAAAACAAAAGAGAATTAATTGCTTTTTTTATTATCATCTTAACTAATGTCTGGGCTATGCCTGCCAGTATTTATTTTTTTTATTTCCAAGGAGAATGTATCGCATTCTCACTATTTATTGAACACCCCTCGTATAATAAGTAATATGATTTATAAAGTTTCTAGTTTGGCTTCGATTTTTACATGAAACCACTGAACAACACGGTATTCTTAAATGTTATCAGTTATCACGGTCGCGTTCGAAAGCGCACTAGTTAGCGGAGACGGCCATTTGCCTGAGGCATGAGCATTGTGAGCATTACACGCGGACAGACACGCCCCCATGCCACTTCTCGTGTTATTTATATTTCTATGGGTTCTGCTAATGTGAAGTGAGCTGGAGACCGAGTTCTACAGAATTATGAAAACACTGAATGTGCGTTACGTGCGTACGAACAAGATGTTGAAACACTCTCATTACCTACTTTCAGAAAAGACTAAACTTTTGGGAGATTTTCCTTTACTTTTGACTAGGTATGTATAACCAATGGATATTAACGCACGGCGTGAGACTGCGCAGCGGCGCAGGATGCGACACTTGTCAGACCATAGTCCCGAAGAAGGCTCTAACTGTGTAGCAGCTCAAGACCGCGCCGGTACTGCCGCGGTGTGTAGTATACTCGTACTTCTGTCTCTCTTCCAGTAAGAAGTGGACCAAGCTAGCTGAAAATCTTCTAAATTAATAATAATGTCTAGTGGTCGCAAGCACTACTGCTGGGCGTGTCATTCTGAGTTTGATTCCCAGTTACATGGGTGGGACTTAAAACCGAAATGAACTGCAAAATGTGGGTGCACTTAGGTACACCTCTGCCTAACTCTTCGGGGATTACAGGCGTGATGTTATGTAATGTAAATGCTAATGAAGTAATTATGAAAACAATCAATAATACAAAAATCGTCTGACTAACAAATGTAGGTATGTCACTATTCATGTTGTTTGTTTTTATTAAAATTAAGTAGTATTTCTTTGAAAATCCTTTGGTAATCATTTTATTGTTGATTGTGTTATCATTTATCATTGAACAATATAAGTAGAGTAGTAAATAGCATGCAGTAATGATAATATGTTTTATTTTTCAGTAAGTATTAAATTATTTCGTAAGTAAGTAGGTGACCGCTGCAGTTATCATAGCTTTTTTTTTTTTTTAATACTCGTAATGTTGTTATTAGATATTTGGTATTTTATCATTTTTACCAGACGGCGGTAAAGCCAAAACCGGAGGTTTATGTGGTTTATGTGTTTGACCTGTATCTATGTCTGTCCTTATGTTACCTCGTAACTACTAAACGGCTGAACCGGTCTTGATAAATGATATGTCGTTAAACTCGTGCGTGAGTGTCACTGGGTATATTAAAATTATAAAAAATAAACAAAATGCCTGATTTCTGGCGTCAAAATGAACGTTTTCAAACAAATAAAATCTCCTTCATCTCCTAAACCTATCGAGTGGGGTATCAAAATGAAGGGTTTTAAAAGGTGATAAAAAATCTATATAAATTATATATTTAAATATAATTTGGAATGAGAAATGATAAAAAAACAATCCCGAACTTTTGGTGTGAGTGAGTAATCAAATAAATTACAACAATATTGGTATCAAATAAAAGTAATGAGTCAATTCCAAATATATGTATAAAGGGTAGATGAGACTCTCAACTTACTTTTTAATGATGGACAGACTGGCCGCTACAAAGAAGGCTGCCCGAAAATAAGCAAACAAAAATTTAACTTCAAATTTCGAACGAATGTGCTTCATAATTTTATTTATTTTGAAAACAAAATCGAGCCATCTTCGTCATTATTTAAAAAATAAGCTTAACATAGATCTAACGTTCTAAATTATTTCAGATAGGTTTTGTCACACAACAGAATTTCAGAAATCACAAGCAACAAACTATCTACACTTTGTTTTGAAAGAAAATAAGGAATGCGAAGTAAAATTTTATTTTGTGTATATCCGGCCAGTCTCCATTGTAGCTGCCTATCTATCCATCATTAAACAGTAAGTTGGGAAGTCTCACATTAGAAAAACAAGCATTGAACTTTGGTTTTTTAATGGCAGGTACTGTAGTTGGGGACAAAAAAAAAAAAAAAAACAAGTCATTTATTAAAACTAGGCTGAGAATCAGCACTTTTTGAATGTCAAAATTACATAAGACAGTCCCCCAAAAAAGGCCCACCCTTCACCACTTCCTAGTGCTTAAGCTGGGAAGAAGAACTGGCACAACAAACTCCCCAGCAGCACAGCGGTCTGTTCAGTGGAAAAAAACTTGATTCTAAATAATAGTGCTTATGCTAAAATAAAATAATTGGACAAACCAATAACTTGAAATATGGTGGAACTTGTTTGTCCCCGCCTGCAAAACCTTACAAAAAACAAAATTCAAGGCGTGTTTTTCTCTCAGGTACCTATTTGTGTTTTTTTTTTTTATTATTTCAACCTAAGTTTTTTGTAGACTATTTGTTCAATATTTCCCTGCTCAAAGGAAGATACCTATTCCTATAGATAAACCAATAGGATAAGATAAGTATTTATTAATTATGATTTTTTGATCCAACTTAAGAATATTCTTGATGGCTCAGTTCATTAATGCTCAATTAAGCTATTGGTGATTAGGATTGTGATTATCATAAAAGCCATTAACGAAAACAAAAAAAAAAAAAAAACGAAAAAACTAAATTAACCCACAATACAATGTCGAAACAAATGATTCATTTTGGTATGAATATAATGAAAAATTCTCACACTCAATTTAAATATTATAAATATTATTAATTTAAATATTATTACACTGACACTTATGAAACGTCAGAAGCAAATAAAGCCAGGTGCACAGTTCCAGTTGGTTGTTTCCTATGGAGAAGAGCCAGCAAGAAACTCCACGGTTACTCTTTTAAAAATAATTGGCTTTTACAATATTTTCAAATAACAGTGTTAATCTTAATAGGTATGGGATGAATGTAGGCTTTTCAACAAGTACCAGGTACTTATCAAAATAGAAAATGGTCTACAAATGTAAATGAAAAAATAAACATAATAAACTAAAATGTGAACATTGTAGGCCTAGTATACTGGCCTACAATGTTCCCACATTCACAAAATAGAAAAGAATCTTTAAAAAATATAACTAAAAATACAAATGTTGTTCTCACACTAATGTTGGGCGCTTCAAATCTTTTGACCATAAGTTAATTTTCAGGAATATTCCTTGTTTTTAATAGAGCCTGTAAATAATACGTGTGTGGTACCTATTTGGTATGTTATAAATGCATACTTGACACTGAATGAGACACAATAGAAGTTTTATTGTTATAACGCCTGTGGGCGTTTAGTGTCCCTCAACGTGTTATTAGTTTTATTACATTTCACCCTATTGAAATATAATGGGGATATTAATTAATAACTGGGTCAGTGGGTCGTCTCTCTATGGAGCCCTGACTGCCACGGCTGAATAGCCTGGACCATGTTCCCAAAGCTGACCTACTACTTTTTTTGTTTAATATTTTTAGAAATACTTATTATATATAATAATAAATACCAAGAATAAAAATGTACCTGTAACAATAATATTGTTTGAACTTCTGTATTGCCCTCTTTAAAAATGTATGCTTTGATAATGCAAAACCTACTTTTATTTATGTTTCTTAATTCAGAGTAGATTAGCTTGCAATGCTCTACATTTAGAATACATTTAGATAACAAAATGGAATTTAGGCAACATTTAGCTTCTTTATTTTTGGCACACATGTTAACAAAAAATAATAACATTATATCAATTTAGTCGAGAAATTGGATTTTATGTTGTTTATCAAAACAATATTGTTATGGTTTGAAAACAGACAAGAAGCAGCTAGGTATGTGTAGCGGATAGATTGCACGGTGTGTGCTGGCCAGTACTCACCCACATACAGAGCGGCTCCTGCATCATGAACGTCATGACGTCCACGAACTGCTCGCTTACGTTCCTGGTGCCATTGAGCACCGGCGCCGGCACCAGGCGCTCGCCCTCGCCTGGCTCCATGGCTTCCTGCCGTGCCAGCGTCGCGTTCCCGCGCCAGTTCGGGTCACTAGTCACACTCAGCGCGTAATAAACAGCGATCGAAAGCAGCGAAACACTTCCCGCGGTGTAAACCTTGAGATTCGGCAAGGGCAACCTATCTACTAGTGTCACAGGCATGGCGGACGCACAAATGTACTCTAGCGCGGTAAATAAACACTTATACTAAACCACAATTTAGAACTTAATGACATTGAATTGTTTTTTAACGCAGTTTTATCAAAATAGACACGACTCATCAAACGCACTTCGGCAGATAAACTGAGTTACCAGTTTAGTATAAAGTAGTTTACCCGAGATTAAATAAAAATACAACTAAATATTTTACCCCGACTTCTTACTCATTTTTATGGGTGTGTAACCAATTACAGAAAGTGGTCAATGTCGCAAATAGCTGTCAAATATTTAGCTGTTTTGATTAATTTGGCATTCATGAATGGAAATAAGAAATATGGCTAACTAATAAAATGCAATAATAATATTGTAACACCGAACATTTAGTTTTAGACGTAAAAAAAGTATTTGGAAACTTTCCAAATGCCTTTTTTGCACTAAAACGGTTACAAATCAATACTAATATTCTAGTTCACTAGTTACCCAGATTTCTTCTTTCCATACAGTAATATTGCCAAATTAATCAAATCGGGTAAATATTTGACAGCCATTTGCGATGTCGTGTCGGATGTTGCCAAGTTTTTGGATGAACGCTCTCGATATCGTCATCATAATCTGCCTAGCCATTTCATTTCAGCCATTTACTAACTATGTTGCGGTCGGCTTTCAGTCTAACCGGATGCAGCTGAATACCATTATACCGATCCCCACAGCAGAACGCCATAGGACATAATACTGTGGAAATAAGCAAAGTATACTAACATAGCTGTGGCTACATCAGTCAACTGCCTTAGTTTTCTTACTGCATAAGCAGCTGGACTTAAATCTACCTAAAAGAGCTCTAATGTGGGCGCCCCATTGCAATCTCGAATCTAAAGTGATTCCTAGAAATATAGTTTCCGTAATAGCATATAGTTTGTTGCCATCAAGTTTTAATTTAGACCTACTTGAGGTACATTTGGTAAAGAGAACTTAAGACATTCAATTTTGTTCGCATTAAGATGGGAGTGCCTCAAGGATCAATTCTTGGCCCTTTCCTATTTCTATTTTATTGTTAATGACCTTCCTTACACGATGGCCAACTTATCAGATAAAATTCTATTCGCTGATGTCACTTCTCTTATTTTTTTAATATATAGAAAATATACTGATGTCTTACATGTCAACAATATTCTGGCAGTTCTTTCGAAATGGTTGGCAGCTAATAATCTTTTACTTAACTAGAGACCCTGAGGACGTCGCCTCGTTAACGTTTACTTTATGCTGCTTGTTTGATAGATAGGAAAGAACAAGATCAGCAGCTTGTCCACGATTTCCGTAGTGGTGTAATTTACAGATCAGTGTTTTGTGGTCAACGCAGTCAAACGCTTTTGAGAGGTCACAGAAAATGCAAACGTAAGAAAATTAAAATTTCGCGGGCTGCAACTGCGGAATGACCCTGAAATAATGGCGATGCTTTAGATGATCTACATAATTATGCAATTTTTTTCCAGTTTTTGATTAGGTATTCGAAAGTTTTAAAAGTGTATCTGGGGTAATTTTAAGCGGCGGGTGGTATCACTATTTACGCCGTCGTTCAGAAATTAAATTTTGTTGGTACCTTTTTGGGTCGGATTCCACAGGATGAAAAATTTATTTTTGTTTTGTTTGAGTCAGTGTTTAAATTTTTTACTTTGCGATAGTAAAACACCCTAAAATAATAAAATTTAAATAATATGATTTTTTAAACGACACAAAACATGGTTGGATTTTATTAGGTACCGCACGTAAATGGTTACGTCAGAGTGACATAAACAGCTGATTGAAAGTACGATTAACCAAATGGTATTTGGTCGTATTTGGTGCATTCTTTGTATTGTTTTCCTATTTTTCGTCTAGGGTTAGACAAGGATATTCGATAGAATACGTAGAAAGTAGGCGGTGTTTTTTTAATTCTGAATTCTTATTCAATTCAACTTGGTTTCATTGATCTCATTGATGTATTGATGTATTTTGCGATCTTGGTGTATTAATCTAAGGAGATAAATAGACATGTCGGAGAGAGACTACGCACCGTTGAGCATAGCCTGCGTTCGCGGGCTGTGTGACAAGATATATGATAAGAGGAAGTTTGCTGGGGTCGAAATTGAGAAGTGAGTGCTATTTCCCTACATTCAAACCGCCCATTTATTAATAGGCTTCCTCTGCTCAATGTAGACACACAGACGACTCCTACGATGCTTGGCATCAATACTAGCCTTCGCCTTGATGTTTTTGGTCATATCTACAGTATGTCATAGGTGAACTGGTGATCTGGGCAGTTGCCTCCGCCTCTACTTATTCATTTCAATAACTATGACAAAGCATATTGATAGATAGGTACTATATTACTAATTTTTGCAAAAACCTCAGACTAGTGATACTAAAGTGCCTTCACACATTCTGTAAATACAGACATTAAAAAAATATTGTCATCTCAGGATGGTGAAAGACTTCAGTGATGCAAAGAACACAAGTCAGATCAAGAGGCTCATCCGGGTACTCGGTCAGGACCTAATGTCCTCCACCAACCCTAATGTGAAGAACGGAGCACTCATGGGACTGTCATCTGTGGCTGTCGGCTTGGGGAAGGTCAGTGTTGAAGGAAAATCTTATCTCGCTTAATAATTGCCTATTCAATTTATTATCAATCACTGTATGGTATAATTTTAGCCTCTTCAAGTGCCAGTCACTGAAGCAAGCTTGAGGCAATATAACGCGGTCCTGGTCCTTATCGGACGGCGAGCTACCCATTGCTCCGCAAGCCCGCGCCTACGGTGGCTGGAAGTCGGCTCGCAACTCCCGATGCCCGTGGCGTCTCCTGCAGTGACTAGGGGCGCGAGGGCGCGAATCTTGCCTCTCCCTCGCGCGCTCCGCCTCCTCCTTCGCGAGCATTACTGCTTCGCAGAAGGAAGTGACGGCCTCCCATGCACTCTCGCTCCGAACCATGGCCTGAACCAGGGCCGAACGCGAGTGATTGCCGCCGCCGATCACCTCCGTTAGGACACGGCGGTGCTCCGCCCAAGCTGGGCAGACCTCCACCTTATGCTCCGCCGTGTCCTCCGGGCGATCCACACAGTAGTGACACCCGGGCGTTTCCTCCCGCTTTATGCGGAACAAGAACCTCCCGAAACAACCGTGTCCGGTGAGGACCTGCGTCAGGCGGAAGGTGAGGACGCCGTGGCGCCTCCCTGGCCACTCCTCAAAGAAAGGATTTATCGACACAATTGTGGCGTGCCCAGCGCTGTGTTGCGACAATCGAACTCTCCATGCCGCCATGAGATCCCGCCGGAGCTCTGTCCGCTGTGCCGTGATTTCTCGCGGCAGCGGAGTTACGCCCCGGCGTTCCGCCCCTTTCGCGCAACTCCCACATGTGCGCGAGGACTTTTGTCTCCAGATCCCATGGCAGTAGTCCGGCAAGAAGGCTCGCCGCCTCACGGGAGACCGTGCGGTATCCTCTGACCAGCCTAATGGCCATGACCCTTTGGGACGCGTTCAATCGCTGGGCCGGTCGCAGCCTTAATGAACCGCACGATCCCCGCGTAGAGCCTCCGGCAGGAGGCGTTTGAACCCCTAGATTGGGCAGAAGCCGCTTCAAAGCAACCCCAGCGCTTTCCAGTTTGGGAGCCAAACGTTGGAAGTGCTCAACGAAGTTCCACCGGCTGTCGAGGACGAGACCCAGGTACTTCATCGTCGTCTCGACATCGATGTGAACCCCTCCTGCCATTATCCGGGGACCCGACAGTGGCGTGTTCCGAGGACCATAAAAACACATGACCTCGTACTTGTGCCTCGCCCTGGGCCTGGGATTGACTTATATAAAGATTGAATTAAGAATTTTAAATAAATTTTTCTCTTGGCCTTTGCCAAGCAGTGGGACAATAGGAGGCTGGTATTATTATTATCATGTGTCTGGCACAGGGCTGCATCGACTACCTGCCGGAGCTGGTGCACCCGATCGTGGCGTGCTTCAGCGAGGGCGAGTCGCGCGTGCGCTACCAAGCGGCCGAGGCGCTGTTCAATGTGCTGAAGATCGCGCGAGGCGAGGCGCTGGCGCATTTCCCGCTCGTGTTCGACGCGTTGGCGCGCCTCGCCGCCGACCCCGAGCAGCAGGTCAAGCAGGGCGCCGAGCTGCTCGACAGACTCGTCAAGGTAACCAAGGCATCACAAGATGCATGATTTTATGGTTGAGGATTCACATTTCACAAGCAATTTTACACCGAATTTAGGCGACGACTTGACCATCAGAATACTAACTGCATAAAGTTCAAAATAGAAGGTCCGTGGGCACCAAGGGTTTCAAGATTCACATTCTACTATTTTAGTCTTTATGTTGCAAGCAATTCGGTGTAATTTCGATTGTGCAATAGGAGTCCATCCAAGAATTCGCGCACGTGGGAGAAGCCGGCTTAATGTTGATACACTAACTAAACAGTAGAATAAAGCACGGAAAAATATATTGAACTTCTTGGCCTCCTTGCCGACGACGCCGACAGGGTAATTAAGGATTAAGAGCGTTTATTCTGGAAGTGGGGAACGTCGCAAATAGATAGAATATTAATAATGAATACATAGATTCTTTATTAATATTCTAGTTCACTGGTTAGCCACATTTCATATTTCCATACAGTAATATTGCCAAATTAATCAAAACAGCTAAATATTTGCCAGCTATTTAGTCAATATATCTTGGTCAATATATCTATGAAAACATCATGTACGTAAGGAAAAATCTAAGTCTTTTCAGTAAAAGAGGTGATAGACACAATTATAGGACTAGAAATAGGGATCAATAAGTTCAACCGGGTTTCAGGCTGGCTAAAGTAGACTCATCCTTCAAAGGGGACTGTTTGAAATGTTACAATCAAATACCTCCCCACATACTGCAACTGAATGAAACGAAATTTAAATCTTGTATAACACGCGCACATGCTTGGCAGCATATTACAAGTTGGGGGATTACATCGCTGACAAAAATGCTTGGCTCAATGCTGGGCCAGCTCCACAAGGGCGCATAAACTAATTGATTAGCATTCGAAAATATTGTTGGAGCTGCTGAAGATTGTAAAACTATCTTTAAATTGTATTAATTTAATCTCTTAGTATTATATAATTGCATAGTACATGTGTGAGCACTATGTACCTACTTTAAAGCTACCATTTACGGGGTACGTCTTTCATTGACTTGAATGTGCTCTGGCGGCCGAGAGTATGTCATGCTCACTCAAATGTGTCTCTGGTGGTGGCGTGTGTGTTGGATCATTAAGTTCCTTTCAAAATGGTTGAGCTAAATGGTGCTGGTCCATGCGTTGTGAACGGGCGCCATCAGTGGGGATTGGTCATCTCTTAGAGCTGCCACGGCTTATTTAAATTTTTGAATTGTCTTTATTTAATTTTTTTATTACGGACGCTTTTAATGTGCACGTCTTTCTACATTGTTCTCATATGTATGATTTCAACATGAATGATGTAACCAATATTATGTAACAATATTCTCAATATTCTATTCTGATCTAAAAGAGTGTCCGTGGAGTTTCTTGCCCATTCTTCTCCATAGGAACCTACTACGCTTTGGAATGGGCAACTAGCTTCATCTTTCTGACTGACCGACCCTTTGACAATTCAAAAGTGTAATTGGTTTTTTGGAATAATGGCTTTGAGTTTGCGTTGTCTTTGGAGCCGCGAACTCCCTACTTCAGTCTCGATCTAACCCAGTCCGCGAGCAGTATGGTGCGAGCGCGATAAAAAGTGAATCTGAGCTGAGGTACTATGGGCTTGTGGTGACTACAGTACCTGTCACCAGAATACCACATACCACCGAAGTGATGTAGTGACATAGTACCTGTCACACAGTCACCAGAATACCAGTTAACACATACCACCGAACCATTTACCACATACCACCGAACCAGTTACCACATACCACCGAACCAGTTACCTTACCATGTTTTTGACAATCCGCAAGAAACAGTGAAACAACCATCTTGAAAAAGACGAGTACGTAATGACACACTAAGAAACAAGATAGCAAACACCGACGTGGCACGAGCATCATCACAACGCTGCACACGTTCGCCGGTTCGCTTCGAAAGAAGCGGTTTGTAAGCGCAAGCAAAGCAAGCAGAAGCACCAGCACGTCTGTATCTTCACTTCACGCTTCGGAACCTCGCAGATGGACACGTGGACACATGACGATGATGACCAGTCTTCACTCGACGACGGCGCCCGGCGAAAAGACCCGCGTTCGGCATGCGACTCCTATTTATGCCTTCGCGGCGAATAGTGTCGTGTGCAACTCAGCGCCCCGCGCGCGGCTCGCCCTGCGGCGCATCGCTATTGGTCGATTGATTTATAATAATGACATGCTAGCGCCTCCGCCTAGTGTATAGATCGATTCATGGCGAAATTGACGATGCGCCGCAGGGCGAGCCGCGCGCGGGGCGCGGGGCGTATTATTTAGGTACGCAGTACGTAGGGCGTATTATGTAGGTAGGCGCATTTATGTAGGTAAGTACCGTATTTGCTTGAATTACATTTGAATCTCGATATCGATGAAATTG
This sequence comes from Agrochola macilenta, assembly GCA_916701695.1. Taxonomy (NCBI): domain Eukaryota; kingdom Metazoa; phylum Arthropoda; class Insecta; order Lepidoptera; family Noctuidae; genus Agrochola; species Agrochola macilenta. The sequence goes on from OU753568.1 coordinate 21,736,966, forward strand.
TATTTAAACATACTACTTGAGTTTACTGCAAGTTACATTTTATTATTGTAAGACAAACCTGTACCTAATCGTGTTCACCGTGACGTGTCGAAAGATAAAAATATGCATAAACAGCTGCACAGTAAACGACGCCCGCGCAAAGTTAACATTAATTATTATTGTTTAATTGTTTTATTTCAAATGTTCAGTTCCATCTCATGCTGTACAATGCAATACTTTGATCACCTTGGAATTCAGGAAATTCCTTGCTTGGAGTATCTTTTAAAGTAAGTCAGTCAGTTACTTCACTTTCGACCGAGTACCTAACTTAATGATAAGAAAGTTCAAGCGCTGTTTCTTAGCACCTACGCCTATCGTTATCTAAGCCAAATATTTGTTGGTTTAATAGGTTCACACATGATTTAATTTTCGTACAGAAAAAAGAAGAAGATTCTGTTTTTCAGACACTTAATATATATTTTTGGTTTTAAATTAACATAGTAAAAATTGAATTCTATAAGTATACCTATGATATGTTAAGCAGCCTTCATAACATTTTAGAAGGGTTTTTAGTGTTATTGAAAACAGTCAGAGTGAAACATTATTATTATTAGGGTTTATGTATGATAAATTGATAACCAATATAATTTCAGAAAGTACCTCGTACTCCAAGTACTCCTTAAGATCTTTCAATAGATACAAGCAAATAAGAAAACATAAAAAAAAAAAACGTAACAGTTTACATCTGCTATAAGTATGTTGAACGATACCTCGTTTGTCAAAATACGACGAGGAGTTATGAGTATATGGGAACAGATGACAATACATTCATACATAGCCTGTTAAAATTATAACCCTTCTTTGACTTTCCCGTAGTCGGGTAAAAAGTGGATATCCTTTTTATTGGTAGGACATAGTGACGGAGAGCCAGACGTTCGAGCTGGCGGCGTTCATCCCGATGCTGCGCGAGCGTATCTACACGCGCAACGCATTCGCGCGCCAGTTCATCGTGTCCTGGGTGTCCGTGCTGGACGCCGTGCCCGATATCGACCTCATCGTGCACCTACCCGAGCTGCTCGACGGGCTCTTCAAGATGCTGGACGATGCCAACTCCGAGATCAGGCGGATGTAAGTCAGCAGTACCTCATCGTCACCATTGGCAGCTTTGTTCCACCCCCTGCTGAGTATAGGCCATTTGTGCCTCTTATATAATACTAGCTTCTGCCCTACTACCTTCCTCAAGAATTGGGCTATCCAATGCAAAAGCGTTTTACAAATCCGACTGGTAGTTCCGGAGATTACCCCTACATACTAACTTACAAACAAACAACTTTTAAATTCCAGGTCCTCTGAAGTTAAAGAAAAGTTACTAAATTTGTTGTAAATAATTCCAGGTGCGACGTTCAATTGAACGAGTTCTTGAGGAGTATCAAGAAAGACCCGTCGCGGGTCGACTTCCAGGCCATGATTAACATCCTGATCACGCATGCGCAGTCGCCGGAGGAAATGTTACAGGTCAGTCAAGTGGCCAGCGGTCCCCTAAAAGTAGTTTCGGTTAACCAGTCGGGATTGAACCGGGTACAGTTACTGACTGAAAGTATTATACCTAATAATAGCACGATTTAAAAAGCGTTTGTATCGGGAGTTTCGCTTCCATATAAAGTAATATTTCCATACAAAGTAATATTTCCATATAAAGTAATATTTCCATACTTTTTGTACAGTCAGCCTCAAAAAGATTTATACATCAACAAGAATTTATTAAATAGTCTACAATTTATGTTCCATAACACTGTTTCAATGAGTAGCTGCAATTAAGTTACCAATGTGTAATATATTTTGTTGCTTCACATTGATACAATATTATGGAACCAAGATTGAAGAAAATTAAATAAATTCTTGTCTATGCATCGACAACAATTTGTTGATGGCAGGGTGTGCGTTATGCATTTATAGTTGCTAATACGCCTTCAGTACCGTTGTAAAGTTTGTTGTGTCCTGTTCGTCTTTCCAGTGATCCATAAAGAATATATTTCGCTTGTAGTTGACGGCAATAACGTGGATCAAGGAGTTCGTGGAGCTGGCGGGCGCCAGCATGCTGCCCTACGCGTCCGGCGTGCTGGGCGCCGTGCTGCCGTGCCTGGCCTACTCCGACGAGCCCAGGAAGAGTATCCTTGCATACAACTAGCTTATAGAAAAATACTGTTCTAGATTAAGATGGAGAGATCTAAACTGGAGTCAATGCTTTTAGTGACCACCAAATCTGGATAGTCATTTGAAAATTCACCATGATTGTGTTTAAGCACAGATTTTTAAGTTTTACCGATTACCGCAATTTTTTAGTAAATTGTTAACGTTGTAATTTTCTAAGTGTCATTAATTACCGCGGAAAAACGGCACCAGTTTTTATCATTGTCTCTTCCCCTGTTATAGACATTTTATAAGACTCAAACGAGACAAAGACGAACAATTACAGTTTACCGTCAATTTGCTAAAACAATCTGCTTCGTTCACTGTATTGTTTACCGATGGAAATAAAAAAAATTACGTCTACGTCTTACATCCAAAAAGCCCTTAGCAACTATTCAGGCATACGCGAGACGGCCGCCACAGTGAACTTCCAGCTCACCAAGTTAGTGGTGTCAGAACACTCCCCCTCCCCCTCGCCCTCCCCGCCGCGCGGCGACACGGAGGGGCCCGCGGGCGGCGAGGGGCCCGCGGGCGGTGAGGGGCCCGCGCCGCACGAGGAGGGGGCCGCGGGTGAGGAGGCCTCGGGCAAGCTGAACCTGGACGCCGTGGTGGGCGTGTTGACGCAGATGCTGCACCACAGCTCCGTGCACACCAAGGTGGCCGCGCTGGACTGGATCCTGCACCTCTACAACAAGCTGCCTAACGAGGTGAGCCAATCTACTTAATAAAAATCTATGAATTAATTAATTCACTGGCAGACAACGCACCGCCTAACTAAACCGATGGCTAGAATTTTGCACAAAATTTTAACGAAAGAGAGTACTAAGAAAGGACTTTTGGAAATTCACCCCCTAAAGGGGATAAATAAGAGATAAAAGTTTTCATGGAAGTTCGTCCTGATCCCACCGGGCACATGGCATGGCTTGTACTCGTATAACTGTACACACAGACGTGTTGTGAGTTACTTTTCCATGTTAAAGGGTTGACGTTTTGGTGACTGACTTATATTATTTTGTAAGTCCAGAAAGTGCTGATTATTAGTCATTTGTGCCGCGCAGATGTTCCAGCAGACGGACAAGTTGTTCGTGAGCGTGGTGGGCAGTCTGACGGACGGCTCGGACGACGTGGTGCGGCGCTCGCTGGCCGTGCTGGCCGAGATCTGCTCCTGCGAGCCCGCCGCGCGGGCCGCGGAGCCAGGTGAGGACAGCTTCATAGTGTTCCCACTGCTGGGACGACGTGGTGCGGCGCTCGCTGGCCGTGCTGGCCGAGATCTGCTCCTGCGAGCCCGCCGCGCGGGCCGCGGAGCCAGGTGAGGACAGCTTCATAGTGTTCCCACTGCTGGGACGACGTGGTGCGGCGCTCGCTGGCCGTGCTGGCCGAGATCTGCTCCTGCGAGCCCGCCGCGCGGGCCGCGGAGCCAGGTGAGGACAGCTTCATAGTGTTCCCACTGCTGGGACGACGTGGTGCGGCGCTCGCTGGCCGTGCTGGCCGAGATCTGCTCCTGCGAGCCCGCCGCGCGGGCCGCGGAGCCAGGTGAGGACAGCTTCATAGTGTTCCCACTGCTGGGACGACGTGGTGCGGCGCTCGCTGGCCGTGCTGGCCGAGATCTGCTCCTGCGAGCCCGCCGCGCGGGCCGCGGAGCCAGGTGAGGACAGCTTCATAGTGTTCCCACTGCTGGGACGACGTGGTGCGGCGCTCGCTGGCCGTGCTGGCCGAGATCTGCTCCTGCGAGCCCGCCGCGCGGGCCGCGGAGCCAGGTGAGGACAGCTTCATAGTGTTCCCACTGCTGGGACGACGTGGTGCGGCGCTCGCTGGCCGTGCTGGCCGAGATCTGCTCCTGCGAGCCCGCCGCGCGGGCCGCGGAGCCAGGTGAGGACAGCTTCATAGTGTTCCCACTGCTGGGACGACGTGGTGCGGCGCTCGCTGGCCGTGCTGGCCGAGATCTGCTCCTGCGAGCCCGCCGCGCGGGCCGCGGAGCCAGGTGAGGACAGCTTCATAGTGTTCCCACTGCTGGGACGACGTGGTGCGGCGCTCGCTGGCCGTGCTGGCCGAGATCTGCTCCTGCGAGCCCGCCGCGCGGGCCGCGGAGCCAGGTGAGGACAGCTTCATAGTGTTCCCACTGCTGGGACGACGTGGTGCGGCGCTCGCTGGCCGTGCTGGCCGAGATCTGCTCCTGCGAGCCCGCCGCGCGGGCCGCGGAGCCAGGTGAGGACAGCTTCATAGTGTTCCCACTGCTGGGACGACGTGGTGCGGCGCTCGCTGGCCGTGCTGGCCGAGATCTGCTCCTGCGAGCCCGCCGCGCGGGCCGCGGAGCCAGGTGAGGACAGCTTCATAGTGTTCCCACTGCTGGGACGACGTGGTGCGGCGCTCGCTGGCCGTGCTGGCCGAGATCTGCTCCTGCGAGCCCGCCGCGCGGGCCGCGGAGCCAGGTGAGGACAGCTTCATAGTGTTCCCACTGCTGGGACGACGTGGTGCGGCGCTCGCTGGCCGTGCTGGCCGAGATCTGCTCCTGCGAGCCCGCCGCGCGGGCCGCGGAGCCAGGTGAGGACAGCTTCATAGTGTTCCCACTGCTGGGACGACGTGGTGCGGCGCTCGCTGGCCGTGCTGGCCGAGATCTGCTCCTGCGAGCCCGCCGCGCGGGCCGCGGAGCCAGGTGAGGACAGCTTCATAGTGTTCCCACTGCTGGGACGACGTGGTGCGGCGCTCGCTGGCCGTGCTGGCCGAGATCTGCTCCTGCGAGCCCGCCGCGCGGGCCGCGGAGCCAGGTGAGGACAGCTTCATAGTGTTCCCACTGCTGGGACGACGTGGTGCGGCGCTCGCTGGCCGTGCTGGCCGAGATCTGCTCCTGCGAGCCCGCCGCGCGGGCCGCGGAGCCAGGTGAGGACAGCTTCATAGTGTTCCCACTGCTGGGACGACGTGGTGCGGCGCTCGCTGGCCGTGCTGGCCGAGATCTGCTCCTGCGAGCCCGCCGCGCGGGCCGCGGAGCCAGGTGAGGACAGCTTCATAGTGTTCCCACTGCTGGGACGACGTGGTGCGGCGCTCGCTGGCCGTGCTGGCCGAGATCTGCTCCTGCGAGCCCGCCGCGCGGGCCGCGGAGCCAGGTGAGGACAGCTTCATAGTGTTCCCACTGCTGGGACGACGTGGTGCGGCGCTCGCTGGCCGTGCTGGCCGAGATCTGCTCCTGCGAGCCCGCCGCGCGGGCCGCGGAGCCAGGTGAGGACAGCTTCATAGTGTTCCCACTGCTGGGACGACGTGGTGCGGCGCTCGCTGGCCGTGCTGGCCGAGATCTGCTCCTGCGAGCCCGCCGCGCGGGCCGCGGAGCCAGGTGAGGACAGCTTCATAGTGTTCCCACTGCTGGGACGACGTGGTGCGGCGCTCGCTGGCCGTGCTGGCCGAGATCTGCTCCTGCGAGCCCGCCGCGCGGGCCGCGGAGCCAGGTGAGGACAGCTTCATAGTGTTCCCACTGCTGGGACGACGTGGTGCGGCGCTCGCTGGCCGTGCTGGCCGAGATCTGCTCCTGCGAGCCCGCCGCGCGGGCCGCGGAGCCAGGTGAGGACAGCTTCATAGTGTTCCCACTGCTGGGACGACGTGGTGCGGCGCTCGCTGGCCGTGCTGGCCGAGATCTGCTCCTGCGAGCCCGCCGCGCGGGCCGCGGAGCCAGGTGAGGACAGCTTCATAGTGTTCCCACTGCTGGGACGACGTGGTGCGGCGCTCGCTGGCCGTGCTGGCCGAGATCTGCTCCTGCGAGCCCGCCGCGCGGGCCGCGGAGCCAGGTGAGGACAGCTTCATAGTGTTCCCACTGCTGGGACGACGTGGTGCGGCGCTCGCTGGCCGTGCTGGCCGAGATCTGCTCCTGCGAGCCCGCCGCGCGGGCCGCGGAGCCAGGTGAGGACAGCTTCATAGTGTTCCCACTGCTGGGACGACGTGGTGCGGCGCTCGCTGGCCGTGCTGGCCGAGATCTGCTCCTGCGAGCCCGCCGCGCGGGCCGCGGAGCCAGGTGAGGACAGCTTCATAGTGTTCCCACTGCTGGGACGACGTGGTGCGGCGCTCGCTGGCCGTGCTGGCCGAGATCTGCTCCTGCGAGCCCGCCGCGCGGGCCGCGGAGCCAGGTGAGGACAGCTTCATAGTGTTCCCACTGCTGGGACGACGTGGTGCGGCGCTCGCTGGCCGTGCTGGCCGAGATCTGCTCCTGCGAGCCCGCCGCGCGGGCCGCGGAGCCAGGTGAGGACAGCTTCATAGTGTTCCCACTGCTGGGACGACGTGGTGCGGCGCTCGCTGGCCGTGCTGGCCGAGATCTGCTCCTGCGAGCCCGCCGCGCGGGCCGCGGAGCCAGGTGAGGACAGCTTCATAGTGTTCCCACTGCTGGGACGACGTGGTGCGGCGCTCGCTGGCCGTGCTGGCCGAGATCTGCTCCTGCGAGCCCGCCGCGCGGGCCGCGGAGCCAGGTGAGGACAGCTTCATAGTGTTCCCACTGCTGGGACGACGTGGTGCGGCGCTCGCTGGCCGTGCTGGCCGAGATCTGCTCCTGCGAGCCCGCCGCGCGGGCCGCGGAGCCAGGTGAGGACAGCTTCATAGTGTTCCCACTGCTGGGACGACGTGGTGCGGCGCTCGCTGGCCGTGCTGGCCGAGATCTGCTCCTGCGAGCCCGCCGCGCGGGCCGCGGAGCCAGGTGAGGACAGCTTCATAGTGTTCCCACTGCTGGGACGACGTGGTGCGGCGCTCGCTGGCCGTGCTGGCCGAGATCTGCTCCTGCGAGCCCGCCGCGCGGGCCGCGGAGCCAGGTGAGGACAGCTTCATAGTGTTCCCACTGCTGGGACGACGTGGTGCGGCGCTCGCTGGCCGTGCTGGCCGAGATCTGCTCCTGCGAGCCCGCCGCGCGGGCCGCGGAGCCAGGTGAGGACAGCTTCATAGTGTTCCCACTGCTGGGACGACGTGGTGCGGCGCTCGCTGGCCGTGCTGGCCGAGATCTGCTCCTGCGAGCCCGCCGCGCGGGCCGCGGAGCCAGGTGAGGACAGCTTCATAGTGTTCCCACTGCTGGGACGACGTGGTGCGGCGCTCGCTGGCCGTGCTGGCCGAGATCTGCTCCTGCGAGCCCGCCGCGCGGGCCGCGGAGCCAGGTGAGGACAGCTTCATAGTGTTCCCACTGCTGGGACGACGTGGTGCGGCGCTCGCTGGCCGTGCTGGCCGAGATCTGCTCCTGCGAGCCCGCCGCGCGGGCCGCGGAGCCAGGTGAGGACAGCTTCATAGTGTTCCCACTGCTGGGACGACGTGGTGCGGCGCTCGCTGGCCGTGCTGGCCGAGATCTGCTCCTGCGAGCCCGCCGCGCGGGCCGCGGAGCCAGGTGAGGACAGCTTCATAGTGTTCCCACTGCTGGGACGACGTGGTGCGGCGCTCGCTGGCCGTGCTGGCCGAGATCTGCTCCTGCGAGCCCGCCGCGCGGGCCGCGGAGCCAGGTGAGGACAGCTTCATAGTGTTCCCACTGCTGGGACGACGTGGTGCGGCGCTCGCTGGCCGTGCTGGCCGAGATCTGCTCCTGCGAGCCCGCCGCGCGGGCCGCGGAGCCAGGTGAGGACAGCTTCATAGTGTTCCCACTGCTGGGACGACGTGGTGCGGCGCTCGCTGGCCGTGCTGGCCGAGATCTGCTCCTGCGAGCCCGCCGCGCGGGCCGCGGAGCCAGGTGAGGACAGCTTCATAGTGTTCCCACTGCTGGGACGACGTGGTGCGGCGCTCGCTGGCCGTGCTAACGTGTAACTTATGCAGGGCGCACATTCGGGTCTCCGGTGATTCAAATTTAGCCTTTTCCATTCCAGGTGATCTGGAGTCTAGCCCATATTACTACAAGTTCTTACGCGCCCTGCTGCGGCTACTGGCGGCTGATGATAATCTGTTAGAAGATAGGGGCGCCTTTATTATAAGGTGAGTAAATTAACACTGTGCTGTTACACTTAATGAAAACAAACGTAAAGTTGTAACAACTTATTTGTCAAATTGCTGTATTTTGATTTAAGACAGTGACTATGGAGTTTCTAACCAGTTCTTCTCTATATGAATGGATTAATTGAAATAAATCGTTTGAGTTTTTTGTAATTTCCGTGTGGCAGACAGTTGTGCGTGCTGCTGAACGCGGAGGACATCTACAAGGCGCTGTCCAAGATCCTGCTGGAGGAGAGGAACCTGCGCTTCGTGAGCACCATGGTGGACGTGCTCAACACCATCCTGCTCACGTCCGCCGAGCTGTTCGAGCTGCGCCTGCAGCTGCGGAACTTCCTCGATCCGGTCAGCGCGGTTTCACTGATAAGGAGTTTACTTATAATCGTTGCTTAAAATTAAGAGACGTATAAACGTCAACAAAGTATGGTTAAAGAGTCGCTTATCATTAGTTAATGTTAAGCAATGTCTATAAATGATATAGTTATGATGATTATGTCCACCTTAAAGAAAGAAGAACAACTGTGATACTGTTACTGCGTTATTGAGGGTTCTATCATTAGTTGGTGATACTTCACAGACAATCGCGATTTCAAAATATAAAGTAAAATAAAACAAGTGCGTGTCGGACCACGCACAATGAAGGGTTCCGTAGTTGGGGTGAATTTATCCCAAGAACAAACTTAACATTGTAGTTGAAAAATATGTTCACTACATACGGAATGTAAGGGATGGGAGAACATGTTTTTCAAACTGCAAATTTAAGTAACAGTATCTGAGCTAAGCCGCGGACAGACAGACCGACAGACGGACATGGCGAAACTATAAGGGTTCCTTGTTTACCACGGAAAAGATTTTCTGTACTCATAATTTCAAGTAACTTCATCAACCGCGACCGTTTACCTCGCAATCAGGTGTACAACTTGGAATGAATAGTTTATAAAATCATTTCTTTTTAGGGTTCCGTACTTCCGAATGAAAAAACGGAACCCTTATAGGATCACTTCGTTGTCCGCCCAGGCCCGCTCAGCCTGTCAAGATTTTCTCAGGAACGCGTGGAGGTATCAAGGTGAAATTAATATCAAATACGTAGATCTATGGTGCCTTGGAGCTCTAACAAAATCAAGTAGAAGCTTGATTTTGCCAACGCAATAAAACTGCCATTTATGTGACATATTTTGATACTCGCAAATAAATCAAAATCTACAGGGTAAATGACATTTGGCAAGAAGCAACCACAAGTAAAGGAAAAAGTCCGAAATAGTTAATTTGTAGTTTTATCAAAAATTTTTTTTTTTGCGATTACAAACTTACATTTGCAGTTGCAGAATTGACCTTAATGTATGGGAGAACATGTTTCTCAACTACTAAGTTATGTTCGTTCTTAGGATAAACTCATCCCAACCAATCACCCATCTCAACCCAACTACGGAACCCTTCATTGTGCGTGGTCCGACACGCATTTGGCCGGTTTTTTATTTTGAACTATCTTTCTGCAGAAAACTAAGCGCGGGCTAGATGAATTTACTAAAAAAATAATCATTTTAGATTAACTTTTAGTTATTTATTTCCTCATTTTCGACTCAAAACCAGCCGGCCGCACGAACTGCCTAGAGACAGTATCGACGACCGACTGATGTTGATGTGTTACGTTATGAAGTCTGTGCCGTAGCCGACGCACTCGCTGTTCACGGCGCTGTACGCGTGCTGGTGCCACAGCCCGGTGTCGCTGCTGTCGCTGTGTCTGCTCACGCACAACTACCAGCACTGCAACAGACTCATCTCCTCGTTGTATCCTTTTCTAATGTTGCAACTATTTGTTTCTGAGCGCTAAGCAGATGTCACATGAGAAAGACATCCTACTGTATGTTTGTGTTTGGATGTTTGTTACTCAATCATGCAAAAATGACTGAACAGATTTGGATGAATTGGCACACAGATATTTTATAACTTGGAATAACATGTAGGATACTTTGTATGTCGGTAGTACGTTCCCGTGGTATTATAATTTCCGAACTAAACGTTTAGGTTATAGGCTAGTGTTTTATCGGTTTAGTGGTTTTTAGATTTGTTTTATGTTTTATAGGCTAGTGTTTTATAATTAAATCTTTTGAAAGGATACTTTTGTGCCATTGATAAACCTTGAACAGGGATGGTGTCTGGGTAAAAAAAAAAAAAACTAATTATTCCGTCATCGTCAGTCAGATAATAATAAAATATTAGACACGTATTTTTTGCTTTATCATATTAATAAAACATTACTTAGATACAACGCATTTTAGGTTGGGGAGTGGGGGTCGCTACGTCACTAGTATGTATAAAATCTACATACTCGTGACGTCATGGGACATTTTACCTCAATGTATCGCCGTAATCTTAAGATTACGTAAAAGAAATAAAAAATACGCGTCCAATATTTTTTTATAACCTCAGACAGACAAAAAAAAATTTTTTGTCATCATCCCTATTAAAGAAAGAGGAAATGATTGTATTTTTTTATGAATTCCAGTTTCTGTCCCTTCCATGGCTAGTAGTATCGGAAATGTCGAAATTCAGAAGCGGTTCTACAAATAGCTTTTATTTTGTTTTTTCATTTTGTATAAGTCCTTAATTAACAAACAGCGGAGATTTAGAGATCACTGTGGATTTCCTGACTGAAGTGGATAAGTTAGTGCAGCTCATCGAATCTCCCATATTTGCATGTGAGTACCCTCCTCTTCCTAAACTCTACTTTTTACTATAATAATGATACAAAAAATTGTAAATATCGTGCCGGATCTTAGAATTGATCATTTTATGAAGTGTTCGACTCTTTCTTTAAAACTATTTCGTTAAACGCACGACTACTTTATGATGTGGCCAACCATTCATGATCATATCGTAAAATAGTTAGATTGTCCACCGGTAGATGCATTGATATCGCTTTGTTTTCTTTGTGCATCATAGCAGCGGCATACAACAAATCAAACATAGGGTGACCACGCAAAAAAGTCGATGGACTTTTTGGTTTACAAATATCATATTATGGAAAGCGACCATGTTGCAAGCTTTTGGCACCCTGATCAAATGAGTTAGTTTAGGTTAGTACTGTGACCCGGCCGGCGGGCGCACTTAGCAATTTTTACTACGCCTTAAACCATGGATAGCCTACATTAATGATATGGCCAAACGTCGACTGACTTATCATTAGACGTCGACGTTTAGGAGCGTTCTTCCAAAAAGTTGGCAACGTCGCAAATAGCTGTCAAATATTTCGCTGTTTTGATTAATTTGGCAATAAGTATTAATATAAGGAAATAAGAAATATGGCTAACTAGTGAACTAGAATATTAATAATGAATTGCAATTATAACACTGAATTTCATGTTGTAACCGTTTTAGGTGTAAAGAAGGCATTTGGAAAGTTTCCAAATATTTTTTTTACATCTAATACTAAATATTCGGTTTTTCGATATTAATTATTCATACATTCATTCACTCGTGTGTGGACACTCTTAAGCACAGTACGCGCCACTCAAAAGAAACAGATCGCCAACCTTTTTGCGTTTTAGTTCGGTTCAAATTATAGAATTTTGATAATGAACTCGTGCGCAGTTTGTAACCTGCAGTTCAACGATGGCGTCCTGTGTGGCAGTTGCAAGAAACACCTGGGTTTTGGATGTGCTAACATCTCAGAAACCGAATGGAGAAAGCTGGGTGTCAACAGGATGGCACAAAGGAAATGCCCCGCTTGCAGAACCTCATCACCAGTTGTGCCTACCCCTGAACCTGCGTCGCTGGATACCATATTAAGCGAGATACGTGACATGAAGCGGCAGCTACTTATCTTGCCGACATTGGTAGATGATATTCGCGCGATCAACGATGAGTTGGCTGAGCTTAAGTTGACATGCACATTGCACATGCATGTTGTTGCATGTTGGCACTGGTGGGAGACTCAACGATCTTGATTCAAGACTCGTGGAAGTTGAAGCAAAAGTGTCTGAATTTGATAAGCTTCAGGAATCAGTGAAATGTTTGCAGACCGACTTGGCGAGCACGAAGTATCTACTCTCGACTTACGAACAGAGATCCAGGCTTAAGAACGTTGAAATTACAGGGGTTCCTATAAAGAAGGATGAGAATTTGTACTCAATTATCGAAGCAATCGGCCGTAAAGTTAACTACAGCTGCCCCAAATCCCAGGTGAACTATATTTCAAGGGTCCCTATTTTTGGTTCCAATGAAAAGTTGATAATAGTGAGCTTTTTAAACCGGTATGTAAAGGAAGATTTCGTTTCGGCGGCACGCGCTGAGAAGGACCTATCCACTTGTGACATCGGGTTTCAAGGCTTATCTCAGCGTGTTTATGTTAACGATCACCTAAGCGTGGAGTACAAAAAGCTTTTAACCAAAGTTAAAATTATTGCCAACGATAAACATTATGAGTACGTATGGGTTAAACATGGTAAAATTCATATACTTAAAAACAATCACTCAAAAGTTATTATTCTAAGGAAGGAGTCTGATTTAAACAAGATTGTCTAATGTGCTTCTTAATTGTTACACTTACTTACCTATTTTGCTATATTTTACTTCAATGGCTTAATACCATTTGGGTCACAATATTTTTTTGCAAAATGTTTAACACCTCTGGTGACTTGAATGTGAATTTCGACTAATTAACGACAAAATATGGGATATAACACATCTTCGCTAGGTGTCCTGGTTTTTGAGATATAAATGTGGCCCTGCTGAGGAGACTCTCTCCAGATCGTCCACCTATAAACCCTTTATCTTTTGAACCAGTGACCGACAAATTCTGATATTTGGCGACAAATTTCGACTCATTATTTATTTATTTATTATTAGGAAAGCCTACAGTCTAATATCTATTTAGTATGTACAATAGCGCTTACAATTGCCATTTATAGGCTTCCACAAATTAAAAACTATACCTAAAATTTAAAAAAAAAAGAAAGAAAAGAAACATACAAAAATTAAAAACAATATCTTCTCAAATATAACATAACTTAACAAAACAAAATAAAATAAATTCTCTATACAATCGTATCGTCTTTGTCGCGCTAAAAATAAATAAAAATAATAATAATAAGAAAATGTACACATTTGTTTCATGATATTTAATTATGAATAATGCTACTCATTGGGGACAAAGTATTCATCATTCAAAGTACGCCTTAATGTGCTAGGGCTGGTTCTAAATAGATCAACATCTAAGTGAGAGGGCAGATTATTAAAGCTTGTTGCGCTACGTAGGAAGAAGGCATTCCGTCGGTAGTTTGTTGATGCGAATGGAATGTGAAGAAGTGGTCGCTGCCTGAAGCCTACGTGATGGGTTCGGAGTGATATTTTGGAGAGAAGTTGGGAACAATCGATGGAACTATTGGCAATATTTAACAGAAAAGTAATATCATTAGCAAGGCGTCTGTTTTCCAGTGGTAGAAAATGGTATCTTTTGCAACGATGCGTGTAATCCGTTGAGTATTGCTTTGTCTTAAAATCTAAATATCTTAGAAACTTTTTCTGAATGCTTTCTATTCTTGAATTATACATGTCATATTTTGGGTTCCACACTGTAGATGCATATTCAAGATGGCTGCGTACGTATGAACAGGTAATACTTTAAGTGGTTTTAGTGAGCTGAAGCAAATAGATGATCTGATTATGAAGCCTAGGGACTTGGACGCTTTCTTTACTATTTCATCAATATGCATTTCAAATATGAGTTTACTGTCCTGGATAACGCCCAAGTCCCTAATACCTAGTACCCTGAACCAATTGTCTTCTTTTGCCGCGTATAAGTCATATGAAAGCATTTTGATACATTTAGTTGTAGTTTGTTTAGTCTACAATAATCTACAAACCTATTGACATCTTCCTGGAGTAGTGATGTGTCAGATGAACAACGTACTGTTTTAAGTATTTTCATTTCATCAGCGTATAAAAGAATGTAGGAGTTAATAAAACATTTATTAATATCTGCTATAAATAGATTAAATAGAAGAGGTCCTAAAATGGATCCATGAGGAACTCCAGATGGTATTAGATTCCAACTGGAGGTAAAACCCTGTAAAACTACTGCTTGTGATCTGTTTTCAATGTAGGAGGAAAACCAACGATATAGGTCGCCATGAATTCCAGCTAAGAAGAGTTTACGTAATAGTAGCCTATGGTCAATGCGGTCAAAACATTTACTGTAATCCGTATAAATAACATCAACTTGTGCACGTTGCTCCATACCTTCAGAGATAAATTCATTGGAAAGAATAAGGTTAGTGGTAGTAGATCGCTTACGAAGAAAACCATGCTGCACGTCATCAAAGTCACATTTTAAGGCTGAATAAACTGCGGAGTAAACAACGCGCTCTAGCACTTTTGAGAACAGGCATAGCTTCGAAATAGGGCGATAGTTATTTACGAGGGACTTATCACCTTTTTTAAAAACTGGCGTAACGAATGCCGATTTTCAGATTTTAGGAATAGTGCCTTCTGTTAAAGACCGCTTGAATATAATACAGATAGGCTTGGCTAGACTTTTCGCACAGTTGACTATAAATATAGGCGGTATTAGGTCAGGGCCACCAGATTTAGAGAGATCGAGCATTTGAAGTAACTTTAGTACTTTTTCGTGGCATACCTCTATGGAGCTGATACTCGCTGTGGATAGTGTTGTGTCTTGATCTTGATCCTGGTCGTCTGTGTCTGGCTCTTGAAATGTTGACTGAAAGTATGTAGCGAACAGGTTACTGATTTCTTCTCCACTGTCTGCGGTTGCATCTTGATATTTCAGAATATTAGGGAAGTTACTATTACTTCTCTTGCTTTTAATATAGGACCAAAAAGATTTTGGGTGCTTGATAATCGATGTCTCGACTTTATCCATATACGTACGGTAACAAGATTTCTCTACTTCTGCAGCTCTATGACGCAATAAAGAAAAGGTTTGGTAATCGGATATATTTCCATAAGTTTCAAATTTCCAGTGATATTTATATTTTTCTTTTAGGATTTTAATTAGTGCAGATGTATACCAGGGGGGGTGTGTGATGAATTTTTTACTGACTTTTTAGGAATATACTGATCTCTGATTTCATAGAGTTTGTTATAAAAGTGATTAACAGCATTCTCTAGTGGCTCAGCACCCAGCAACTCGTCCCAGTCAACGTCATCAAGAGCGGACATGATAGCAACATAGTCTCCTTTGTAGAACTGATATTTAATGTTAGTTTTTTCTGACAGTGAGTGTATTTGAACAAAATCAGCCTGAATCGTAATGGGTTTGTGATGCATGTCAATAGGTACAGCTAATGGGTCAAGATATTCGTGTATGTCCAGAGAACCATTAGAAAATGCGAGGTATAGCAGTCTGTCATTCACGTTCCGTACATTATTAAACTGAGATAAGTTACAGATATTTATAGTATCGAAGAATTCAATAAGATAGCGGTTTGAATAGTTTTGTGGTAGTAATTCGGCGCTGTCATTCGTGTGACACCATTCACACAATGATTACAATTACAATTGTAATCATTGTTACAATGACAATTAGAGACTAACTTTTTGTGTAATCAAAATTAAAATCCCTGTTGGTGGCCCTGCCAGAGTCAATGACATTGACTTTTACCTTCATTATACTTTAATTATATTAAAAATTTATTTCACTAGTTAGCCATATTTCTTATTTCCGTACAGTAATATTGCCAAATTAATCAAAACAGCGAAATATTTCACAGCTATTTGCGACGTTGCCCACTTTCTGTTTCGACGCTCTCAAAATTATATGGTAAATTCACTTCATGAAATTATCAATTCGAAGATCTGGCTACGACATAAATAAATATTTAACTACTTTGGTTTTTGCAAAGCATACTGACCTCTATTCTATCTACGCACATTCAACGTTCACGTTCGTTGTTAACGTTCACATATATTTTTTTTTTTCATTAATTAAAGACAATGCGAGCTTATCGTATCTTAGATCGAATCTTTATATCGTAGATTTATTTTTATTGATCGTGTTGTATTTTTTTATCATTCCAAAAGCGGTTTTGTTTTCTACTATTCATGAGTTTTTTTTATGGACACCAGTCTATGTCCTACACATGGCTAGCATTCTCATCATCAGTCTGCGCCAAAAGACATCCACTGCTGTACATAGGCTTCTCGCAAGCATCGCTACATCATTGTCAAGCTTCTCGCATCCAGCGGATTCCTGCGACGTTCACCAGGACCCATCAGTCCGTCTTGAGGGCTTACCCAACCTACCTTGCATATAACGGTAGAGCAATATCTTAGGACAAGGAAATGCCGAAAAAATTAAAGAGTTAGCAATACCCATAACATTGATGTTTGTATAAATCCTTAACTAGCAACAGCCGTTAGAGATCAGTTTGAAAGACCCGAGTGAAGCGGATAGGTAAGTTAACGCGGTTTTTGGAAGCGGAGCACTTCGAGGGTGAGTACCCTCTTAGTCTGTGAATGACGCCACTTTTGTACTTCTTCTTACACTCATTTCTTATTTCTAGACTCGAAAGCCATAAGCTCTTAAGTCAAAAGATTTTGACATAAGTGCTTATTATGGCTTCAGAGTCTAGATTTGACCCATTCGGGTAGCTCCCAAGATGAGAAATGCTAAGAGGGAAGCTGTTAACATTCTTATCCCAGTCGCATGCAATAATGAATGGTCTTTAATTTACCCCTTTTTTGGCTTATCATTCTGATCTATACAAGCAGCAGGTCTAACCTTTGTTTTATAGATGTTCCCCTTATGTTAAGGAGAACGTGGGAGTGGCAGATTGTTCCCGTGATCCGCCGCCATTACATTCCAAAATGTTACAAATCTTATTATAACTTGTGTGATACAGATTGTATTAATTTGTTTACAGCTTACAATGTTGCTAATAGTTTATTTCGGCGACTGCTATGAGGTATCTCGCGCCTTTGGTCAACGTTCAACACAGCAGTTCAGTTGCTGTTTTGGACATTGGTGTAAGGCGCGTATACCCTACGACTACAAGATTCTGTGGCGGCATCTACAATCGCCACATGCGAACTACGCATCAAAGACCTGACGTCACCCAAAACTTGCATCGCGCAATTAGAGTTTACCGCGCGATGGACATATATACAACCTCCCACCTTCAACCTCTGGGCAGTTGCCCGCCAGACACGACACCCGTCTGGTCGGAGGATCCTCCCTTTTCTATGGGGGATGAGTGAACTTTACACCCTGTTCCACATGCCCCTAAAATTCTAGCAATTCTTCAGATTTGCTATCAGGAACTGTGTTGATTGAAGTTGTTGTGTTGATATTGTTTGTTGCTTTACGTAGAATGTTTCCGCCAGTGTCCTAAGACACTTGATGATTGATCTGGCTCGGTAAGTCCCCGCGCCCTGTGACGTGACGGCGGGTGTGCTCGCTCGGTGAATCCTCGCGCCCTGTGACGGCGGGAGTGCTCGCTCGGTCAGCGTGCAGCCGGTCTATTCCACTAAGGATTGAAATTATTGTCAGCTCACTTCACTTAACTTCACAGTGAGATTTTTGAGGAATAGATTGGTGTCACAGTGGTGTTCTCGTATTGCAGACCTGCGCCTGGAGATGCTGGGCGGGCAGCGCAGCGCCCCGTTGCGCGCCGCCATGTTCGGGCTGCTCATGCTGCTGCCGCAGAGCGACGCCTTCCACGCGCTGCGCAACCGCCTCACCTGCGCACGCGTCTACCCCGACCTCGCCACGTAAGTGCATCACTCGTACCTACATACTCGCCGCCATGTTCGGGCTGCTCATGCTGCTGCCGCAGAGCGACGCATTCCACGCGCTGCGCAACCGCCTCACCTGCGCACGCGTCTACCCCGACCTCGCCACGTAAGTGCATCACTCGTACCTACATACTCGCCGCCATGTTCGGGCTGCTCATGCTGCTGCCACAGAGCGACGCTTTCCACGCGCTGCGCAACCGCCTCACCTGCGCACGCGTCTAGATAGATAGAATATTCTTTATTATGCACACCATACAAATTACAGAAATAAATAGCGTCTACCCCGACCTCGCCACATAAGTGCATCCTCTTTCGAAAGTTTCACAAGTATGTATGTAATTTCAACATGCATGATGTTTTGGATATTTTGTAACAATGTTTTGATTTAAAACTGTGTCCATAGAGTTTCAAAATCAGAAATGAAGAGATCCGTAGGAGAACCAAGGTAACCGACATAGCCCGAAGAATTGCCAAACTTAAGTGGTAATGGGCAGGGCACATTGCTTGTAGAACAGATGGCCGACGGGGCCGAAAGGTTCTGGAGTGGCGACCGCGTACCGGAAGACGAAGCGTTGGAAGGCCTCCCACAAGATGGACCGATGACCTTGTGAAGGCCGCAGGAATCCGCTGGATGCGGGAAGCACAGAATCGGTCGAAGTGGCTGTGCTTGGGGGAGGCCTATGTTCAGCAGTGGACCTCTTTTGGCTGTAATGATAATGATGATGAACCGATTTGAGTTTAAAAATATGGCAAAGCCAGTAATGACTATGTCTAAAATGTATTAAACAGTATCCCTCCCACTCGGACGTTCTCAGATGCTGATTACCACGAACGGGAGTGAGTTTGAATTAAACTTACCTCCATGGTGCCACGTCGAGCAAACTGTAGGTACCATACATAGTAACTGATCGTTGTGCTCTCGTAGGGTCGACCCCGCCGACCTCGACAACATCTGCTGGCGCGGGCCGGCGGACAGCAACAAGCCGGCGATCGACTTCGACGCGCTGTTCGCGGACTTCCTGCGCGTGCAGGCGGCACACCGCGAGTACAAGATGCTGGATCGGAGTCGCGGGAAACTGCTCGACTAGCGACAATATTCACTAGAGTACAAGGATCTTTTGGCGCCTGAACGACATCGGCAAGGTGGCGCTGTTGATAAACATTTGTGAAATTGTATAAAGAAAAAAAGATAGCGGCGTTAGTACCGCTTTAGGCCACGCGCCAAAAGATCCTTGAACTGTTGTACACCTCTCTGTACATAGTAACGTATAGATCGTCAAAGCTAGAACTGCGCGCCTCTTCATTGCTTGTACGGGCATATTTAAAGTATTTGTATAGACGTAATACACACCACACATGGGTTAGCATCATTGGTCTCTCAGTCACCGGCTAGATATGCTCGAAATTGGTATAAATAGTTGGTACTCGAATAACAAATTGCAAAAAAAAAATGTGATGTAGGCGTACAGTTATAGTTTAGACGGACTCAGCTCATCTGAATGTTAAAATATTGTATTATTATTAAATACTTGATGATTGACTCTCGAGGAGCTCGTGGCTAAGTAACAACAGCCGCACTGGTCGATCCATCAGGTAAAATCAAAAATCAATCAAAATCAAAAGTCATTTATTCAAACTAGGCTGAGAATCAGCACTTTTCGAACGTCAAAATTACATAAGACAGTCCCCCAAAACGCCCACCCTTCACCACTTCCTAGTGCGTTAGCTGGGAAGAAGAAGTGGCGCAACAAACTCCCCAGCTGCACAGCTGTCTGTTCAGTTAAAAGAACAAAAAGAAGATTCTATATAATAGTATTCAAAATAATTTACATTAAGCAACACAAAACATAATTTAAATTATTAGCCATATATAAGCTAGCACACGCCAATATACCAAACAAAATCATCGAGAACTATACTCAGGCAGAAATAAAAAACAAAACGTAAACAGAACTTAATATCTTAATAAAAGCCACCAGGCATAAAGGGCGTGCCCGCTTACATATAGTTGTAACTGGAAGTTATAAATGATAAACTAGGACCATCGAGGTAAAATAAATAAACAAACAGTTAATTACTAATAGTAATAAATAATATGATCAATTGTCGAGGTCACTAGCTAACCACATATTGCAATACAACTCATAAAGAAACAGTGTGATGAGTAGATTTTGTCAAAAATAAATTAAAATAACTTGACTTAAAATGTCAACAATAATTAAATTTAAATAATTTGACTGTTATAGTCAAATAAATTAAACAAAACAAAGCTACGCTTGCCGGGGTTGGTCAGTGGATGGGTGACCATCTTTACATACCGAGAATCCTCCGTGCCTCGGAAAGCACGTTAAGCCGTTGGTCCCGGCTGTCATTCGTGGATCTTTGACAGTCGTTACGAGTCGTCAGAAGCCCGAAAGTCTGACACCAGTCTTATCAAGGGGTATCGTATTACCCAGTTACTGGGTTGTGGAGGTCAGATAGGCAGTCGCTCCATGTAAAATACTGGTATTCAGCTGCATCCGGTTAGATTGGAAGCCGACCCCAACATAGTTGGGAAAAGGCTAGGCAGATTGATTGATTGATGATTGACTCTCCCCCAAGTCTTCGACTACGTGTAGCAGTTCCCATATTTGTACGATAGCTGTACGTCATAAACGTGGGGTTTCAAACATACCCGAGTGTAGTGTAGCACAGATATAGTCGGAATAGGATACGTATTTGATGATGAGCGAACAAGAGACCAAGAAAAGACTGAAGAATACAATGTGTGTTGCGTCGCAGCCCGGCCACAGTCGATTTCGTAATTTATAGACGTATCAATTAAATGTTCTTTTATTGTTCTTGCAGTACCAATTAATAGATTAAATGTACCACAAATATATCTTGTTAAAAAAGCACTTGTTTGTGGCCGGGCAGTACCGTATACGGTGCAGCCCGGCCACGTGTATATTTTCTGGTGGGATGCTCAGAATGTTCTAAAATATAAACCAAATAAATGTTCTTTTTGTGTTCTTAATTTTTTTCAATGAAATAAACCAAGAGAAACGCTTACATAAACAAAAATTTATTTCAAATAAAAGTTTGCACTAAGCGCCTGTAGGACTAAAATAGCATATAGCCGACGTGCTCTGTATCTATGATTTGTTTTCTACCCTCACATGTCATAATTTTTTTATTTATATCGGTAAATAGCACGTGGGCTTTATTTGTACAAAGTTGCTAACGCATATTTTTAGGAGCAATTCTCTAGGAAAAACACAATATTGTGTAATGAAAATAACATTTTGTTTGTAAAACGATTGTGTATAATTTTTAACCGACTTCCAAAAAGGAGGCGCTTATATGTTCGTCGCGTATGTAAGTTTTTTTTATGTATGTCTGCCAATTTCTTCGTCAATTTATTGTGGACCGATTTAAAAATTCTTTTTTTGAATGAAAGGGTATGCTCCCCAATTGGTCCCATATAAATTTTATTAACTTTGCTTGGATAGTTTTTGAGTAAGCTTCAATAATACGTATTTTTCCCACTTAGTATATGTGGATGATATGATGATAACTTCCTGTGACTGTTATTTATATAGCAGGTAGTGGTATTCGAATTTGTGTGGGGTAGGTATCACAACTAAAAAGTGAAAAACAAAAACTTTTTACAAAAAAAAAAAAAAAAACAATCGGCTTCCGAAAAAAAAACACTGCAAAGTGAAAAATTTCGGAAGTCGGTGGCAAAAAACGAAAATTCAAAACCAAAGACACCGACTTCCGAATTTAATTAAAGTTATTTTTCGCTTTGTAGTGTTTTTTTCGGAAGTTTTTTTTTGTATTTTTATTAAATTCAACCACTAAAATAGCTGCAGAGACAACTATTAATTTAGTACACAATTCTCGATATAAATAATAATTTGTGTGAGGGTAGAAATCAAATCATAGATACAACGTCGGCTATGTGCTATTTTAGTCCTACAAGCGCTTAGTGCAAACTTTTATTTGAAATAATTTTTGTTTATGTAAGCGTTTCTCTTGGTTTATTTCATTGAAAAAAATAAAGAGCACAAAAAGAACATTTATTTGGTTTATATTTTAGAACATTCTGAGCATCCCACCAGAAAATATACACGTGGCCGGGCTGCACCGTATACGGTACTGCCCGGCCATAAACAATATATATATTAAACAAACAATATTAACAATATATATATATACATTTAATCTATTCATTGGTACTGCAAGAACAATAAAAGAACATTTAAATTCAACGAGGCAATGCTGCCAGTCTTCTGGGCGCGTTTCCGGATGACAGCGATGCGGACGAATACTTCGACGCCTAAGTGTACTTTTGTTTTTTGTATAGTTAGTTTTATTTAGTACATAGTTATTAATATGATTTAATAATATTTGTTTAAATAGTCCTCTACTGTTAGAAATAAATATGTAAATGAATTGATACGTCTATAAATTACAAAATCGACTGTGGCCGGGCTGCAACGCAACACACCAATACAATAATAGGAGCGTTTGCAACTTCGAACGAGAAATGACTGGGCCAACACCCGGGCTCGCAGGGACAAATAGCATGACATTCTGAATGTGACTGTGTTACACAATACGCCGCCTGCTGCTCCTAGCTTCGCTTCGAACAATCTAATCTCGACTTTTGACTTTTCGAACCGCGCGGTCTGTTCCGTAAAAAAATAAAACAAAAAGTACGAGGGGTGTTCAATAAATAGTGAGAATGCGATACATTCTCCTTGGAAAGAAAAAAAATAAATACTGGCAGGCATAGCCCAGACATTAGTTAAGATGATAATAAAAAAAGCAATTAATTCTTTTGTTTTTTAAAAGTAGAAGTCTATTGTTTGTGTCGTTTCGGAACGTGTTCTTAAAAATGGATAAAATTGAAGTTCGCGCGGTAATAAAATATCTCTGCTTGAAAAGTTCAAGCGAGGAAGAACTTCCACTAACGACGACCCACGAACGGGAAGCCCCATATCGGCAGTGACTGAACAAATGATTAAAAAAGTTGAAAATATTGTCTTGGCGGATCGTCGTGTTACTGTTCGTTTTATAGCTGAAGAAGTAAAGATTTCGATAGGAAGTGTCCATAATATTATAAATGACCATTTGGGTATGAAAAAAGTGTCAGCGCGCTGGGTGCCCAGAATGCTTTCTGACGCGCAGAAACAAACTCGACTGAGAATTTCACAAAGCTGTTTGGATTTGTTACAACAAGATCCTGACCGATGTTTGGCTCGATTCATAACTATGGACGAAACATGGCTTCACCATTATGACCCGGAAACGAAACAACAGTCCATGACTTGGAAGCGACCGTCATCTCCAACTCCAAAGAAATTTAAGGCGATTCCATCCGCCGGAAAGATCATGGGCTCTCTTTTCTGTGACAGCCAAGGGGTGGTAATGATCGAATATCTTAATCATGGTGCCACTATTACGGGGACTATGTACGCAGGACAAGTAACAAAGTTGCGTGAGTAAAAACGCCAGAAACGGCGTGGCAAACTCGCTAAAGTTGTTTTGTTTCACCAAGATAACGCCCCTGCGCACAAGTCCAGAGTTGCGATGGCTGCCATTCAAGAAGCTGGCTTCGAATTGATGGAACATCCTCCATATTCACCGGACCTTGCTCCTAGTGATTTCTACCTATTTCCGCGCTTAAAGGAAGTTTTAGGATTTTTTGGAAAGGGAATTTTAGGATTAGAGAAAAGATATACAAAGTGTATAAACCTGAAAGGTGACTACGTCGAAAAATAAAATAACATATAATAAAAGATAATTGCGTCTTACTCATTCTCACTATTTATTGAACACCCCTCGTATATGAAATACTACCTAAGAATTCATATTAAGAAGATAGATCCGTTGCTGTTTGCGTCAAAACAAAATTGTATCGTTGATGATTGTTTTTATTACATTAATTTATCAATGTTATACTTTTATTGCAATGTAATTATGTATTTTATACAAACGTGTGTGTAGTTTAGGAATACAATGAAGTATTTTATGTTTATTGAAGCATGTTGTATTTATCCTGAATGTTGTAACGATTGCGATCTCTATATGAGATGTATGAACAATGTATCAGAAACCATACTGTCTTGCTACGTTATGTTGTACCTTAAGGTAAGTCCCGTGTTGTTCTAGGTATACTTTCACAATATTGTTTATACATTCCATTAGTTATTAATAATATTATTGAAATAAAACCAACTGATCTAAAAAGTTATATAGTTTCATTTTTATTTAGTAACAATG
Organism: Agrochola macilenta; assembly: GCA_916701695.1. Taxonomy (NCBI): domain Eukaryota; kingdom Metazoa; phylum Arthropoda; class Insecta; order Lepidoptera; family Noctuidae; genus Agrochola; species Agrochola macilenta. The sequence continues at coordinate 21,761,092 of OU753568.1, forward strand.
ATTTTCTATAGTAAATTATTGCTATGTATAAATTGTAAAGTTAGAATCAACATTAATTACGCTAGCTATGTTTAATACTTACAATATTATTCCCAATTATTCGACTTTACGAATATAACATATCTGGATTCCAAATCGTCCATAATATAGCAGCATGACCAGACCTACTCACAGAAATGTGAACTACAGTCCTTTTGACAGTTATTATACCTCTCATTTTGCATCACAGTGACCTATATCGACGTTGCTATAAGGTTCATAATAGGTTGCTGTCAGAGGTAAAATAACTGCGAAACGACTGTATCTCTTGATACTGATTACATTAGCATTACTATTTTGCAGATAATCGATAAAATCTTTATAGTACAGACAATACTTATAAAGTAGACAAATCAAGCACAACACATTTAGGAAAGCAAGCACTTCCTATTCTGTACTTAAAATAAACGATAAGGAATAATCTAATCTTAATATAATCTATTAGGAATGCTGTGTTACGTGCAGTCTGAATAAACTAAAACAAAGTTTTGATAACAAATTACAATTACAAGAAATAATATTCTGAGATCAGAATGAGTTTCTTCAGTCCAAATCACTGGCCTTTGTAGGCCTTTTATTTATTTATTTACTTTGCGAGTGTTATTGCATTACAAATATTTTGAACTAGCTACGCTCCGCGGCTAACCCAGGTCATGGTGTACCCATGTGCCAAATTTCATCAAAATCCGTTCAGCCGTTTTAGCGTGAAAGCGTAACAAACAAAATCACTTTCGCATTTACAAACAGTGGATATTCTATGATATGTGACATTCAGCCAAAGTCGGCCTGCTGGGTAGATATGTGCCTCTGCGTCACCGAGAGGAGGCTCGAGTCCCAGCAGAGGGACCAGTAAAGGTGAATTATGCTAAACGGTAGAGTTTGTTTAAGCATTATTAGTTTGGCAGTAATTGTTGCTATGATGAAATATCATTCACTTCTTACAGTATTTTGCACTGCTATCGAAAATATTCGATATTAACAATGAACTGTATAGTTTCCTCTGGTAAATCTGGCATTCTTCTTCTTGGCGTGCGGGGTGCATGAAAGGAGCCTCTTCGAGGGACGTACCTTCCGACCTTCTGTTACGTCCGGCGCAGCCTGGGCTAGCGACTTCTGTATATTGGCTAATCCTTTCTCCACGATGGCACAACAGGTGAATACAGATGGTTCACGCCCCATTTGAGGTATGAAGCTACAAGTACGCGGCGGGCTCGTCTCGTCGGGCCAATTCAGTTAGCGTAACGTACTCAGAAGATATAAGAGTTACGCGATAGAAAGAGATGCAACTTCTAGGTGAATATAACTGTAGGTAATTAGCGCTATGCGATCTGAATTGCACTTTATTGTGTCGTAGCAAGTGTCGTTTTTTATTCAAATGATTTTGCGGAGTGAACCATCTGTATTGATCTGTGACGATGGTAAATATATAATATAGTAAGTCTGGTATAGAAACTTAGTAGCACTGTATAGAGATATAGGTAAACGTACCGGGCGTTACCCGATGGCGCACGAGGTGTTCCCGCTGCGCACGCGCGGCGCGTGTTCGGGCAGGTCGCACGCGGGCGCGTAGATGACGGTGCGCGCACCCGACGCGAAGCCGCACGAGCCCGCGCTCGACGCCGAGCGACTGTCGCACGACACCGAGCGACTGTCGCACGACACCGAGCGACTGCCGCACGTGTCGCCCGACCCCGCCGCGCTGGCGGGCTCAGAGCGGCCGACCGACGGCGACGGCGTATCCGACGCCGTTTCCGAGTACAACTGCACGCTGGAGTCGGAGGAGCCGTCTTCGTCACCTTCGTCGTCGGGGGGCGGGGCGGGCGGGTGCGGCGGGCGCTAGGGTGTGAGCGAGTGCGTGAGGTTGTTGAGCTTGGTGAGCAGCGCGGAGTTCCCTTTGAGCGCGCTGGCCAGCTCGTCGTGCGCCGCGAGCAGGGCGCGCACGCCGGCCCCGCGCGCGCCCACGCCGGCCCCGCGCGCGCCCACGCCGGCCCCGCGCGCGCCCACGCCGGCCGGCACGCTGGGCGGCGCGCTGGGCGGCGCGCTGGGCGGCGCGCTGGGCGGCGCGCTGGGCGGAAGACTTGGCAGCGCACGCGCTCCGTTCGTCTTGTGCCCGCGCTCTCCCGGATCTTTCCCTTTCTCGAAGCCTGGCTCCACCTTTGACGCGTTCAGCTGTAGAAGCAACAATTTGACCTTTAGATAATATAGGTAACTATTTTAATTTTTATTAAGTAAAGTAACCCGCCCCTGCCTCGCACGGGTGCAATGTACTGATGTGGCGACCTGGCAAAACATTCAGATTTCTGTGCTATAGCAATATTAAATTATACACAGGAACCTTCCGGAATAAATTCCTTACCTACGTGAAAACAAAACGGATAAAAAGAAGTTAACTTTTAGGCTTGAATAGTTAAAACCAGTACGGTGATTGCCAGGGGCTATGTAATCAAACAACCTTTGCCTTAGACACATCACAACCAAAAACACGCGCAAGGTCGTCCTCTGAGCGGTTTCAGTGGGTAGGCTTGCCGTCACCCTGCTTAGCCAGAATGCGGCCGAACTTCGTCCACGTATATCTCCACCCGAGACGGCTGGCAGCTTCACGCTCACGGTAAAACAAATGTTTGTTTGTTCTAGTAAGCCTCTCATTAGAAGAGACACGGGGGTGCGGGGAGTCCTAGGTCCGCGGTAGTAGCTCCGCGCCGCACGCGCGCGCTCTGCAGCAGGTCGTCGCGCAGTCAGTTGCCTATTCCAAGCGCTTCGATCCTGGCCTCAAGGCTGTCAACCCGCTCGGTACAAACCCCATCGACGTGTTTAGGCCAGCCATCTCGCGACGAAACTCCCTCATTTCATCCTGAACCTCCCACAGCTTGGATCGGAAGAGCCCTATTTCTTCACGGAGGGTCAGCTAAGTATCCGGCGAGGGCTCTCCATCCGTAGTCTATTCGCTCCCAGCCCGAGAGTGCCCCAGCCACCGCAGCGGGGGGTTTGGTCACCGCGACAGGCGACCTGATCATACTGCCTTAGACTGGTACTACAAGCGGAGCTGCTACCACTGCCGACGTTGCCGAACTTGGAGCTGCTACGGTTCGCGACGCTACCTCAACCGAGGCTGCTGCCGGTGCCGACGCTGCTGCTGGTATTACTGGGGGGTGACTACCCAGATCCTAGATAGGTGTGGCACTGTTATCACCCCTGGGCAACTTACTTCTGCACTTAAGGCACAGCCAGTCGCTGCTTATCTGCGTTGCATCTGGCAACAACAAGCAAGAGATGTGATACCTATTGTGGCATGCAGCGTTGCCACACGTTGCGAATCCTTTTGCCGACAGAAACCTTCCGCAGGCTGCACACTTCACCATATTACTGCGGCTCGTAGCCAGATGGCGATTATTGCGCCTAGCAGGCGCAATAAATTATTAACTTTAAAACACAATCTGTGGTAATGTTGTGGACACTTGCGAAAAGTTGTAAAAGTGCCGCTTTTTGGAGGCAACAAAAAACTAACAAGAAACTTCGAATTAAAATAGTTAATAAAGTTTAAGATTGGTTTTTGCGGATTTCACTACTGAACTGCTGTTTAATTGCTTAGCAAACGATCACACACTTAAGGATCACTACTGTGCTAATGTCAACACGACTTTTACTCTGAATTTAATGCTGTTTTATTTTATATCAGTGTTGTCACGAACAGCTGATGTGTACCGTAATCCGTCCGTGACTTCACTCCCTCCTACTTAGCTGTGATAGTTTTCCTTTTAATTTCATTATATATAAGGTCCCATTAAAATAGATGGACAAACTTTTAGAAATCATTCAGACCACCAAAATAAAGACAATGGTAAAAAAAAATATAAGAAAAACGCATTAAATACTTACAAGAAAAAAAATCTGCAAACGAAAATACACTGAAAATTGGTTACGCTATGCATAAACACATCAATGTCCTTGTTAAAGGTACTACATTGTAGGCGCACGTGACCACGTCACCGCCCGCGCCCGCCGTGTCCATTGTCCAACTCATGCCATCTCACTCTAACATAGCCCTTAGTCGCGTGCGCCCCCGCCGCGCCGCTCGCTTGACGTAATGACAATGACGCAATTTCAGTTTTCGTCGCGCAACCAAGCCGGCAAAACATGTTGCACGAACGTGTTAGTGTGTGTGTGTTGTTACGTAGTTATCAAAATCGACAACAATGCCTTATTACGCGTACGTACAGCAACCAAGAATACTTGGAAATGGTCGTGTGTTATCGCGAGCGTAACCAAAGCTTACGACAAGCCCAAATCCTTATCAAGAAAGATTTGGAAGGCAGCTACGTACGCGAATCACCCTCGCATTTGAAATAATAAAAAGTGAAAGTGACACTCTTTTAAAAGTGAAAAGACACGTAATTAAACGCGCTCGCAAGTGCATTGAACAAAACGGTAGGCACGTTCAACAATTAATGTAAACCACTATGTGTCCACCTAGAGTAAGTACCTACCTAGTATTTTAATTCATTTCTTACAGAAATTAATTAAAATACTAGGTAGGTATAGGTATAGGGCTGATTCTAATTTTTAACCACGCCTGATGCAGTGTTTTACTGTTATCGAAATAAAATAAATAAAAATGATTCATAACAAACAGACACTGTATCCACTGCGCGCTTGTTTGTGTACAACTTACTGCAATAACTTTGATAGTTTGATATCAGTTCAGCACGCAATTAGACAGTCCAAAGCCTGGTAAAGTGTAATGGGAAATTAGAATATTTTCTTTTCATAAGTACCTAGACGGTTCATAATCATGTGTTCGAGGAAAGTTTATTCACCCCCAATCGTACCCTGTTCTCGAGTTGCGCGTAATTACCAACTATCTTCTACTTACCCTAACAACACTATCCTAAAAAGGTGATGCACGTAGTCAGTCAACCGAAAGTTACTATGGTTAAATACAGAATGATGTTAACAGAACTGACTGGGTACCTACCAACTTAGCGGCCGGGCCAGCACGCGGCGCGCGGGGCGCGAGTGCAAGTACCTAACCAGAATGGATGTGTTTATTCTAGTGCGTCGGAAATTTATTATTTTAGGTCAAATTAAAATCAGTTTAATTAGTCTTTTTTTTTGCTAGAATATGTTTGGTTAGACGTACTGAACACTGTGTTAAAATTTGTCCACCTATTTTAATGGGACCTTATATACTATTGGCGAGACCAACACGACACAGCGGCCTTATTGGAAGCATCAGGCTGCGGCCAAGCGAGCTCTCAACGAGACATTGACACCTTGGGGAGAGCATAAGCGGCCGCGACTTGATCAATCAAAGCGGGTCGCCCAACGAAGCTACGCCCAAGTTGCCAGCGCTACCTTCGACGTTGCGATCACCTGCGACCGCACGGGGTTTCTCTGGTTCTAGCAAGGATGTATCGGACCAGGCACTCGCTGCTATCCAGAAGCAAATCATTCTCCAGGGCTGACCTTTAACGCAAAGCCGCTGTTCGCCGGTGGTGTTTTAAGACTGGTGCGGAAATGACCACACCTTAGCCTGGCTAAGAAAAACAATGGCCGACCTCTCCCAACTAGCATCTCATTAGTCGCCAGACGTGCAGGCCAGACCAATATTGGGCGTGTTCTCTCCTACAAGAACCCGTGGGTCGACATTAAGAGGTGGGTAGTTCTACATGCCGACAAACAAGCAGTGGCATGGTTCGTGGTGGTTGGTGTTCCTGTGGACTAAATCCCGACCCTGATGGAGGCCGGCCGCCGTCTTTCAATAGGTTTGGGGACGGTGTACGTGAAGTTCAGGGTCGGAACGGCAGGTTCTCCGACGTCTCCGACGGATGGGACCCCGCCACGGGATCCATCTGCGAGGCGCTGAAGCAGCTGCCGCAGACACCAACAGGGGAATCTACCCCCCATACAACAACCGAAGGCATCCGCGGCTGAACCTGCTGTAGCAGAGTCGGCCGCCTCTGCTGCCGCCACCGTGGGCGCCGTCCCCTTATCGGGCGAGGAGCTGGACGACATGATCCTGTCCTAGGCTTCGGGCCAGGGAGGGGACGGCTTCGACGAGGGCGACCTGTTTGCCGGGCTAAGACTTGGGGGAGACGAGGAGGGTTCGACCAGCGATAGCGTCCCTTTCGTCGGCTTTTAGAGTCCTCCAGGTAAACCTCCACCATACTCAGACCGCGATGGCTCAGCTTCGCTTATTTCTCGTATATATTAATGACCTACCTTGCCTTATAAAGAGCAGTAATGAAATAGTGTTATTTTAATTCGGTTAGTTGTATGAGGCATGCTCCAGAGTAAGCGCACAGAGTAACCTGGTGATTCTAGCACCCGAAGGAAAAACTAAAATATTGTTTACAAATAAATACTGCGGTAGGTGTAGTATTTCGATTTCGTTGTAAAAAGATAATACCCCCGTGTAAGTTTCACCAGATCAAAGGCCGAGCTTCGTGTTCATTAAAGGCGACTACCGTAAGGCTCGCTCGTTTTTTTTTTTTTTCCTCGCACAATGCATAGTAAAACGTTGTATGATACACGTGCGTAAGATGATTTCCGACTCGTGTCGACTTATACACTCGCTCGCTTCGCTCGCTCGTGAATAAAAATCACCTACCTTCCGCACTTATAGCATAAATAACTATTAGCATAAGCATTATTATAATAGAATCAAGTTTTTCCAACTGAACAGATAGCTGTGCTGCTGGGGAGTTTGTTGTGCCACTTCTTCTTCCCAGCGACAGCACTAGGAAGTGGTGAAGGGCGGACGTTTTTGGGGGACTGTCTTATGTAATTTAGACGTTCGAAAAGTGCTGATTCTCAGTCTAGTTTGAATAAATGGCTTTTGAATTTGAATTTCGGAGCTTCCATCCTTTTAAGGCAGCTGGTCCTGATGAAGTGTTCTCCGCTTTACTACCAATACTAATATTCAAATGTCCAAAAGCATATAGCGGCTATCAATTTTGTGGTAACATAACACTAAACTTGCACCTAAGAGTCATAAATTGCCTACAAAGCTAATAAATACATACAAACTTCTCACTCTTATATCTCATTTTGGACTGAGTTTAGAGATATGTACGTCAAATAAGTTTCATATGTTACACTATTCTGTACTAGAAAAACAAGATATGGTTGACGCAGTTGGCAATTTCAGGCGTTGGCTTTTGGACAGTACAACGCCTGCCGGGTCAGCCAGTTACTTATAAATGTAGCATAATTTGAATGTGAATATAATAACTCGCGCGCCACTAGTGTAGCCGCCACTAGCCCACACCTGCTGGGTCTCGCGCAGCGCGTGCTCGGCGTCCTGGACGCGCGCCGCCAGCGTCAGCAGCTTCAGCTCGGCGCTCGACACGTCCTTGTCCAGGATCTGCGTCTGCAGGTACACCGTCTGCGCCACCTTGTACCTGACGACAGAACGAACATTATTATTGTTATGCACTGTATTATGATGTTTCCTATAAGTCTAAACTGATATTATCTTGCCTAGGATAGTTTCCTCAGTATTCCCAATTTTAAAAACAGATTCGTCAGAGACTTTATCAGATACTCAGGAGTCGAGTGTGAAAGCAATCAGGCCAATAACAAAAACCGGCCAAGTGCGTGTCGGACCACGCACAATGAAGGGTTCCGTAGTTTGGATGAATTTATCCCTAAAACCAAACTTAACATTGTAGTTGAAAAACGCAAAGTAAAGTATTGAGTATTGAGTATTGAAAACATGTTCTCCCATACATTGATATACGTAATTTACGATTATATAAAATATCAATTTCATAAATGTTACGATGAATCAAAAAATTCAAAATACATCAGAAAAATTAATAAAAGCAGTAAAAGATACAAACAACCATGTATAAATAATAAAATTAATAATATGTGTAAAAAAAGGAACTATCTAATATATAAAATTCTCGTGTCACAGTGTTTGTAACAAAACTCCTCCGAAACGGCTCGCCCGATTCTTAGGAAATTTTGTGTGTTTATTCAGTAGGTCTGAGAATAGGACGTAAACTATTTTTCATACCCTGTGACTACCTTAACCGTAACTTTGCTTAACTGCTTAAGCATGAAGTTTTTTATTCAGGGATCTAAGCGGTTGGTTACTGCATACGTGAGGAAATGTGTAATTTGTTTGCGATATGTAGCATCTATAAAACCTTAATTAAAGAGGACAATTTACCTCCTTGTCGGTGGCTTCTTGGCAGGGTGGTTGAAAAACATCGGGGGTTAGACAACCTTACACGAGTAGTCACACTTCGCAGTAATGCTTCCACATTTAAAAGACCAACATCAAAACTGTGTGTCTTGCCAATAGGCAATAGCAATAGCCTAAGAATGTTGTTATGTTAGTATAAGTGATAATTTTTAGCACTATTTAGGTTTGTAATTATTTGTTTATGTTTAAGGTTACATGTGTATGGCATATTGTAAGAGTAACTGAAAGTGTTTGATTATTAAAATATAAATAGCTATGTAAAATTTAACATTAGAAGGACATAATGTTGCACAAAATGTCCTTGGTGGGCGGAATGTTTAGCCACACAGAGACCGTATGCTGATTAAACTGCGATCGTAATGTCAAATGTTGAGGATTTTGTTTATTAACTCGTCACTAGATGGCGTTGTACGATTTCAATCGATTTGTGAATCGCGGTGTCAAGATTTTCCGCCGATAATATAGGGTTTTAGAATTTAATTTCAACCCCCGGTATCTAGCCCCCACTATAGCGAGGGTTATTCACCCCGAGTATGGGAAATTATCAAATAACTTCTCCCGGTCTGGGCGGAGCGGGGGGGCGTGTCAGACTTTTACTGACTAGAACCCACCCGTGTTCCTTCCGTTGCCTGTGTGCCGGGGCCGCGATATCCCTTTCGGACAAACTCGCAACCCTGGCAGGCATTGGCCCTTACGGACCCCGTCAGTTGGTGCTGACATCTCTTTGAGGCGCGCGTGGAACACAACGCGCCGTCGACCCGGGCCTGGTTATTTTTCATACCCCTAAGAGATAAGGGAGGTCCACCCCATTTTTTTTTTTTTACAAATTTTTATTCGGCATTAAAAATACATACAAGCCTAAATTTTCACCGTTCTCCCACCAACCCCTATTTTTTTATAGCGATATTAGTACTGTAGGTAGGTATGGTAGGGTAGGTAAGTAGGTATGTAGAAGGTAGTTAGATAGGGTAGGTGGTAGGGCAGGTAGGTAGGTAGGTAGGTAGGTAGGTAGGTAGGTAGGTAGGTAGGTAGGTAGGTGGGTAGGTAGGTAGGTAGGTAGGTAGGTAGGTAGGTAGGTAGGTAGGTAGGTAGGTAGGTAGGTAGGTAGGGTAGGGTAGGTCGGTAGGGTAAGAAGGTAGATAGGGTAGTTAGGTAAGGTAGGTAGGTAGGTAGGGTAGGGTAGGTAGGGTATGTAGGTAGGTAGGTAGGGTAGGTAAATAGGAAGGGTAGGTAGTGTAGATAGGTAGGGTTGGATAGGTAGATAGGTAGGTGATAGGTAGGTATGTGCGCCGTAGATAAGTACTTAGTGCAGTGTAGTGGCGGCAAGCTATTTAGTTATTTATAAAATGGAAAATTATTCAACGAATAAATACTGCGATTAGAATTAGAGTGAGAGAGAGATTAGAATAAAATAGAAAAAGAATTCATAACACAATTGAAAAATTTAGAAATAAACATTATTTAGAAGAAACGAAATAATAATAAAATGAAACCGAAAAAGCTATGGCAAATACTAAATAAGTTATCTGGTCGCAACAAAAAGTCGGTTGATGAAGCCATCTTGAGAACCTTCAAAAATAATAATGTAGAAATAAAAACAATTCCTGATAATTTTGCCACAGAATTCAGAAATAGTATTAAGAAGATCTTGCCCAAATGTAACCGTCGTCTATTAAACGGATCAGTACAATGTACTTCAGGTAAGTTACAAACAACAGTGTTAGTAAACTAATTAGAAACCTTAATACAAATAAAGATCCTGGAGTATATAACATTAGGTGTATTGACATAAAATCCATTTGTGACAAGATGACAGGCGTTATTGTCAAATTGATTAATTCTAGTGTCAAACAAGGAAAATACCCGGAAGTACTAAAAACTGGTGTAGGGCGTCCAATTCATAAAAAGGCAGTTTTGCGGACTATGGAAATTATAGACCGATCACTATTCTGCCCTTTAGCGACAAAAAACATTGAAGGCACCGTAGGAACAGCTCAAGGCTCAGTACTTGGACCCTTATACTATCTGGCATATGTAAACAACATGGAACATGTGGTTAATCACTGCTCCGTCTATCATTATGCAAACGACACATGCCTTATAGCTACCCACAGACAAAAAGTAGCAGCTCAATGGTTACGTTTCCAAATAGGCACACGATGCTGGACTGGTTCTTAACGCAAGTAAGACCATAATCACTCTAGCCATCTAAAGCATATTACTTATTTTAAGATAGTCGCACACAGTCACAGTTGTCTTCACTCCACTGCGTCAGGTACAGTCCCGAGCACTAATATGTATACACTTAGCAACTTTTAAAAGTGATTTGCTCCTACTGTGTTGATTGTAATTTTATGTTGTTACGATCATAGTATTTTGGAACCCACACTAATATGAAATAGGTGTTATCTCAAAGTTAAAGTCGTTATTCATGGATGATATGAAAATTCTGAGTCAAGTGTCAATTATTGAGGATGCTCATCTATTACAGGAGGATCTGGACCAGTTCCATGACCACTGCGATCAAAATAGGTTGGATGTGTACATTTACTCGTAAACCAATCCCTATTAGGTATGATTACAAATTATCGAATACCTCAATTGCCAGAGTCAACGTCATCAAGGACCTTGGGGTAACTTTTGACTCAAAGCTTTTGTTTGATGCGCACATTGGCAATATAGTCAACAAGGCTTCTAAAGCGTTGGGTTTTATTTTTAGGGTCTCCTCCGAGTTTAAGAATGTCAAAACCATGAAAATTCTATACTGTGCTTTTGTCCGTAGCCATCTCGAATATGCTTCTGAAACATGGAATCCAAATCACAATGTTTATAATAATCGCCTCGAAAGTATACAACAAAGGCGATTTTTAAGGTACACTCAATATCGTTCAAATACTTATCTTCCGAACTATACCAGTCGGTGTTAGAAATTTCATATTCTTCCTTTACACGAGCGAAGAAAAATTGCAGATCTTGCTTTCCTATTTAGTACAATGAACGGGTCTACTGACGTCTCTGAGCTGGTGGCCAAGATTGGACTTCGTGTACCATCTGTGTTTCTACGGAGACCTCATCTCCTTCATGTACCTATTGTGAAAACTATCTATAGGCAAAATACAAACATTTTAAGAGCATGTCGAATGTTTAATAAGTTGTGCCGGGATGTTGAGCTTGATTTATTTACGAATAGTGACCAGCAATTAAAGAAAATGTTAAGTAACTTTTTCTTTGAAGAGTAGCATTGTTGCGTAATGTATTTTTGTTTTTTTTTGTTTATTCTCAGTTGTTTATATGTTTAACTCTCTCGCTGTATGTATCGTTTTGTCTATTTTATACATAAGTTTATATAAGTGGAAACTTGTAATTGGCTTTCTTCTACATACTACTACTGACTACTCGAATGTATTTGCTGTAAGTTTTCTTAAAATTTATAAAATTAAATTAAATTCCATGAGAAAATCATTTTTGAACTTTGCTAAGTGGATACATATTAGCGCTCGTGACTTTACATGTCGATGTGAGACAATTGATCAAGTAAAGCACCACACCTAAATACCTTGGATTAGTTGTAGACCATCGTTTTAACTGGACAACAAAAGCATTCAAATACCGATATCACCTTAAACAAATAGTACCTCTTTTTTTGGCTGGGATTTATCATATAACTTCTCCTGCTCTGGGCGGAGCGGGAGGGCGTGTCTGACTCTTACTGACTAAAACTCACCCGTGTTCCTTCAGTGTTGCTTGAAAGTTGCCAGGGGCCACGGTATCCCTTTCGGACTTTCCCGCGAAAACTAATAGTACCTCAGGCTACAAATTATTATAGCAAGCGAACTGTAAACTTTTTAATACCCACAATTTACAATGAAATACCAACATCTATAAAAAATGACATAAACTCGAAAATCTATAAGCAATAATACAAAAAATACTATTACAACTACTTATTTAATTTACTTTAATAAAATAGTTTTCAAATTTAACCGGCGTTTATCCAGCTGACATAAACGCCGGGTGAAAAGTAGTCAACGTAAAGAAATTCATATACGCGTACATGTTGCTTCGCTTTTATTTATTTTTATTTGTGTTTTAAATTTGAAGACAATTTTATTACTTACTAGCTTTTGCCCGCGGCTTCGCCCGCGTGGATGTCGGAAAATATCCCACGACGGGTACGTACTACCGGGATTGGATACCTAATATCCGAGGAAAAGTCATTGATTCCTACCGCTGCGCCCGCGTTGTCGGCAACCATAATTATTTTGCCACGCGTAATTTTGAATCTGTGATATCTTTTAAAGTATTCATTTTAATGAGGCATATTTTAATCTAAATTAAATGCCCAATTTAAATAACATATTTTATTGGATAAGGATCATAAGGATAAATAAAATACCGGTCAAAATAGCTTCGGAAATAACAATGAAATTTTTACCAAATTCTGAAAGATAAAAATGGTTACTGTGGTCATCCTTAAAAGTTAGACATATGCTATCGCGGACTTTATTTTTGAACTTTTTAAGATATACAATTCTGTAAAACATAAATTTGATGTATCTCTTACGGCTTACACCAGTAAAGCTCCCAGTTGGCATGATTTTTTCTGACATCTTTGACAATAATCGTCATATGTCAGCCAATTTACACAAAAACCTTCCGCATGAATCACTCTATCTATTTAAAAAAACCGCATCAAAATCTGTGGCGTAGTTTTAAAGATCTACGCATACATACGGACAGACAGCGCGAAGCGACTTTGTTTTATACTATGTATAGATTTAGATATAGATTACATAGAGAATTCGAATTTGAATACTCTGAAGTAAGTATACGCAAAATAATCAGATGAAATGGCATTATTCAATTTACCTAAGCATGATCGCTGTGTACAAGTAGGTATATTATTCAATATTGTTGTGTGTCCGTGAATCTGTTACCGATGCTGGTGGGCTACTATTTTAAAGGTTTTTATTTATCTGAACATAATTGTTATCTTATACATCTCGGGGGAGGCTGGATCGCTCCAACGCGAATGTATACGTACATCCATGGTGGGGCGACCCACACTGCCAGGAACTTCTTCTCTTGCAACCGAGCTGGTGGGCAGGTTGCGGATAGCCCAACTCCGGCTGCGGGACCACTGACGGTTACATTGACCGTTACTGGGCGATCCTGCACTCGGAGCATCTCTTAAAAAGATCCCGGACAAGAGAAGTTCCCGAAAGCCAAATCCCAGGCTTAGGGTAACCCATATACCCATCACCAGACCAAGCCATCCTTCCCTATCCATACATATCCCGTCGATCCTAAATTCTAGGCCAACTCCTAGGTGTAGGGTGAACCCCAAGAAATCCACACCCTCCATCCATCAAATACCTCCTATCACCTTATCCCGTCAGTCCCAGAGGAAGGGTAACCTCGATTACAAAAAAGCCCACCCCTCAAAATCCGGGGAATCCCACACCGCTCCGGCGGTTAGCCTCCATCGTATTATGGGGGGCCTCAAACTGCTCAACGGACACATTGATGCGCTTTTCAGCGCGGCCAGCTGCTGACTTAGCGCCTACAACACTGGCTGTCACACAGTCACGACAGCGATAGCGTCGGCCCGCGCGCGCGCCAGCGGCGAGGCCTTCTGCAGCAGACCCCGCGCGCGCCGCCCGGTCTCTGTACGTACTAGTGTGATGTCTCACCAGTCAGCGATAGCGTCGGCCCGCGCGCGCGCCAGCGGCGAGGCCTTCTGCAGCAGACCCCGCGCGCGCCGCCCGGTCTCGGCGACCGTGATGCGCTCCAGCACATGGAACTGCTCGTCGTTGTACGTCAGCGAGCGCGTGGCGCGGTCGCGCACCAGGTGCTGCCACGAGTCGCGCAGTCTGGAACATAACGAAGTAAATACGTTATAAATGAACTCAAAGAATTAGGCAATTAATATTTTTCAAAATTCATCCCCTGCAGGAGTGGTTAAATAGGGTATGAAAGTTCGTTATTGTTGCTGACGAGAAATCCCATAGTAAACCCTGTACGGCTCGCTCGTGAAATATAAAACGTGGTCGCACTGACCTCTCGACGAGCGTCTTGGCCTTGACGTGCAGGCGCAGGTCGCTGGGGCAGGGCGCGTGGTGCGCGGCGCAGTCGAACTCGGCGCGCAGCGCGGGCGCGGCGTGGCGCGCCACCAGCGCGGCCGCGGCCGAGCGCAGGCCGCCCGCCTCGCCCGCCACCAGCGCCGCCACGGCCGCCCACTGCGACGAGCCCGCACCCTACGGTCGCACGACACGCTAGTCCCGACTCTCTAAGGGACATAATAATGAAGTCAGTCGACGGTTGCAGCGTTGACTGACTTCATTATTATCGACACGAGTTTTTGTCGTCACTGGCTACCGTACCATATCATTCCAGACATCGACCCTGATTTTCCTTCTAAATTTGATTTTCAAGTATAACCTAGATTAGGTGTAGCTAGCTTTTATATGGCAAAATCTAAATACGACACAGACAGACATTAATAGACCATTATTCTGATCAGGTCTTATACCACATAAAACATTTTTTTTTTTTGGATTCCACTGACATTCAAGAGGTAATTCATATTGAAAGACATGATTCATGCCACTGACCTGTGCGTTGTCAGTTGCGTGCGACGCCAGGTCGAGTGCTCGCGCTGCCGTATGCGTGAGGTGCGCGTGCGCATGAAGCGCGTCTGCGCGCGCCGCCACACGCGACAGGCGCGTGCCCAGCAGCGCGCCCCAGCGCGACACGCATGCGCCGCACAGCACGGACGCAGCGCACACGGCCTCTACGCGCCGCTTGATCACATGGCCCACACTACACGCCGTCTGAAACACCATACAAATAAAATAACAAATCAGCAGTCAACAATAGACGAGATCCATTTAAATTAGTGCTGAATGATTTGCCAAGACTTGCCAAATACAATAAGAACTGCCTAGCAATGTGCGTGCGTATTTTTAAGAAGATACCAAGTCAATTCCAATCATTAAATTCTAGATTATTTAAGATAAAGTTATACAAGTGGTTGAATGAGTGTAACTTCTATTGCATAAAAGAATTTATGGAGAAAAAATGTTGATGTAAGACGTTATAACATTTTCAAATACCCTCAAATTTTGCATGCTATGTTTTATCTTAGCTTAACATGTTTGTGCCATTATAATTATATTTTAACACCATTTTATACCATGTTTTATGCAAATAAATGATTTATTATTATTATTAATAGTACATAGGCTGTATTGATGTACGGGAGGAGGAAGTGTTTCGGTTGCTTAAACAAGTGGACCTAAACAAAACCACGGGCCCTGATAAAAATTCGCCAATTTTTTAATCTAAATGTGCCTATCCCTCCCGTTAACAATACTACGAGTATTTATGCGGTCATTAGAATTAGGGGTAGTGCCTGTCATCTGGAAGTCAGCGTATATAACGCCGATTCATAAAAAAGGAGCTAAAGCCAATATAGGCAACTATAGACCAATATCCAAAATTTGTGCGTTTGCTAAAAGTATGGAGAAAATTGTGCTCAGACAATTTTTTTCATCACTTAAGTTTCTGTGAACATCAACATGGGTTTCTAAAAGGTCGCTCGACGACATCCAATCTCGAGGTCTGTAGTGACTACGTGTGTACGTTATATACACTGACTACAGCAAGTGTTTTGATAGAATTGATCATGCGCTACTTCTGCGTAAACTCTTATTGGTTGGTGTGAGGGGTACTTTGTTTAGATGGTTCTCGTCATACGTGGAGAATAGGTGCCAGACGGTGGTTCTCAACGGGTATATAAGAAAATTCCTCCCCACATACTTCAACTGAATGAGACGAAATTCAAATCTTGCATAAAACGCACACTATGCAGGCAGGCATATCATAAGTTGGGGGATTACATCGCTGATAAAAATGCTTGGCTCAATGCTGGTCCTGATCCACAACCACAACTATTTGATTAACATTTGAAAATACTGTTGGAGATGCTGAAGAGTTTAAGACTATTTTTGCATTGTATAAAATCAATTTCCTTTGTATTATATAATTTCAGAGCACAGGTGTGAGTATTATGTACTAAAGAGCTAACATTTACCGGGTAATACGTATTTTATTGACTTGAATGTGCCCTGGCGACTGTGAGTATGTCATGCTCACTCAGATGTCTCGCTGATGGTGGCGCGTGTGTTGGATCATTTAGCTCCCTTCAAAATGGTTGAGCTGAATGGTGCTAATCCATGCGTCATGTTCGTGAACGGGCGCTGTCAGTTGGGACTGGTGAACTCTTAGCTGCCTTGGCTGATTAAAATTTTTGAATTGTTCTTTGTTTTATATTTTTATTACGGACGCTTCTAACGTGCACGTCTTTCTACATTGTTCTCACATGTTTAATTTCAACATGAATGATGTAACAAATACTTTGTAACAATTTATTTAAAAGAGTGTCCGTGGAGTTTCTTGCCCGTTCTTCTCCATAGGTACCTACTACGCTTTGGAATATGCAACTAGCTTCATATTTCTGACTGACCGATTCCTTGACAATTCAAAAGTGCCTGTAAATGGTTTAATTGAAATAAATGCTTCGAGTTTATACGTAGAGAGCGATGTACATTCCGTTGGGAGTTCCCCAAGGATCCTTGTAGGGACCTCTCTTATTTAATATTTTTATAAATGACGTTGCTTCTTGTTTCTTTAACTCTAAAGCCTTATTGTATGCGGATGATATGAAGATTTTGGGTCAAGTGTCAACTGTTGAGGACGCACGCTTATTACAGGTTGATCTGAACAGGTTCCACGAATAGTACGCTAGAAATAGGTTGAATTTAAATGTATCCAAATGTTATGTATGCACATTTACGCGTAAGCCAAACCCTGTTAAATTTGATTATAGACTTTCCAATGCCTTGGTGGCCAGAGTTAGCGTCATCAGGGATCTTGGAGTTACTTTTGACTCTAAGCTTCTGTTTGATGCACATATTAATAACATAGTTAACCGGGCTTCTAAAGCCTTGGGTTTTATTTTTAAGGTGTCTTTAGATTTTAAGAATGTCAAAACAATGAACATTCTATATTGTGCGTTTGTCCGTAGCCACCTTGAATATGCTTCTCAGGTTTGGAATCCAAATTATAATGTTTATATTAATCGGCTTGAAGGTATATATACAAAGGCGATTTTTGAAGTACACTCAATATCGTTCAAATACCTATCTCCCGAATTATATAAGTCGGTATAAATAAAACAAATTCTGCCTCTACACGAGCGAAGGTAAATTTCAGATCTTGCTTTCTTATTAAGCGTTATGAACGAATCTACTGACGTTCCTGAGTTGGTGGGCAAGATCCGGTTTCGTGGACCGAGTGTATTTCTTCAGAGACCACGTGTTCTCCATGTGCCTCAAGTCAGAGCTACAGACAGAACTCGTACGTGATAAGAGCTTGTCGTACTTTTAACATGGTGTGTCAGGATGCCGAGATTGATTTAGATTTATTTGCTAGTAGCGTTAAGGAAGTAAAGAAAAGTTTGAACAATTGTTTTTTTGATGTATAACCATTATTTTTTTTTATTTTTATCTCTCAATATTACTGTTTTTTTTTTGAGCATGAGTTAATTCATTTGCGTATCTCTTACGTCGCTGTTTTCGCGTATTTTTTTATGTTACTCACACTAATCGTTAGTGGAAGCTTGTAATTGGCCATCGTTTACACATTGTACTAGATATTAAAATGTAAGCTGTAAGTTTTCCTAAAATTAATAAATAAAATAAACCAAAAAAATGGTTTTCCTTATGCTACATATTTTGATACCATTTAGATTTTTTATTTAAAGTTTTCGTTATTATTTTGTAAGGAAAACACAAATTATAGAAACACAAAAACAGTTCTAGAAACTTATCATAAGCTTCGTTAGGGTCATTTGTCAGATAAATGTCAGCAAAGGTCAAATTGTTGATCCAGTTATTAAATTTTATGAGGTTTTCCTTACTATAGTCACGTCTTCTAATACGCCAAGATTTTATAACACAGGTTTTTTTAACCGGAAAATGTAATAATTGGACTGTATGATCCGATAGTCCAAATTCAATTATATCACTTTTGCATCTATAAGCATTGTGAGCAAAATTGTCAATGCAAGTGTTCCTGATAAGTCTAGTGGGATCTATAATTTCTAGTGTCAAGTTATGGCTTTCTAGAACATTTTCAAAGTCTAGAGTTTGTCGGTTCCTTTTTAGTATATTGATATTAAAATCTCCGCATAAAACAATTTTCTTATTAGTGTTATCGCAAATTTGGCATAATAACTTTTCTAAATTATTATAAAATACAGTAATACATGAGTTTGGTACACTATAATTACAAACTATTATCAGACTATGTTCCGTTAGTTCTATAGCACTATATTCTATGAACTTAAACTCAAAGCATTTATTTCAATTAAACCATTTACAGGCACTTTTGAATTGTCAAGGAATCGGTCAGTCAGAAATATGAAGCTAGTTGCCCATTCCAAAGCGTAGTAAGTACCTATGGAGAAGAACGGGCAAGAAACTCCACGGACATTCTTTTAAATAAATTGTTACAAAGTATTGGTTACATAATTCATGTTGAAATTAAACATGTGAGAACAATGTAGAAAGACGTGCACGTTAGAAGCGTCCGTAATAAAAATTATAAAACAAAGAAAAATTTAAAAATTTAAATCAGCCAAGGCAGCTAAGAGTTGACCAGTCCCAACTGACGGCGCCCGTTCACGAACATGACGCATGGATTAGCACCATTCAGCTCAACCATTTTGAAGGGAGCTAAATGATCCAACACACGCGCCACCATCAGCGAGACATCTGAGTGAGCATGACATACTCACAGCTGCCAGGGCACATTCAAGTCAATAAAATACGTATTACCCGGTAAATGTTAGCTCTTTAGTACATAATACTCACACCTGTGCTCTGAAATTATATAATACAAAGGAAATTGATTTTATACAATGCAAAAATAGTCTTAAACTCTTCAGCAGCTCCAACAGTATTTTCAAATGTTAATCAAATAGTTGTGGTTGTGGATCAGGACCAGCATTGAGCCAAGCATTTTTATCAGCGATGTAATCCCCCAACTTATAATATGCCTGCCTGCATAGTGTGCGTTTTATGCAAGATTTGAATTTCGTCTCATTCAGTTGAAGTATGTGGGGAGGAATTTTCTTATATACCCGTTGAGAACCACCGTCTGGCACCTATTCTCCACGTATGACGAGAACCATCTAAACAAATTACCCCTCACACCAACCAATAAGAGTTTACGCAGAAGTAGCGCATGATCAATTCTATCAAAACACTTGCTGTAGTCAGTGTATATAACGTACACACGTAGTCACTACAGACCTCGAGATTGGATGTCGTCGAGCGACCTTTTAGAAACCCATGTTGATGTTCACAGAAACTTAAGTGATGAAAAAAATTGTCTGAGCACAATTTTCTCCATACTTTTAGCAAACGCACAAATTTTGGATATTGGTCTATAGTTGCCTATATTGGCTTTAGCTCCTTTTTTATGAATCGGCGTTATATACGCTGACTTCCACATGACAGGCACTACAGGTTGTGGAGCAGGACCAGCATTGAGCCAAGCATTTCTATCAGCGATGTAATCCCCCAACTTATAATATGCCTGCCTGCATAGTGTGCGTTTTATACCAGATTTGAATTTCGTCTCATTCAGTTGAAGTATGTGGGGAGGAATTTTGTTATAACATTTTAAACAGTATCCCATGAAAGATGAGTCCACTTTAGCCAGTCTGAAACGTGGTTGAACTAATAGGTCCCTATTTCTTGTACTATAATTATGTCTATCACACTTTTCATTTATTCTAGTTGTTTTAAAAGAAATTGTGCATATTGCATACCGTTAGATTGGGCATGAACCAAAGATGTTTTCCTAAAATTAGAACTGTCTATCACTGTTAGTTTTTTTTTTAACGCAGTTCAAAGTCGGGCTTTCGGTATTTATTTGTTTGTAGTTTAAGGGCTCGTATTTACTTTTCTAGCAATCATCTGCGTCAAATTCGAATTGTATAAGATTCTACAGTTACTTTAGATGAAAATTAAAATAAAATGTTTCCAGTTTTGTCGTTTTTAAATGAAATTAATGACGTTTGAAGTTTTGGCAAAGACAAATTACGTTTTTTTTAAATCATTAAAAAAAATCCTTGTGGCCTGGGTCTTGTTATTGGGCCTAAAAACGTAGTAGACGGCCCCACGGATCCGCCATTTTCGTATGTTCAACCTTCTGCCGAACACCCTGTATAATTATGTGTGGTTGTTTTTTTTTTTTTTCCCTTTTGGCAAGTGAGCCGATGTCGACTATTCTGCCAGTGTCAAGCAAGCTAACCAAAAAAGCAAGATCAGCCGTCGAACTTTGCACTTCGTGACTTCGAGATAGTTGTTAGTAGTTAATGTTATTAGCTGAAAGGACGAGACAAGTTTTGTTAGTTGTTAACAAATAGTTTATTATTTTGTTAGTTTTTACTCTACTACAAAACGACACAATTTGCTAGGACTTGGATCAGTTTAGGGGAAAAGTTAGTCAAGAGGGAATGGAAGTTAGTAGGAAGGGGGATTTTAATTTTGGGAAGCTTAAGGTACAAATCAAAATATTGTGAATTTGTAGGACATGAAAAAAAGATATGGTCCAGAGTACCCACATGACATCAAGTCCGCATTCGCACAAGGAACTGTCACGAACACGAATCTTATGAAGAAATACTGGGCTGCAGCAGTGACCGAGTCTCAGTCTACACAAGGATGAAACAGTTCTTTTAGATAATTTTGTGCATTTAAAAAACCAAGGTTTCCGTTGGATACTGGCGTAGTACGCTCCCTTCAGCTTTGAACTTATCTGCCACCCTGCTGACCACGAGTTATGCATTTAAAGTTTGGTGTCAGTCCGTAAGTCGTAACTATGAACGACATAATGTTTTTGGTCAACAGGGTTGGATGTTGCAAATTTAGCCAGGGAGTCGGCGCACTTGTTGCCACCTATTACCGAGTGACTGGGAACCCAAGCTATTTCAATGTTCAAACCGTTGTTAGAGCAAATTTTTTATATCTACAATGTGTTTTTTTTGATATCCCATAACTCTAGGGTATGATTGAGACCATATCAAAGAACCAACTGGCATATGAATTATTCTTCAATCATATTTTTTTTTTTGTTTTAATTTTTCATACAAAATAATTCGACAAAGGCACGATTATTAATATAAAACACCCTTACGTGAAATATGACAACGTCGCATTTTCTTAGCTTTAAATATGAATAAAAATGTAGTGTAGTAAAGTAATTCATTTAGTGTAGTAAAGTAATTCTACTTTACTACACTAAATGAATTACTTTACTACACTACTGCGAAGTTTGGCAACGTCGCAAAAGTAAAGATTCGTCACACTGGTGACAATTTTTTTAATTAAGATTGATTATATCTTCGAAACTATGCATTTTTGGACCACCTATTCTAGGAGATTTTGTGTTCTTTTAACTTAAATAATATAACCCTAGAGTTATGGGATATAAAAAAAAACACGTTGTATAACGATTTTACTATGAATTTTTGATTTTAATTGGTTTTGACTTAATGCCAGAATGCTACTGCGAGAATCTGAAAAAATTACCGAATTTTGAATATTATGAGTTTTAATTAAATTAATTGCTTCTAAAATGCCAATACATTCCCCTGTAAATACCGAAACATCTGGAGGGCACTGAAAGAGAAGGGCAATTCTGGAATTATGTTGCAATTCCTGTGCATCCTGTTGGGGTTAATTTAGACGCATATGTGAAGAATAAATTCCAACCCCTCCAGTACCTCTCAATGACTCGATCAAAGTCACCCTTTACGTCCTCGGAGCTATTTGAAATACCAATCTCCAAAACGACTATCGGCCTAAAGTGGACCACCTCGTATGCGGAAGAAAATACTGGTAGGGTGGGATACTGACAAACAGAAGAAGAGAGGTTTTTAAGTTCCCTGTACCTATTCATTTGCGAGGGAAACGACTTATGTTATCTGTACCAAGCTTTTGTTAATGACTTTTACTAAATCAATAAAGTTATTGCTGTCTTTAATGTCAGTGTCTCCTTATAAAATGTTATGATGTTATGTACCAGGTACTTGTTGAGAGGCCTACGCTGTCCTCCCATACCTAGTAACACTGTTATTTGAAAATATTGTAAAAGACAATTATATTTAAAAGAGTAACCGTGCAGTTTCTTGCCGGCTATTCTATGTAGGAAACGACCAATTGGAACCGTGCACCTAGCTTCTGACGTTCCATAAGTACCCATTTTGATTTTTTTAAATAACCCCCTTTTTGGGTAATAGTGTAACAATAATTCAGTAACAATGTGACTTTGGCAGCGCCTTTATTTAGTATGTAGCAGTAAGTGCGGTATTCGCAGTTTAAATGTTTGAGCACTCACCTTGGCCTGGCTGGCGTCGTTCTCCACGGACACAATGTTGGGGAAGACGGGGAACTTGGGGATGTCCGGCTCGGGCGACATGGTGACGTTGTTGTTGTTCTTGTTGAATAACATCAGCGGCTCCTCGGCCGTTGTCTCCGGGTACTCCGCGCCTGTACAAACGTCGCTCAGTTAACCTCGAAAATATCGTTTGTATAAGTTATCGCGTATAGTTGCAGCCATGAAAATGATGACCAGGAAAAATGTACAGAAATTATGTAAACTTTATTTTGAGTATTTTTTTTTGACATGAGTCGAATGAATTCCTACCAATTATTGGTAGTTTCTACACTTTTTTATATCACATAAAGTAACTCTGTTTGTTACCTTTTCACGCCTATACCACTGAACGGATTTCGATCAAATTTGCCGCTGACGTTGTTGTTGTTCTTATATTTTCGTTTTTGTATGTCCAAAGGATCATGTTAATCTGTTATTAGTAATTAACTCTTTGTTTATTTATTTTACATCGATGGTCCTAGTTTATCATTTATAACTTCCAGTTACAACTATATGTAAGCGGGCACGCCCTTTATGCCTGGAGGCTTTTTTATTTAGATATTAAATTCTGTTTACGTTTAGTTTTTTTATTTCGGCCTGAGTATAGTTCTCGATGATTTTGTTTGGTATATTGGCGTGTGCTAGCTAACATATGGCTAATAATTTGAATTATGTTTTGTGTTGCGTAATGTAAATTATTTGGAATACTATTATATAGAATCTTTTTTTTTGTTCTTCTAACTGAACAGACAGCTGTGCTGCTGGGGAGTTTGTTGCGCCACTTCTTCTTCCCAGCTAATGCACTAAGAATTGGTGAAGGGTGGGCGTTTCGGGGGACTGTCTTATGTAATTTTGACGTTCGAAAAGTGCTGATTCTAAGCCTAGTTTGAATAAATGAATTTTGAATTAATTATCTATCCCATAAAAAACATAAAGGTGAAAATGGGAGCCAAGTTCAATAAAGAATATGCGTGGTTGTCAACTTCGCCGACAAAAGAATTGAGATCTAATGGGAGTCAAGTTCTGTGGATTATCCTGAAATTTATTTATAAGAACAAACAACATTCTAAAATAAATTTAAAAGCAGAATTTGATTTGATGATTTCAAGATTTGACTTGGCTAGTTTTAAGAGCGTTTATTCTGAAGGTGGGCAACGTAGTAAATAGATGTCAAATATTTCACTGTTTTGATTAATTTGTCAATATTACTGTGTGGAAATAAAAAATGTGGCTAACTAGCGAACTAGAATATTGATTATGAAATGCAATAATTAATATCGTAACACGGAATGTTTAGTTTTAGATGTAAAAAAACTATTTGGAAACTTTCCAAATGCGTTTTTTACACCTAAAATGCGTACTTCAACAAATTCAATGTTATAATTGCAATTCATTATTAATATTCTAGTTAACAATTTATTAATTACTATAAATTAACAATTTTCGATTTTCTCTCTACCTTGCTTCTCGCCAAACGTCATGCTGCTAGGTCAACGGGAACTACCATATAGGCTTTAGCTCATTTGCGAGTGTCAACATATATGGCCGTATTTTTTTATTGCGTCGACTTGGAAATTTGATTTTATTATTTTGATTTGTTTTCAGGTCCAACACAGATCTAAGTTTTTGATATCTATTTCAACTTGATACACGCGTTCCTGAGAAAAAAGGTCTTGACAGATAACGAAGTCATCCTATATGGGTTCCAATTTTTCATTTTGAGGCACGAATTCCCAAAAAGGATTATTGGAATTTATTATCTGTCTGTTACTTTTATGCCGTAACGGCTGAACACATTTAGATGAAAGGTCATATAGGATATGCCATGACCTGGTTTAAGACTTATAGGATACTATGAATCCCGTTAATACGTTCCTGTGGAATAACTTCCGACCTTGTCGCGGGCGAAGCCGCGGGCAAAAGCTAGTCAATTTTATAACTTTCGCGAATCACATATATGTTCTGTTTCAAGTAGAGCAATCACAAATGTGCTCGAGACACTTAAATTCCTTATCTGTTTAGTTTCCAAGAGTAATTTGTTATTACAGGATGGACAAAGGGGTATACTATGATGTCACGCTGGGTGCCGGGGATCGAGTAAAATAGTGTGCGATTGGAGAGGCCTATGTCCAGCAGTGGACTACAATAGGCTGTTGACGAGGGTGATGCTGTGTACCGAGCGTGTTCTCGTCGACGACGGTCAGCATGAGCTTGTCCTGGTGCAGCAGTATCTGTGACTCGGCCACCACGCTGGTCTGCTCGCAGATGTACGTCTGCAGGTGTTCGTACTTCTCGTCCGGCTTCAGGAACACCTGTACGTAACATCATACCATGTTAATATGGATACACATATGTGAAAACGAACATTTATATATTCATTATTTTATTTATTTATTTATACATATTTTGACAACAATATTTGGATGGCATGTTCGTCAAATTCAATTCAAATTCAAATTCAAATTCAAATTCAAAAGTCATTTATTCAAACTAGGCTGAGAAATCAGCACTTTTCGAACGTCAAAATTACATAAGACAGTCCCCCAAAAACGCCCACCCTTCACCACTTCCTAGTGCATAAGCTGGGAAGAAGAAGTGGCGCAACAAACTCCCCAGCAGCACAGCTGTCTGTTCAGTTGAAAAAACTTGATTCTATATAATAGTGCATATTATTATGCTAAAATAATTTACATCACCACAAATTGCAATACAACTCATAAAATAAAAACATTTTAAAGAGTAGATTATGTCAACAATAAATGAAAACAAAATTAAAATAAATTGACTTACAGTCAAATAAAATAATCCAACAATTATATGCTCATATAGTATCGTGTAGTCTAAAATAGTCTAAAATAATTGTTTGTTCCTTGGGGTACATTGGAGTAGCTTAATTAGTCCCAAGCCTTTTTGTCGTCTAAGTAATCTTTAACTTTATAGAAACCTTTTTGACATAGTTTCTGTTTAATAAATGATTTAAATTTATTGAGGCTCAGTTCTTTGACATGGCTTGGGAGTTTGTTGTAAAAACGTATACTTTGGCACTTAAATGAATTACTAATTTTTTGGAGCCTAGTCCTCGGCACAATAAATAAATCTTTGTTTCTAGTATTTAAGCTATGAATGTCGCTGTGTTTAGAATATAGATTTATATTCTTTTTCACATAAATCAGGTTCTCATAAACATATTGAGACGCGACTGTCATTATGTTTATTTCCTTAAATTTATCCCTCAGTGAATGCCTACAACTTAGGTTATAAATTGCTCGAATGGCACGTTTCTGCAGCACAAATATAGCCTGAAAGTCGGCTGCATTTCCCCACAACAAAATGCCATACGACATTACACTATGGAAATAACTAAAGTATACTAATCGAGCTGTTTCTACATCAGTCAAATGACGGATTTTATACACCGCGTAGGCTGCAGAACTTAGCCGCTTCGACAATTTGGTTATATGTGGGCCCCACTGAAGCTTCGAATCCAAAGTAATACCTAAGAACACAGTGGTGTCCACAAGATCCAATTCTGTCCCATTTACTAGTACATTGGTTTTCACCTGTTTAACGTTAGGTGTTAGAAATCTAATACATTTAGTCTTTTTCTCGTTTAAAAGTAAATTATTAACACTAAACCAATGCACTATTTTAGAGAGAGCATTATTCACATCGTCAATAACTGTCTGTTGTCGCTTAAGCTTAAATATAAGTGACGTGTCATCTGCAAATAACACTATTTCATGACTGTTCTTTATAAGGCAAGGTAGGTCATTAATATATACGAGAAATAAAAAAGGGCCAAGAATTGAGCCCTGCGGAACTCCCATAGTGACAATAGAACCCGGAGATCGCTTGCCGTTAACGTCCACTCTTTGGATCCTATTATCCAAATAAGAAATAAGAAGATCCAAGGCAGTGTTTCTAACACCATAGTGATGCAATTTCCTGACCAATGTATCATGAGAAACACAATCGAAAGCCTTAGATAAGTCACAAAAAATGCCTAGGGCATCATGTGACTCCTCCCAGGCCTCAAAAATATGTGAAAGAAGCTCAACACCAGCGTCGGAAGTCGAGCGACCCCTTGTGAAACCGAATTGCTTACTGTTTAATAACTTATGTTTATTAAAATGTCTTTGCAATTGATCTAGCATCAATTTTTCAAATATTTTACTAAAAGTAGGAAGCACAGAAATAGGTCTAAAGTTCGTGGGGTCTGATGTGCTGCCCGATTTAAACAAAGGTATTATTTTACTACTCTTCATTAAGTCAGGAATTACACCACAGTCAATACATTTATTAAAAATAATTGCTAATTCAGGCGCTACAGTGTTGATAATGCATTTTGCAACCTCTACGGAATTTCCCCATAGATCAGCAGTTTTTTTAACATTGAGTGTATTGAAAGTTTTAATAATATCTCGCGCACTAACATAGTCGAAATTAAACTCATGGTTACAAATATCAACATTTTCTTTCAATAGGGACTCGGCAACAGTGGGTGAAGAATTTAAAGATTTTGTGGTTGAGACTGGAATATCTGCAAAGAAATTTTCAAAAACTGTGGCAACTTCTAAATCTTTTTTAATAACAGTATTATTAATATTAAGGCTGTAGTCACTACTACGCTTTTTGTCTCTTCCAGTCTCATTGTTTATAATTTCCCAAGTAGCTTTAATTTTATTTTGACTATTTTTAATTTTAGAGCTGTATTATGGTAAGAGAGCCCATGGGCAAAATTATTGCCTCATCGTTTTACGACCAAAATCGATAGAATTGGTATTCTAAATTGAAAAAACTATTATCAGAAATTTTCTGCGTCACGTGTCTGATCTGGCCGCATTTTCAAATATGTAAAAAAAATCTAACTGTTTCATAGTAATGTGTCTGATTTTAAAAATGGATTTAAGATTTTTTTTTAAGGAGCCTGACATAACTACAGACTGTCCTCAATAAATTTATTTTTTTCGAAATCGTGACCTCGCATGAATCCAGGGGGGTATTGTTAGATATCGTACTGTGAGTCTATTTGTGAGGTAATGATGTTCAGGAAAACATGCGGCGCGGGCGGCTTGTAGACACCCGCTATACGACGGCTAATAGAAAAATTTGCTAATTTTTAATGGATTTGGGGTAATTTTGGTACAAAAAATGTGAATTTTAAAAAGCATTTTTATAAATTTTCATTCATAATAAGATTTTTTATTCGTTTTTGGTAATATTATTGCAATACCTATGTACCCTTTTCGGATCGAACAGGTTTTTTTAAACATATTGTATAAATCGATAGCTGACATCAATGCAAACAGAAAACATAATAGGACCAAACCCCGTAAAGCGTCACGTTTCCGAGATATTAACGTTCAAAGATGATCACGAGACTTCCATATTTTTATGAAATTGCGTACATCTTGTTGCATAGATGTTTGAAATAATCACTTTGGCAACTCGAGAACTCTTCTGCCCCAACGGCCGTCAGTCAGGCAGTGACAACTTGGTTTTATAAATAATTGATTTGTAAAGGAATGTTAGCAGGCCATAACAGAAGAATGCCTACCACAGTATTTAATTTTAAGTTTGGTAAAATAAAATAAGTTAAAAACTAAAAGTAATAAAGGCTTATTTCCTTTAGCTTTTAACTTATTAGACAAAAAATACTTAAAAAGTTTCCTATCCTCGGCATTCGGTTGGTCTCCGCTCGTATTAGCTTGTCTTTCGACAACAGCCTCCTCTAAGGCGCTCCACTTGTTTCTGTCTTTTGCTGTACGTAACCATTCTGGGCCTGCTACTTTCATAAAATCATCTTCCCATCGCTTTGCCTGTCTTCCTCTGCTTCTTCTGCTTTCTCTAGGGTACTTTTCAGTTATTATTTTGGTCAATTTTTCTTTCTTTTCTCTCAACATGTGTCCTGTCCAGCGCCATTTCAATTTTCTGCATACTGTTTGAACTTTTTTGAACTTAGTCTTTCCTTTTACCTTTTTAGCTGTACTCTACCTCTTCTCCTTACTCCCAATACACTACTCTCTATTACATTCTGACATAATATATTGATTTTATTTTGTTGTTATTCGGTTAAGGCCCAAGTTGGGCATGCGTATGTCAGTAATGGCAGGATACAAGCACTGAAAACTTTTCGTTTCTCCGACATTGGCATCTCATTCTCTTTCTCTCCATTATTTCGCTTGTGACCAGAATCTCTTTCAATTCCAAAAGATTTAAAATAAAAATAGCCAAATGCAGAGCAACCAAATTCCACATTCTTGACCGATCATGCAGCGGGCGAATTCATCGAAACTCGAATGAAAATTCTGTTCCAAGCAGTCCGTCCGCGCTGCTATAGTCTATTGTTAAAGCGGGGCGAGGGGGGGGAGTGAGGAGGCAACCTGTCGCCGCCGCCGCCGCGTCCCTGCGCAGCCGGCGCTGTACTCGCGTCTGTCATTCACTCGCGTGACGTCGTGCGTCCACTCTTGTGAAGGCGTTTTAATGTAAAGAAAACACATATCTATAAAGCCAATTTTATTTCTTTGGACAACCCTTATTTGGTTTTTTAAAGTTCCTCCATATCTCCTAAACGGGGTTTAATCCGGAGTCTAGGGACGTTATTTGTATATATGTGCTGGTGGTAGTGGTATGCCCAATCATAATACCTATTAGGTTTCAGCTCTACAGTTCTAAATAGTTTTGGGAAAAACGAACCGAAAGGTTCATTTCCAATCCATACATTGAAAATGGAAATTATTATTTTTCTCTGTTCCTATCGGGACTACCCCATTGTGCGCCGTAGAGGTAAGATTCGCACTACAAGTGTTCAGCTTCATGTGCTCTTGACTCTTGACTGTACCTACAAATCATACTTTTCCTATCCTCCCTATATCAACTTTCCTCCCCTGGGTCATCGGCTGGCGGCGCCCTTGTAAGCCGTTGGTCCCGGCTGTCACTCGTGGATCTTTGACAGTCGTTACAGGTCGTCAGAAGCCCGAAAGTCTTACAACAAGTCTTACCAAGGGGTATCGTATTACCCACCCAGCAAACTCGCAACCCTGGCGCCATTGGCCCTAACGGACCCCGTCAGTTGGTGCTGACATCTCTTTGAGGCGCGCGTGGAACACAAGGCGCCGTCGACCCGGGCCTGGCCCTTATTGGACGGCGAGCTACCCATTGCTCACCGTCCGCAAGCCTAGCCTACGGTGGCCGAAGTCGGATCGTGCACATATGCACTCTCGCTCCGAAACACGGCAGGACCGCCGCCGCCGATCGCTTCCGTGAGGACACGACAGCGATCCACACAGTCAGCCCAAGCCGGGCAGACCTCCACCGTATGCTCCACCGTGTCGTCCAGGCGATCCACACAGTGATGACACCCGGGCGTTTCCTCCCGCGGAAGTTTTCTCTCCGGCGGAAGGTGAGGACGCCGTGGCGCTTCTCGTCACAATTGTGGCGTGCCCATGGGTGTACCTGCTACAGGTACAACTCTGCCCAACAAGGGCGTCGCCAGCCGATGGCACAGGGGGGGCAAGTTGATATATGGAGGATGGGGAAAGTATGATTTGTAGGTACAGTCGAAAGTCAAGAGCACATGTAGGTAGGTTTGGTAGGTAAGTAGGGTAGGTAGCGTAGGTAGGTAAGGTAGCTAGGGTAGGTAAGTAGGGTAGGTAGAAGTAGATAAGTACTTAGTGCTACCCGTGCGAAGCCGGGGCTGGCAGCTAATCCATAATAAAAATGCGGCTGAACGCCAATCAGTGTTTGGACAATGGTGGTTGCTTGTAGGCAGTTGTAGGTATTGTCTCTCGAGCGAATCCGGGCCAGCAGCGGCGGCGATAGAAGCATGACGACGATTGTTGCGCAAGCGCAGCCAACATCACAGTCATAATTTGGTTAAGATAATAGACGTCTCAATCACCGCCACGAAGTAATCTTGTTGTAAATATGACTTTATGTAATTGACTTTTAATTTAGCAAATAAAGCAGAACTACCAATTTCGTGGTAGCAGCTTGTAGAATATTTACTACAATTAAATATTTAGCCTAAATTACTGCATTGATCATGACTTTGGGAATAAAACTGATCTGGATTTGGTCGCGATTTGCAAAAAGCATTAAGATTGAACTTGCCTGGGAATTGAACGCGATATCTGCGTGTCATTGATTAAATACGCACTAAATAGGATACAAGTATTATCTCACTTTTACATCCTGTGCGTGTTTTTAAACGTTTAAGGGCGCGTTTGCAAATCGGACAAAATTATGCTGTTTTTCGGTAGATTTTGTGACAAAACTAAACCGAATCAAATATAACTAATAACTACCACATATAGGTTGGT
Organism: Agrochola macilenta; assembly: GCA_916701695.1. NCBI lineage: Eukaryota > Metazoa > Arthropoda > Insecta > Lepidoptera > Noctuidae > Agrochola > Agrochola macilenta. The sequence continues at coordinate 21,792,175 of OU753568.1, forward strand.
TCTTCATCTTCAAATGATAGGAACTTTTTTGTTCAAAATTATAGTTTTTTATATTGTAAAAACGATCTTCCGTTGCCATTTTCCACAAAATTAACGTTATCGGGTTGAGTTTAGGTACATTTTTTGTTCTATTATCAATATATTTTAAGATTTCTAAAAATACTATTAGTAGGCAGACATGTTAAATTTTAAACCTTAGGAAAAAAATGTTTCAAAATGTCACAAATAGCAGCAAAAAAAAAAAAAAAAACGAAACTAACTTTTTCACATATTTTGCTATTACGGATGAATCGTAATCGATTGTATTAAGGGTTATTTTATTTTTGGTCTGTTTTGATTTATTTCACAAATATTTCGATAGAAACCTCAGTCCGCGCTTGGCCGCTGTCGGTGGTGGACCCTGTGTTGCCTTTTTGCAGCGGCTCGTGTGGAAAAAGATCGTTGTACAAATACAAAATATTCGATAAACCAAATTTGATATTTGCTATGGTAAGATAATTTTGCATTCACAGATTTTGAGATTTTTATAATCATAATTATTTTATTTCGGTAAAAGTAAGTACGGTTTATAAATGCCTATTCGACTGGGACTTGATGGAGTGACCTGTGTACTTCGGTGACTGCTACTGGAACTCCTCGACGAGTAGAACTAGGTGTACCGAGTCTGGGCTCGTTTTGTTAGTTATGATGAGACCTTACCTCCAGACTTGATGGAGTGACCTGAAGGTGTACTTCGGTGACTACTACTGGAACTCCTGGATGAGTAGAACTAGGTGTGCCGAGTTTGGGCTCATTTTGTTAGTTATGATGAGATCTTTCCTCCGGACTTGATGGAGTGACCTGAAGGTGTACTTCGGTGACTGCTACTGGAACTCCTGAATGAGTAGAACTAGGTGTGCCGAGTTTGGGCTCATTTTGTTAGTTATGATGAGATCTTACCTCCGGACTTGATGGAGTGACCTGAAGGTGTACTTCGGTGACTGCTACTGGAACTCCTCGACGAGTAGAACTAGGTGTGCCGAGTTTGAGCTCGTTTTGTTAGTTATGATGAGACCTTACCTCCGGACTAGATGGAATGACCTGAAGGTGTACGTCGGTGACTGCTACTGGAACTCCTCGACGAGTAGAACTAGCTGTGCCGAGTTTGGGCTCGTCTTGTTAGTTATGATGAGATTTTACCTCCGGATTTGATGGAGTGACCTGAAGGTGTAGTTCGGTGACTGCTACTGGAACTCTTGGATGAGTAGAACTAGGTGTGCCGAGATATAAGATCTCATCATAACTAACAAAATGAGCCCAAACTCGGCACACCTAGTTCTACTCATCCAGGAGTTCCAGTAGCAGTCACCGAAGTACACCTTCAGGTCACTTCATCTAGTCCGGAGGTAAGATCTCATCATAACTAACAAAACGAGCTCAAACTCGGCACACCTAGTTCTACTCATCGAGGAGTTCCAGTAGCAGTCACCGAAGTACACCTTCAGGTCACTGCATCAAGTCCGGAGGTTAGTAAAAATATAAAGAACAGTACTAAAATGTTTTTTGTAGGTACCAAGTAATATAAAGACATTAGATAAAAAAACAATTTTCCAAAGTATCAAAATTAGTTCACTTCGGTACTATTCCCGCAGCTAACCGAGCGTACACTTGTGTGTGACCCGTGTCGACGTAGTAGTTCGATTCTATACCTATCAATTTTGCAAACGCGTCCTTAAATATACTATTTTATTTAACAATAAAACCGAACGTGACTTTTTTATCGATTTTGAATTTTTACAACAACATCCTTTTTTGGTCGTCTAAATTTATCTTGTCCTTGAAATGCCAGTGATTGACATAATAAATATATCGACTATTTATTCAAGGAGTATTTAATACTCATAATGAAATAAAACCCAATTTAATGTATTTATAATTATTATACTGACGAGCAATCGTGTTTTTCGGTTAGGATTTACAAGATGCTGTTAGAGCTAGTCTGCGGTTCAAGATGCGGTCTTTTTTTCCTTAATAAATGATGTCGTTGGTTTATAGGTAATTGTATATTCGTCTCTCTTCTTGTTCGTTTCCACAGTTTAACATAGGAACACATTTCAATGGAATATGTAGGAACTACAGGTAGCAATAATGCTAGCGTTGCTAAACGCAATGTTCCCCGCGCATAGAGTATAGCGGCCAATCGTTTTCCCAGCACCGTGACAATAACTTGTGTACCATGTACCTAATATAAGAAGCGTCTTTGTGCTTAATGTTCATGGTCATCTGAATAGACTTTATCTTGTACACCTGAATTTTATATACTCACCTTCTCCAACCACGATACTCATAAGGTCCCAACACACCTAAAACGGGAGGTCCTAAAACACTTCCTAGGAGTTCCGCAAGGAAGTGTTTTAGGACCTCCACTTTTTACACTGTACATAAATGACTTTCCTAAATCAATTGACCATCCTGTAACACTTTTCGCGGATGATAGTACTATATCTATACCCTGTAATAATAAAGACTTATATAAATATGACATTAATAATACATTGATTAATACTATTCAATGGTTAGACAATAATAATTTAAAAATTAATTTAAGTAAGACAGTAATTATGCATTTTAGCCAGCGTTTATTGACATTTTCCAATCTTGACATAACATATAATAATATAACAATTGACACGGTTAATACAACTAAGTTTCTGGGACTAATTATTGACCAACATTTAAATTGGAAGGATCACATAGATTCTCTGAGTAAGAGTATTTGTAGTAGTGCCTATGCATTGTACTTGCTGTCACCAAATGTCAATAGGGAGGGTTTATTAACAGCTTACTACGGTCTGGCTGAATCCGTTCTAAGATATGGTGTTATCTTTTGGGGTAACTCGACTAATAGAGAAATAGCATTTAAAGCACAGAAGAGATGCCTTAGAGCAATGTTCCATTTGCAAACCACGGACAGTTGCAAACCCTATTTCATAATGCATAAAATTGTAACGTTGCCATCCATATATATTCTTGAAACTGTTATGTTTGTCAGGAATAATCCTAAATTATTTCCGCGCAGATCAGAGCAATTTCTCAGGAACAGGTGTGACCAAACCCAACTATGTGTACCTCCCTGTAGAACTGCACTTATGCGCAAAAGTGTTTTTCATATGGCTCCAATTGTGTACAATAAGTTGCCTAAGAGCTGGAGGGAGCTTAATAATGTACACTTGAAAAGAAAACTGAAGACACATTTAGTAAATAAAGCATATTATAACATTAACGAGTTCCTAGAGGAAAGATTAGTATTGAAGCTATTTGATTTAATTATATATTTTTTTTGTGTTGTTTAATTTTTGGAGCTTTATATTTTTTTATTTTTTTATTGTTGACATGATTATTGTATTTAATTGTTTTATTAACTTATTTTTGTTTTAATGTTCTGTTTGATTTTTGTTATTTTGCTCTTTAACTACTTATTTGATTGTTAATTATAATAATGTTTTAATTAATTAATAATAATCCTTGACATTTGCACGTCACATCATGTGGCAAACATGCCTGTACTTTAATGTACTTACCATCTTGCATGCATGATTGTATTTCTTGTATGTATGACACATGTTTAAGCAAATAAATATTATCTTATCTTATCTTATCACTAAACTATAGACAATTTTGAGCGGCCATTGTTGTTTACATCTTTTGCAAATTTTTAAATGGCCGGACTCTAAGTTAAGTAGCAAAGTAAAAGTTTCAAGAAATTATGATTCTTTTTTACACCTTGCCTTTGAAATGAATGTTCTCTTCCAATTTTAGGTAGGCAATTTTACTTATTAAATAATTATGTAGATAGTATATTCCTTACCTTTATGCTAGCTGCTTTATTAACATGAAACACATGCACAGGGGTTGTGGATGTGGCCACTTGAACCTCAGAGAAGAACCTGTCGAATGTCCAGATCCTATGAGGGTCCACTTCTAGCAGGCCCGCCAGGAGTGGTGTGACTAGCTTACGTAAACCCACGCTCAGCTGACAGTGGGACGGCAGATCACGGGCCCAGTCTATTGGACCATTCTCTGTTGTTTGTGTTCCCTGAGAAAATAATATTGTTTTTAATGTAAAAAGATCTCTTTTACTTTTCTATATATTATGCAAAATATTACTTATTGCTACTGTTGTCACTTTTTACTTAACAGAATAGCAAAACTATATTATTGATACAATTACTTCTGATGTTGCCAAGTGGTTGGACCTGAGGACCACTGAGTTAAGGCTTTTGAATGGTCTATAAATTGCAATCTGATGAATGATTTTGATACTTACTGCAATGACTCCGGATGCCTTCTTTGTAGTGATATAGAACATGGTCTCTTTGTTTCTTCTTCCTCCATATGGCCTGAATGGCAACTGTCCTGTAGCCACATGGTACAGTGTGACGCCTATGGACCACAGGTCCACTGTTGCCCCAAAACTCTTCCCCACAGGCTTGCGTAACACTGCTCGCTCATACATGTCAGGGTGCAGGTACTCTTCAGTCCCATACAAAGACACAAATTGCTCCTCCTCCTGCAATTCTCTTGCAGCTCCAAAATCCGTGAGTTTGTATGTGGTAGTTCCATCCTCATTTATATATTTCATTATGTTGCCAGGTTTGAGGTCTCTATGTACTAAGTTATTATCACGCAAATGCTTCATGCCAGCTGTTAAGTGCTCTAACACTAATAGAAACTCGTGTTCTTGAAGGCCGTACGTATTCTCAGGGTCGTCGAGTATATTGAACAAGCTACCTCCAGTGCACAGCTCCATGACAATGACTTTCCCGCGTCCTTCCTGCTCCTCCTCGATGGCGAGTAGTTTCACGATGTTCTCGTGCTTCACCTTCTTGAGCACTTCAAACTCCCTCATCTGCACATCGTGCGGTCGCATGTGACTCAGCTGGTTGAACGTCTTCACAGCGACGGGCTCTCCGTTATTCTTGTTGACACCTTGGAACACCGCGCCCGTAGCACCCTTTCCCAGGACGCTAGTCGTACACCACACATAGTTCTCGGAGCCCCGGAGGAAGGACATTTTCGAAAGTTTATTTCTTGTGTAATACAGTTACCTATGTTTCAGAGTTAGAACACCAAGTCGACTGTTGACAACGTTTTTTCTACACAGAGTTTTAAAGCAACTAATCATTAAACACCTTGTCATTACAGATATTATTTAACTTTACTCTAGTCATGAAATATTTATTAAAGTATATTTCACGTTCACTTTCAACTTCCCATCTCCCCATCGCCCAATCCTGAATCCAAGTCACAATCCAAGTCCAATCAACAAAATTGTGACATGTTGTGATTGTGACAGATGTCAGTTGAACTGACGTACATCCAAAAGCTGACCCTCAGAGTAATAAGAGCTGACCGTGATTGTGAAATCTTCATTCGAAAAATCCGGAAAAATCTAAATTTTTAACTGACAGCATCGCACGGATTTTTCCTGGCGCACCGTAATCCGCTGGATTCAGTTCGTTTGCATCACGCCAAACTGACCGTGACTACGCGTGCTTACGCATTCTACCACAGATAACTATATACTGGTCGGAGCCTTAGAGGTCGGAGCTCAGAGTAATAGTCGGAGCATTCTACCAGTGCATTCTACGGTCGGTACTGGTCGCGGGCGGACGTGCGCACATTTCGTCGCGCCCCGCGACTAGCTTCGTAGTCGCCCCGACTACCACCGACTTATTAATTGCCTGTCTTTAAGACACAATTAATAGTGTATTTCAGAAACGGAAACGTATCGTCGCCTCGTGTTGTTTAGCCCTTTCTGGGCAAAATCACAGTTTGGTGGGCCTCGGTGAATACCATAAGGTGCCAACAAAACCGAGGGGGTGTTGACCCAATCACACCCGCCGAACCATCAGGGTTAGGCAGTCAGTTGGACGGGGCCGAGTGTCCAACCTTGGGGGATCTCCTAGTCGGCATCGGTGACAGATTTGCTTTAAGAGCTACTCACCTAGTGTCGGTTGAGTATGTCTACACCCTTCGCACTAGACTGCATAGGACCCCGTTGCACAATAAGATAGGCAACGGGCCAAAGCAAGCTTAGAGCTCACCTAGGTACTCAACATCCCTGTCTACACCAGATAGTGAGGGTTTACACAATCCCCGGTTAATCTCTATACACTTCCTTGTAAAAATCTATTCTTGCTTCGTAGGCAAGTTTAGGGGAAAAGGATCTTACATCTTAGTTACTGACGAATGAAGAATTTATATTTATTATAGTTTTTGTTCTCACGCTGATCTGTTATTTTCTGACGAAACACATGTCTGCCAAAATTTATTATTTCACCAACAAAGTTCAACAAAACCGTGCGAAGCCAAAACAAAAAAAAAAAAAAAAAAAAAAAAAAGTTCAACAAACAGACAGTGACAGCTGTCACTCACTGGCTCACTGGTCACTGGCTGTGGCTGTCATTTCTTCAGTGTTTCTGCTTCGTAAATTGTTCCAGTTTATCAAAACTTTACAAAGTAACGAAAAAATACTTGTAAATCCAACGATTTCAGCAAATAATGCTACAATACTATAACAAAACTGTACTCTAAGACATCTGAGCAAGTTACTTGTAGTGTGTTTAAAGGAATTCTTACAAGAAAATGTGAGTGCAAGCAATGTTATGATTCGTGTTCATAATATACTTTTCTGTATTTCACAACAATTTCTGCCTTTATCACACAGAAAAATTGACTTTTCCTAAAACAGTATCTAAGCTAACCTCTGTAAATTAATTTATTAGCGCATCATTAAAAGTTTACCTATTTTCCGTCAGGTCATCTCGTCACGAAGTAAAACGACTTGAGCGTTCCAAAAGCAGATCAGTGGAACATCGCAGGGACTGGAAACACAAAAGCCACGACAGAACACGGTCTCATTCGCCAAGATCTTCTAAGCATAGGTCCCCAAGTAGAGAAAGAAGAGAGTCTAAGCATAAGAAGAGTAAAAAAAAGAAAAGACGTTCATCCAGCAGTAGCTCCAGCAGTGACAGTGGCGAGGAGGAGCTGAAGCTGTTGCAGAGGCTGGAGGCCGAGCGACTCCGACTGAAGGATGAGAAGAAAAATCAAAAAGAACAATTGAAGGCCAATGAAACACCAGAGGAAAAGAGGTATGTTGACATTTTCTTTCAGTATAGCAGTTTTAATTTTTGAGAACTGGTGATCTTCTTTGTCAATCTTCTTCAAGCAATTGTTACTTTCATGTGGTCCAGAAAAAGACAAAGAAATTATATTTTTATATAAATCCACCCTGCACAGGGTGGATTTTTGAGATGGGGCAGTAATGGCACCTACCTTAACCATTGTAGCGACAGCAAAACGTTTCACAGATTTTGATAAAAATGTACAGTCGGCAGCAAAATGGGCAATTTTCGCAAAAACGTTTTTATGCGATCCTGTTTTGTATAAATATCAAAATCCTCTACCTACTGGACCAATTGAGGTTTGAGCACTAGAAAATTCAGAAATCACAGAATCGAAATCATTTATTTGCAAAGAATGTTGGTAACAAAACATAGTTTTGATGGTGTAATAAAAGAAAAACAAAAGATCCAGTACATTCTACCGACTGGCATGCAACATTTAGCAACTATCATAATCATAATTATTGCAAATCTATATTAATCAATAAGTATCACGTAATTAGTTTTTAATGTCATCTTCTTGAAAGTTAAATTCACCGGCAAAATAATAGTCGTAGTATATAAAATTAGAATCAAACTTAATAAATTGAAATATTATTGAGCAATGTCATAGGGTGTTGTGCTTTATAAACTCACTGACAGCGTAATAGCATTTTTGAA